>OY755175.1:17493692-17646376 GCA_963576735.1 Bedellia somnulentella | reverse complement strand
CCGCATCTTCGTGCTTGCTGCAGTAGGTGGCCGGCGCGTGCAGCGGCTGCAGGCGGTGTCGAGCTGTGGCGGGCTGCCGGCCGTGCGACACGCTGCATGCACCGCAGATACTTACTAGGCATTGCTGGCAGTGGGATTCCGCCTGAAGGATTAAGAGAAAATGACGACATATCAATATCATAAGTTATGATTATACGGCTGTAATACGGCTGCGCTATCTTTTGAATAATCATTCCTTCTCTCTTCCCTTCCTTCTTTTGGAAGGGAAGAGAGAAAAAGACGGTCATTATAAGGAACCGCGGCTAATAGGCTTTGACCTGATCGTCTAAAAATCCATCAAAGGTTACGTTACCTAAGTTGACTTGTTTGACGTGTGTTGTGGTGGTGTGGTGGTGTTTCCTATCACACCTATCCCTATCACACAAAGGTGTTTCCCTATCACACAAAGGTGTTTCTCTAGATTTTGTAAATTTTATATAATGTGAGTGTGATACATTATATACATGTACTGCATAAGCTTAAAAACTTAGTTCTTACAAAAACCATTATATAGGCATTGGTCGTTCATTTATTTGAATATAGGAAAGCCCAATATATAGAATACATATAATTAAAGGAAATATATCACAGATTAGATTATTCTTTACCCCATGTTAAAAACACATAACCGAGTCTTTAACATGAAGAACTAATGGCATTTAAAGTAAGTAAACCGTAGCATTGGTAAAAGCGTTAATTGACAAGCGTAGTGAATGGTACGCGCCGTGATCACGTGACACATGTAAAGATGTTCTTCAAATGAAATGTATTTTAGGAGCGACACGTGTGGTACTAACTTGTCATGCGTATCTCATACTTTGGGGATTGTTCGGGGAACACTTCATTTACTGTGGTATGGCTCATGAACTTGGTTATCGGAATTTTGGACAAAAGAGATGTATTATTAGCTTCTGACTTGTATATACTCACGGCATTTTTTCTCATTGGGTAAGGCAGAGCTTATTAATCGCGATTTTGGGCTATAATTAGCCATTCTGGAACCTACATAATAACATAATTCACAATTTCTTCTCACTTCCGACTTTCGCCTTATAGCTTTTTTTCTAATTTAACTTATTTAAGACAATATAAATATTTGAGTTAGTTTTAACGGATTAACCTATGTTTAGTTGGCGGCTATCCAGAGGTAATCGGAGTCATCGCACGTATTACAAAACAATGCGAGAGATTTATAGAATTTACAGTTCAATTGTGAAACGGACCCAGATTATTTATAGAATACGTCGATATTTAATTGTGTCAGGGATCGTTTCCGATATAAATTTGTTTGTGACTGGCGGACCGTTGCGGGTTCGCATGGACATTAAAAGTATTTAAAAGAACAGTAGCATACGTTACTGCTTTCTATATCAGTTATCTTATTGTGAAAGTCCTGTTAATATTAGCCGAGCCGTTTCTGAGATTCGTCGGGACAAACAGTCTGACAGAGAAAATACATAAATAATGCTGTTATTATTAATTATACATAATTTAAAAATGATTAACTGTTTATTAAAAAAAACGACTTATGACACATTATAGACTTAAATCTAATCTTAAATATATATATATATACAGAGTTTAAATAAAAAAACTAAAAAGCGTGGGGCGCTCCATAGACGAAAAATTCCATTCCAAATTCCCCACGCTTTTTTACAATAGTACCATTATTATTTGTTCATTACCGTTTTCAGCTTATATTAAGAATTATTTTTCACTTTTTAGTTTGATGTGCTTTAAAAGCGTGTTTTTTAATTTAAAATATATTTTATTTTTAACTTTTTAGTCCTGAATTATTTGAAATGATTTAATCCTGGTGACCCTAACAGGATAGCGGAATGAACATAGGTATGAAATTATTATATTGTCCCTGATTCTCGATAAGTGTTCAGTTCAATCGGTCCGTTTAAAGTGGGTCAAAATCGAGTTTAAAGGACTCGTTTACATACATACATACATACAGGTGAAGCTAATATATGCGTGTTAATTAAAGACTGTGCATGTTTTGGCCTCAACAAATATTTTTAACTTATTTGCTAACTTCGACACAATATCTACGCATCATTACCAGGGCATAGAGTTCCATCCGGTTTTTGATAAAATATTTTTTTATATTTATTTAAATTAGTTTAGGAGATTTTTCATCCAATTTCTCAAATAATGATTTCGGTAAATTTTTAAGTATTTTAGGAAGGGTGCAATCCCAAACTCGCCGCCTTACTCATTACTTGAATCGTTTATCTAAATATTACTGACACTCAATTTAATTTATGCATATGGATAAGAAACTAACCCTGATAATGTTCACTTTCGTGTTAATCGTGTAGTGACAGCTTAGAATAGCTCTAACTAATTTCTTCCTTTTGCCGTGTAGTGCCGGCTTAGAATGTCGCTACCCCTTTCTACCCACGGGTGTCGTAAGAGGTGACTAAGGGTATTGGGGCTTTTATTGGATTTTTGGGCGATGCGGTTGGAGACCCATCACCAAAAACCTTTATTTTTACCATCTTTTCCCCACTCAACTCAAAAGTGGCTGAGGAATTTATAATTCCTTAGCTCTGGCTACCCCTTCTAGGGAAATATAGCCGTGAGTATATGTATGTATGTGTGTCATTTCTTCCTGCGACTGTGATTTCTATTTTATTGGGCTGTTTAACAGATTTTTGGGAGATTTGATTACAATCCTTTAATACACCATCTTGTCCAACTAAACTTCAAGAAGTAGCTGATATTTTTTATAGCTTAGCTCTGATTACCCTTTTTGGGTGCTCATAGCGTAAGTATATGTATGGATGTATGTATGTGTTCATACAGATACTCTGTGTTTTATCATTACGTTTATTCTAGGGGAAACAAGCTACGACATCCAAGAGTAAAAATAAAGTCAATCTATTCTAGGTATATACCTAGTCATCGAGAAACCGTCTAAAGACGGACTAATCGCACAGGAAAGATGTGAGCCCCGAAACATTGATACATCCTTTTGTATTTGCAATTGCAACAAGTCAAATGCGCTATCAACCTTTCTACAAACTCTAAAGTCTACGTGTAAATATGTTTATCTCTTTTTAGCGCTTGCTATAAGATGTGCTATCTCGCCTACATTTTAAATGTATTTGTTGGTGTATTGTTTGAATATATTTCTAGTGGTGTACGTACTGCCGCAATCCGTGCCACTCGTAAGCGCCGGTTTCCTCGTAAATAACCTATAACGTTTTTTAGTACATCTATGGTTACACTACTAAAGATAAAAAATCATTAGCCAACTTGCTCACCTTATTATCAGAAGTACAAAGATCACACAGAATGCTAGTCTTGTTAGTTCTCCCTCTCGCGCCCATCTTGCGGAGCAGCACGTAGTTGAGAGGCAGCGCCGATATTCCTCCGGGAGGGAGCTGCGTTTCGCCGTTGCATGTTGGACATACGAGGAATTGGACTGATTTGCCGGATACCTGGGAAATTCAGTGATTTTTGTAATATTCCAATGAAATAACATCATTTTAATTTATGTAATGTCATTGACTTAAGATCTTAAATAATTATAGATGGTATTGGCTAAGCGGACCTCAACCGTATTAAGATAAAATATATTTGTGAGTTATAAAGAGATTGTCTACCAGGATCGTACTAAATAGTGATCGATGATTTCTACCTGCCCCAATCGAAAAGAATAGCTTGAGTATATTTAGGTATATAATGTTAATTGGTTGATATCCGTGCACTGTTTCAAATATATCTTTAACAGGCTATCTGCAACTTGTTTTTGGGTACTCTGTCGCAGAAATTTATATTCTCCAGTATAACCCTAACGAAAATTCCACCCTACCTTCCTGGTATAAACGCCCCACTTGTGTTTGTCCGTCCAGCTGGTGTCGGAGCCCGAGCAGTCCCGCAGCTCGCTCTCGTACCCTGACGCTGCTGAGCCGGCGCCCGACTCCGAGCTGGACCCGCCTGGCTCTGGAGGTATCGAGCCTGAAAGACGGTTCAAATATTAGATGTTGTTGTATGTGAATGTCATCTGAGTGAATGAATGCATCCAAACAGGACCCGCTTGGCTCTGGAGGTATCGAGCCTGAAAGACGGTTCAAATACTAGATGTTGTTGTATGTGAATGTCATCTGAGTGAATGAATGCATCCAAACCGGACCCGCTTGGCTCTGGAGGTATCGAGCCTGAAAGACGGTTCAAATACTAGATGTTATTGTATGTGAATGTTTGTCATCTGAGCGAATAAATGAATCCAAACTGGTTCCGCCTGGCTTTGAAGGTATTGTGCTGAAAGATGGGTCAAATACCATTATCATTCTCAACATTATTATTTATTACTTATTGAGACTATAAATATAATCATGAATTAGATATAACCCAATATTAAAAGCTCCTTCGTTTCACTGAATACCGGGTGATAGTCTTAACGAATAAAAACGTTTACTGCTAAACTTCGGCCAAAGATGAACATGTCAAACATGTTCTGAGCTGCCCTCATCAAGTCCTCGCGACTAGACTAAATTAAACAAAAGTCATTAAGTTGAAACATTGTCTATTTATCCTTTTTTATGTTTTGATCTTTTGCCTAAAATTAAATATTACATAATGCCTTCGCGGTCTAGCGGTAGAGCGTTCAACTTCGGATTCAAGGTCTCGGGTTCAATCCCAGGGGCATGTGTGAAACCACAAGGTACATACTTCAAAATTATTCTACACAAACAGTCAATCCATAGTATATTTTGGTGACGTTAATGAGTGTCTTAGAATATTTATCTAGGCCATCGTGTTGGTTTATAGTATTTCCAATATACGATATTGCGTTTAGATTTGTTGGTTAGCTTTGTGTTTCACGTAGTTTGAATAAAACCTGCGTGCGAGCTCTGCACATTATCAAACAAGGCAGGTTATTATTCGAAATTTGAAAATAGCTATATCAAGCGAACACGTGTTAAATGTTCGGTTGTTTGAAATACGAGTTCCGTGAAATTATAACGAAATCATTCTTCTTTGTTACTCGACTTTTTGTAATGGAATGAGTTATATTCTTTGGTATGACTTCCAATCGCAGTCTACCAAAGAACATGTCAAGTTCCTTCATTAGTATATAACACACTCGTTGGAGTATCTGCCGTGTAGTGCCGGCTTAAATGTCACTACCCCGTTTTACCCACGGATGTCGTAAGAGGTAACTAAGGGTTTGGGGCTTTTTATGTGGTTTTTGAGTGATGCGGTTGGAGACCCATCGCCAACGTTACTTTATTACTACTGGGAGATAACCCATCAACTTCCAAAGTGGCTGAGGAGTTTCTTGCTCTAAAGCTCTGGACCCTCTTTTTGGGATTTATACGATTCACGACTAATTTTATTTCAGAAATGGTTAGAAAATACTTAAAAAAATAATTTTGGGAGATTAATGATTAAATCTAAGAACCTTAATTAACATTTAAGCAGTACAAGGGTCTTTGATACTCGCGTGGGTGGATTTCCATTTCAAGTATAGAATTGTACATATGTATTTCCCTTTGATGAGCTGGTGTAAACTTCTTAGATTTAACTAAAAGTTCCCGACGACGACGACGACTTTATTTTGCCATTTTTTTCCCCTCAACTTTGCAAAAGTGGCTGAGGAATTTCTAATTCCTTAGCTCTGGCTACCCCTTGTAGGGATTTATAGCCGTGAGTATAAGTGTGTATGTATGTATGTTTCCGACGACGTAAATGAAAAGAGTTGGCATCGTTAAATTATGGAAGGATAGGCAACCACCTTTTTGTACTCGTATGATATTCTTCGTATACGAACTTTTTGAAATGACTAAAATCCATAAAATGTGAACGCAAATTTTGATATCAAAACTTTGCTATGCAGCACATATTTTAAATAAAGTAAAGTTGCCACCCCTGTTAATAGCAATTTTTATGGTTTCTTGTTGAAATGGGATTATTTTTATCATAATTAACTCAATTTTAATAGTAGAAGATCCGAACTAAAAACGACCTTCACCGAGCTGATAATAGAATGAATCATATTTTATAACAAATTTAGTATGTTAGAAAATATGTTAAAAATGGGTTGCCTAAAAAAATCCTGGACAGACAATTTTTAATTATTTAAATAAATTGATTTTTTTTTTATTTTTGCAACATCAAGATAATAAGAAAATTTTTACCCTGACTTAAAGTATGAAACGTATAGAATGTGCAGCCGTTGGGTTGCCTATTATTTACCTGGACAAACTACTCGGTTGTCAGGTATAAACAGGTATGTCGATGCCAGTTACCTTCACTCGATCGGATAATAGAAAAAAATTTATATCAACATAAGCGTTGTTTTATTGCGAACACGGTGATATAGGGTTGTCTGCAAAAAACTTGGTCCTAATAGGGGTTTGCGAATTTTAAAGATTTTAATTTTAACGCGATTGGAAATGTGTGACAGAGAGATCCGAGTTGAGTATAGCGTGTAATAATAAAGGACACAACATGGCAGTCGCATGTAATGGGACCTCGAATATCAGAAAGTGCGCATGCTCAGTAGTCATATGACAGAGAATGACAGCGATACTCTAGTAAACAGTAAGCGTCATTTTGGAGTAGCAACACGTGTTATTTTGTATCGTTGTGATAAAAAATGAGTAAAAAGTGTTTTTTGTGTGGTTCGGACAATTCTTTAATTGATTTTACTAATGAAACTTTCAAAAATTGCTTGTTAAAGTTAGCTTTTCGTAAAAAAAAAAACTTTAAATATCATAACATTGAACTAACTGAAGCAGTTCTCGATTTTGTTGGTTACCACACCACGTGTTACAAAAAAGTAACTGTTTTAGGCAATAAATACAATGAAGAATTTGAAGTTTTTTGTACAGAGTATGCAGTAAGTATATAGTATATTATTCTTTCAATTATTATCTAATACAATTAGAAATCGTATAGTTTTGACGTTCGTTGAATATTTATTTTTATCTAACGAGCAATCATTTCTATCAAATTCATTGTCTAAAAAACTATTTTTTTGAAAGATCTCAAAAAATATAAATAGATTATTCACAAACAGGTTTTCATTTGACATGATAAAAATTAAAGAAATATTTAATAAATTCTTGATTAATTTATTGTATACGCTCAAAACTATTTTTTTTAGTAAATGACTATTTATAAAATGAATTTTATTATTACAGGGAGCGTCAACATCAACACCATCGTTGTCCAACATAAGTACATGCTTATTTTGCAATTGCGTAAGGAAAAATTCCGGGAAAAAGAAACAAAATCTTACATTCCCTCAGAGTGACCATGTTACTCAACAAATAAAACAAATAGCTAAAAAGCTTGATGATTCGGAAATCTTGTCAAAGCTTGAAAACCAAGCTACTGCTTATCATCAGTCTTGCTACGCATTTTATTTGACCAAAGAAAGACGGTCCACCCAAGAACATAAAGAGTCAAGTAACCAGCAATATCGTAATATACACAAATTGGCTTTTGCATCGCTAAAAACTTTTATTGTAGAAGAGATTATTGAAAATAATAAAGTAATGTATTTCGCTCAACTATTTCGAAGATACCAGGCTTTGTTATTGGAGTTTGGCAATTGTGAAATAGATTTTGATGACATTAAAGATTATCGAATTGAAATGTTGCAGAAAAAAATTGAAAAAATCTTTGGTGATCGTGTGACTATTGAAGCATCTACGGGGCCACGTCATCAGAAAATTATATATAAAACAGACATTGACATTTCTATCATGGCAAATAATACCACATTTTTGGAAAGCAAAGAAGATCATAAATTTGAAGATGTTGCATACGATTTGAGAAATTGCATCAGAAACATTGATTCTCATCCTCTCCCTAGACGTTTAACTGCTGAAGATATCATACGAGGAGAATGCGAAATTCCTGAGGAGTTATTTAATTTTATACGTAATCTTGTTCATGGGCCTAATGTTTGCGAAGAAAATGCTCACTCAACTACAACAATAATAACTTCTATATGCAGTGACATAATATACGCTGTTACCAAGGGAAGATGTAAACCGGCGAAAAACTTGACTTTAGGACTGGCAATGAAGTCTTTAACCAACTCTCGGCAAGTTATTACAATACTTAATAGATATGGCCATTCAATTGGTTACAATTTAACCGAAGAACTTGAAACCGAAATGACCTACACGTCAATTGAACAAAACCCTGTAATACCAACAGGCATGATAGCAACAAATGGACTCAGCACTCATGTTGCTTTTGATAACTTTGACCGCTTCGTTGACACCACTTCCGGGAAAGATACCATGCACGATACTGTTGGTATAATATACCAATTTACTAGTGGTGACCGTTTTGATAATAGTGGTGATCGTTTTGATAATCTTGATGCTACAACTACATCAGAACCAGAAATAAGTGTCAATGAACAAGGTCCGTCACGTAAAAGACGACGATTTAATGAAATTTCACGGGATATCAGACTATATTATTCAAAACCAAAAATAAATTTACAGCTGCTTCCTGTAGATTCGTTTACTAATGTCATTGATTTATGCCAAGGTGCTACAGAAGTAGCAATGGATAAAGATTTGTTATGGATAATGTCATTATCGAAATTGGATTGTGTTCCTATGTGGTTGGGTTACAATTGCTTGATATCAAGTGATCACAGTGAAGAGCAGAAGATCGAGTATTTGCCTCCAATCAATTCGTCTCCAACGTCTTATGCTGTAGTAAATGAAACACTAATCATGGCTAATGAAATTGCTGAAAAATGCCAACAGGAGCAGATAATTGTCACATATGATTTGGCTATAGCCAAAATGGCTATGCAAATACAAGAAAAAGAAAAGCCTAAATTTGATAAAGTTTTTGTAAATTTAGGAGCATTCCACATGGAGATGGCATTTTTCCGAGCAGTCGGAAAATATATCGATGGTAGTGGATTGGTGGAAGTACTGGTTCGAGCAGAAGTTTTAGCTAACGGCTCAATGAACAGCTTCTTAGATAGTAAGCATTTCAATCGTTGTAAACGTTTACACCCTCTCATTGCTGCTGCATTTCAAATACTGCACTTTCAGCAATATTTAAGCACAACAAATGTAACTTCAGAAATGTTGAGTGATTTATTACAAACGCAAATGGAAAATACAACAAATGGAAATTCCCCTGACCTCAACGAGGTCATCGAATTACCCGATTTATTAAGTCGTATTCTGAATGGGTACAAAGAATTCAGCCGTCAGACTTTAATGGGTGAAAAAGGCAAAACTGCTCAATTTTACTTTCAGTATTGTGAACTAATTAATTTATTCTTTCGGTTTTCAAGAAGCATCCGCAGCAGTAATTTGGAATTATATATGGACTCAATTTATAACATGACTGATTTATTTTTTTCGCTTAACCAGGCCAACTATGCCCGATGGGGCCTATTGTACTTAAGTAATTTGATCGACTTGTATAATAAAAATTCGTCTTTGGTAGCTGAATTTCGTCGGGGCGCCTTTGGAATCAAAAGAACTTCCGCTAAATTTGCTCGATCGCCGGTCGATTTGACACTTGAACAGACCATCAACGCTGATGCTAGCAATCAATTAACTGATAACCTTGCTGTTGACTCAATATCTGCGCGTCAAAGATGGGCGCTCAGCCACAGTATGAGGACAAAAATACTGACTACAATTAAAGAAAATATTGGACTCACAAAAAAAGATGATACGTCACACTCTTTGCAGAAAAGTAAAATTCAAAAAGAGAGAGAAAGTCTCGATAGTATAATTAAGGCAATCAAAGAAGTGATTAATCCATTCGATGATACTCTCGATAAAAAATTGCTGTTCAACATTTCGACTGGTAAAGCTACATCGCCAGAAGTTACTGATTTTCTCCTGAACGTCAAAACAGTCGGCAATCAACAAAAGCTCGATTTCATTTCCGATTGCTCTTCAACTCCCGATAGATTCGAAAAACCAATTAAACGCAACAAAATCATGAACTTTGCTTCTCAATGCTCGACTAAAGTTCTTATGACTAAAGACAAAAATAAAAAAGTTTTGCTAAAAATGGAACGAGACATTTTTGGAAGACTCCTGGCTGTTAGTATAAAGAAGAAAATTAATCTAGAATATTGTTTGAGCTTTCCACTAGCACCAATGCCGCCTGCACTTTTCTCATGTACTGGTGAAATGTTTAAAACTCCTAAATCAACATTTGCGAACAGTTTAAAATCTCAAATCGAAATGGTTGAGCCCACCAATATTAACGTTGAAATAATAGATGGTTTTTATTATTTGTACTCAATTGGAAACTCAATGCCACAAACATTTGAGAAAGTTGCAGAGTCAATACTCATGAAAATTTGTGCATCACAAGCTACAGAAATCCACTTAATATTCGACCGATATTTATCACCTTCAATCAAGGATTCCGAACGCCAAAGTCGAAAAGAGTTTGATATCCCATATAAAATTACAGGACCTCAACAAATCAGACCCAACGATTTTGGGCAAAACCTTAAAAATTATCGTTTCAAAGATGCTTTGGTACACTTTTTGGCTGATTATTGGGAAAACAAGAATTTGCTGTCAATAATACGAAACAAAAAAATATTTTTAACTGTTGAACATCTGTGTTACTCGTATCAAGCTCAGGAAAATTGTATTAGAAAAGTCGAAGAAGTTGATTATACATGCTACCATGAAGAAGCAGACACGAGAATTGTTTTTCACGCTCATAAAGTAACACCAGGCTCCAGAATTCTAATAAAAGCTTCTGATACTGATGTTCTCGTAATTTTACTCGGAAATATGCACAAACTGTCACAGTCTACAATTTTTATAGCTACTTCAGCGACTAAGAAACAGTCAAATCACCTCGATTGCATTAACTGCATCGATTTAGCATTAAAGTTAGGACCCAAATTATGTAAAAGTCTACCTGCTTTTCACGCATTCACAGGTTGTGATTACACTGCGGCATTTTATAATAAAGGAAAAATTAGACCATTTAAAATATTTTCTAAAAATGAGACGTATCAAACTATTTTTGCTTCATTAAATGATGAAGCTGATATTTTCATTAATGAAAAAATGAAAGCTGTTCAAGAGTTTACAGCAAAAATGTATGGCGTGAATCACTGTCAGGCAGTTAATGATGCGAGAATTCGTATTTTTATGAAAAAGTACGGCGCAAGAGAAGACAGCGAACGATTTTTAAAGAAGATAAGAAGTTTTGATTCTAACTTTATACCGCCATGTTGGATTTCCCTGCTACAAAAAATTTTAAGAACTATATATGTTAATTCTATGTGGCTTAATGCAACTGATGCTGTATGTGCGAAATTAAACCCTGAAAGCTACGGTTGGCATTTAGATGATTTTTTAAAACCAACTGGTTTTATCGGAGATCAAACTCCTTTGAAAATCCAGAACATTGTCGAAATGGAAAAAATTGAGGAAGAAACTAATAATGAGTCAGATGAATTCGAGAATCAAAATGATACTTCTGATGAATCAGATATAGAATAGAAAATATTTATTATAATTTATTTTTTATTGATATTATTCTTGTATTTATGCTGTTTTTTAATAAAATTTTCAAACGTAATACAAGATTTTTAGTCTATCTTTTTTTTTATCCATGAATTTGAATTTTCGGCTGTCCACTTTCTTTCTCATAAATTTTTCCAGAAAGAGAAAAAAAATTCCAAAGTATTGATATTTGTATTATTTACGTCATTATATTTTGAGTTACAAAAACTTGTATAAATATATAATGATACTTATAAGTCAATAAGTAAATTCATTTATATATATTTATTAATTTATTTAATTGAGGTTTTATTGTTTAATATTTTAGTATTATAATATTATTATAATTATTATTATTTACAACTCAATTGTCAGTTGTGTCATGTTGTGTCCTTTATTATTACACGCTATACTCAACTCGGATCTCTCTGTCACACATTTCCAATCGCGTTAAAATTAAAATCTTTAAAATTCGCAAACCCCTATTAGGACCAAGTTTTTTGCAGACAACCCTATATCACCGTGTTCGCAATAAAACAACGCTTATGTTGATATAATTTTTTTTCTATTATCCGATCGAGTGAAGGTAACTGGCATCGACATACCTGTTTATACCTGACAACCGAGTAGTTTGTCCAGGTAAATAATAGGCAACCCAACGGCTGCACATTCTATACGTTTCATACTTTAAGTCAGGGTAAAAATTTTCTTATTATCTTGATGTTGCAAAAATAAAAAAAAAATCAATTTATTTAAATAATTAAAAATTGTCTGTCCAGGATTTTTTTAGGCAACCCATTTTTAACATATTTTCTAACATACTAAATTTGTTATAAAATATGATTCATTCTATTATCAGCTCGGTGAAGGTCGTTTTTAGTTCGGATCTTAGACTATAAGGGTAGGCGTACCGTAAAGGTAATCCGGGTCTCCATTACTAAAAGCATTAAAACCATTCTAAAGTTTCGTTGTCTTTAGGTATGTCTGTCATTTCATTTGCCACTAGAATTTATCTCATGAACAGTTGTTAAGTTGTTGTTTGTTGTTATAGCAGTAATAGTAAGGGTAGATCAAAAATTTAAAAGCATTTTTGTTGTGGTTATAACAATAAATATACTACAAATAACATATGATCAATAGCTCTACTTTTTACCTTTTTTTTATAATTAATGGTCCAGAACTCTTCGTACGCGAGTCCTACGTGTATTTGGTCGGTTTTAGCTTACATACATATACTCACGGCTATAAATCCCTAGAAGGGGTAGCCAGAGCCTAGAACTACTCCGGTAAAGGAAGAAAAAACCCTACCTATTGTGAACATAAAAGGTTCAAAAAAGTTAAAAAAGTACCTTAAACTTAAAAGAATTGTAAGGAATCATGTTAAAAAACTTAATAAACTAAGGTGTAGTTAACATCATGAGATGAAGTTTAAGTTAAATAGGTTAGAACAACTATGTAGTGATTATGAACTTTCTCTAGACAATAATAAAGTTAAAATTAGCCATGATAGTAATAGGATTATAGAATTAGAAAAATCTCTTCAAGATATAACATTAAAGTATCATAATAGTCACTTAGAGATGCAAAGCTACATAGAAGGATTAGAAGAAATTATAGAGTTAAGTAAAGAAAATATAAAAACAGTAGAAACGCTATCTGGTTTTTGCAATAAGTGTGACAGTGTAAGTACTGTCATAAATGATGTATCTCCTGAAAATAGAAATAATATGGTTAAGCCCACTTTTGCCTACAATAGAAGTGTGTCGACTCAGAGGACTTTAGTCTTCTCCGATTCTCTTGGTGTTAACATTGGCCATCATTTAAACAAAGAATTAGACCAATGTATCTTAAATACTTGTATGCCCGGAGCAAGTTACTCTCAAATAATAAATTCTATTTTAAAAGAACAATATGACTCGAATACTACTTTAGTTATTTTAATAGGTTCAAGTAATAAGGTGAATCCAAGTGACTTAAAGAAATCATTTGAGAGGTTAGTTAATTTAAATGTTAGAAAAATAATTATTAGTGACTTCCTATATTCCAAGCATCTTAGCTATAAGGTTAACACTAGGATATATAAATTAAATATGTTACTATATAATTTGACTTTGGGATATAGGCAAAAAATTGTTAATTTTAATATAAATAATTATATTAAGAAATCATTAATGACTAAGAGTACCTTGAAAGTACCTGATTATTCTAAAA
Source organism: Bedellia somnulentella (assembly GCA_963576735.1). Classification (NCBI taxonomy): domain Eukaryota; kingdom Metazoa; phylum Arthropoda; class Insecta; order Lepidoptera; family Bedelliidae; genus Bedellia; species Bedellia somnulentella. The sequence continues at coordinate 17,632,625 of OY755175.1, read as the reverse complement.
AACGTCTAGCTATGTTACTAGCTAGTAATATAGTATACAATAATGTTATTAATTTGAATAACATAACAATTTCAACTGACTTGGATGCAGTTATTAGTACAAGTACTAATGTATCTGCAAATTTAGCTTTAAACTAGGTAGTAAGACAAAGGAAAAGGCATACATTTCACTAGTTCATCAGAACATACAGAGCCTTTCCTGCAGAATTAGAGTTATTCGTTAATAAGTACAATGTTAAAATACTTTGTTTGACAGAACACTGGTTAAAAACAGAACAAATGAACTTTAGTTTAAAGAATTACACGGTGGGCAGTTGTTTTAACAGAGAGTCCATAATGTGTGGGGGTAGTATGATACTATTATATGTAGACATTAAATTTAAAGAAAGAAAAGACATCTGTAGACTCTCTGTTGAACAACATGTAGAAATCTCATGCATTGAATTGAGCAAGTATATAATTTTGTGTGTATATCGCCCACCCAAAGGTAACTATGACATCTTTGAAGCAGCGATGGAGGATGTTTTGGGGATGGCTTCCCGCAGCTCCAGAGAGGTTGTAGTTTGTGGGGATTTCAATGTTGACTTATTAGGTGAGGGTCTAGTAAAGGAGAGAATCTTAACATTTTTTCAATCATTTAATCTTCTAAATGTATTTAATGAGCCAACCCGAATTACCTCGACCTCTGCAACATGTTTAGATAATATTTATTGCAATTGTGACTACTCTGGTCACTTCCTTTTTGATAGCATTACCTCAGACCACAAGGGACAATTCATGAATTTAGAATTAACCATTGAAAAAAAAAAGTCAATTGTATGTAGACAGATAACTGAAAAAAAACTTAGCTTATTTGAAAATAATATTAGGTCTAGCATCAGCCCCCCAATGAGAAGCAGTGAAACATTAGAGAATTGTCTTTCTTTCATCAATGAGCTAAAAACAGAATTTAACAAAATCTTTAAAACTAAGGTAATGCTATGTAATACAAAATGCTCTTTTGCTGAATGGGCCACCGCTGGAATTAGAATAAGTATAGATCACCTATATAACATTTATAGAGAAAAGTCCTATAACTTCAACCAAGATTTTATTATTTATAGTATTTTCTAAGATTTTCACGATTGCACATTATAATTGAAACAACTATTGATTTTCGGATATTTTAATCGCGTGTTATTACATTATTTTTAATAGCCCGACGTTTCGAAAACTTTTCAGTTATCATGGTCACGGGAAGACTGAGGTGTTATTTGTCATTATACAGTACTATAAAATTATTAATACTAACTACCTTCACAAAATTTTAAGTTACATTTGCGTTTAATATTTGCTATGTACAAAAAGAGCTAATGTTATCTGGAGTCTTGCTAGTGTTATTTATGTCAGAAATTATTCGAAAATTTTCAAAAAAGTTTGTGGTGAAGCTAAATCTAGATGCATAAAACATAAAATTAAGAATTCTTCTAACAAGAGTAAGACTGTCTGGAAAATAATTAACAGTGAAACTGGAAAACTAAAGTCCCCGCATGATCTCAATTTATTATTAGATAATGAACTGATACAGTCAAGATCACAAATTGCTGACATTTTTGAAAATCATTTTATAAATACCCCCACTCTGACAACAGAGAATTTAAATTCATGTCCCCAAAAAGCTCTTGAGTTGTTGGAACAAAATGTTACCAAAACAACAGCACAGTTTTCTTTCAAGTATGTTGACAGTATTGATATAATTAAAAATTTTAAAACCATTAATCTTAAAAAAACCGAAGACATAACAGGAATGTCAGTTTTCGTCATAAACAGAATAATAAATATAATCGCTCCCCATTTAACGATACTTTTTAATAAATGTATAGATATAGGAGAATTTCCAGACTGTATGAAGTTAAGTAGGCTCATCCCACTACATAAATCAGGAGATAGTCAGGACTTTACCAACTATAGGCCTATTTCTATTTTACCAGTTCTCAGTAAGGTTTTCGAGAAAATCATGCCCAACCAAATGCTTTCATATTTCAATAAAAATAATATATTCCATGACGAGCAATATGGTTTTACTAAAGGTAGGTCTACTGTAGATGCAGGAGTGTCACTAATGAAACATACATACATACATACATATACTCACGGCTATAATTCCCTAGAAGGGGTTGCCAGAGCTAAGGAATTATAAATTCCTCAGCCACTTTTGGAAGTTGAGTGGGGAAAAGATCGTTAAATAAAGGTTTTTGGTGATGGGTCTCCAACCGCATCGCCCAAAAATCCAATAAAAAGCCCCAATACCCTTAGTCGCCTCTTACGACACCCGTGGGTAGAGAGGGGTAGCGACATTCTAAGCCGGCACTACACGGCATGAATTATACTAATGAAACATATTTTTAATTCATGGGAAAACTCCCGGGATGCGTTAGGTATATTTTGTGACCTCACAAAAGCTTTTGATTGTGTAAAAAAGGAAATAGCGTTGACTAAACTTAAATATTACGGTTTTGACGAGCAAGCACTGAAATTAATGGCATCATATCTTGATAAAAGAAATTTAAAGGTAGATATTAATGGAACCACGTCAAAAGGATCGGAAATAGAGATGGGCGTTCCTCAAGGTTCTATACTTGGCCCATAACTGTTTCTGATTTATATTAATGATTTACCATTTATGGTACAAAAGTATTCTGAGATAGTTATGTTTGCAGATGACACATCTTTAATATTTAATGTAGCGAGATCCTCTACATCTCTTGACGACGTAAATAAAGCTATCTCACTGGTATTGCATTGGTTTACTGTAAATAACCTGGTTCTGAATGCCAAAAAAACTAAATGTATTAAATTTACTTTACCGAATGTTAGGCAAGTTGACGCCAATATTGTTATTGACAGTGAAAAAGTAGAATTAGTGAAAGAGACAAAATTCATAGGGATAATAATTGATTCTAAGTTGCAATGGGGACCCCATATACTAACACTTTCTAAAAGGCTGAGCTCAGCAGCGTATGCCGTGCGTAAGATTAGAGAAATAGCAGACATAGAAACAGCTCGCATTGTTTATTTCAGTTATTTTCATAGTGAAATAATGGCGTGAGTATATGTATGTATATGTATGTATGTATGTATGTATGTATTTTCATAGTATTATGTCGTACGGTATTTTATTATGGGGTAAAGCGGCTGATGTTCATAAAGTGTTTGTCTTACAAAAGCGAGCTATCCGATCTATTCACATGTTAAGGTCGAGGTATTCGTTGCGCGAAAAATTTAAAGATATTGGCATTTTAACTGTCCCTTGCCAATACATATTTGAGAATTTTATGTATGCCAAAAAGAATATAGGTCAATTTAGTAAAGTTAGTGATAGGCATACTGTTAACACTCGGAATAAGGAGAAACTTAACGTACCGAAGTGGAGACTTAATAAAGTAAGTAACTCCTTTATGGGACTATCCCTGAAAATGTTCAATAAACTTCCTTCTGACATATTGGAATTGCCTGTGGCATCTTTTAAAAAGGCAATTAAAGCCATGCTTTTAAAGAAATCTTACTACAGTGTTCAAGATTTTTTAAACGACAAGGACCCAACGCGCACATGACCATGTCCGTAAAGCTATAAATCTTCCCTCGTTATTCCTAGGAATAATTGTCTGGTGAGGATTTTTCTTCTCACGTTATGTGATTGGTTTTTATGATGGACAATTTATTTTAATTATGACAAACTAGCGTTTGGTTTGGTCGCATAGAAAATCTTTTGTAAAGTAAAAACATGTTTATAAACCGAAATTGTACAAACCATATTTTGAAAAAATGAAAAAATGTGAATGTAAAGAGTTTCTTTGTTGCTTCTTCTCTTTACGAACACCTTCCGAAGCAACGGATTAACGATTAATTTAAAACTTTGACGTTCAAAAAATGTTAGTATTTAACTTTATTTTGAAAAATAAACTTTTTGACTTTTTTTTTTTTGAGCTAAGGAATTAGAAATTCCTCAGCCACTTTTGGAAAGTTGAGTGGGGAAAAGATGGTAAAATAAAGGTTGTTGGTGATGGGTCTCCAACTGAATTGCCCAATATTCCCTTAAAAGCCCCAATACCGTTAGTCGCTCCTTACGTACACCCACCGGAAGAAACGGGGTAGCGCTATTCTAAGCTGGCACTACACAGCCTAAGTGTTGGTTTTAAGTCCTAGTTAAATAAGGTTTATTGAAAATTAAAATTATTACGACTAACATTCTCCTATCACATTTAAAATGTTGTTTGACTTATTACATTTAAGCAATCGACGAATAACTCTCTCTCATCTTCATCTTATTTGCACTTCGTTATGAACAAAAAATCAAGATATTCATACATTTAAACTAAATAAATCAATGCAACAGTGACAGTACGAATGACAAACAAACATAAGACAACTGACCCCATTTCCGATCGCATAATTAATGTATGACTCAAACAAACAGGGGTGGTTAAAAATAATTCGTCCATTAGCGATCCATCGCTCTATGCGTAAACGCATCGCATATTATTAGACAAAGCATACTTCCGTCACTTCAAATATATTGCCGGCCGATTTTACCAATGTCACTGTTTTGAGGTCGTCGCTGCTAATATTTAAATTTAGAAGGCAGGAAAATAGTTTTTCGCATTGTTGCAAAAAGTTCGGCGTTCTTTTAGAAAGTTGAAATACTTAAAAACTTCAGTATTTTTTATAGTATGTCAGGAAAAAAAAAGAATGAAGAAATTTCCTATTGAAATTTGCAGCTGTACTAAGTACAATTTAACATATTTCAATTAATTTTATTCCTTTATCGAAAACGCATATAAGATTACAATTATGATTAACCACGTAATTAACCTTATACCCCTCTTCCATTTCCATTCGGGAAGGCAGAGACTATCGATCGCCACTTAGTACGATCTTGACAAACCTCTCTTGCTTCCCTTACATTTATAATCCTTCTCATACATGCTCTTTTATTTTTCTCACTTCGGACCCCCGCCTTTATAAGAACGTTTTCTATTTGGTCTAGAAACGTTTTACGAGGCCGTCCTCTACTAACAATCCCATCCACATTGGCTCTATATATCTCTTTCGCTACTTTATTTTCATTCTCTTCTCTATGTGCCCAAACCACCTTAACATTCTATCTTGCATACTACGTCATCATTCACCCCTACTCGTTCACGAACCACACCATTTCTCACTGTATCACACAACCTTTTATTACATATACTTCTGAGGGATCTCATTTCCACTGCATTAACTCTACTTTCATGCTTCTTCTGCCATGCCAAGCATTCACTACCATACATTAGCGTTACTCTACTTGCTACAATAAAACCATCGCACACCAAAGACTTAAAACGACGAATCCGACAACACCCTCGAAAATACATTGGGGGAACATTTACTGACATAAATTATATCTAACAAGTGTACGTTCTATGTGGAAATAATAGTAATCAATATAATTAAAAACCAAAAGTTAATATGCTATACATAAATCGCTTAATACTATCGATCGGCAAGGCCTTATAATGTAGGTAGGTCAACACTGTATGACATTGTAAGGTTTCCCGCCTGTGAAGTTAACTTCAAATATATATTGAAGGACACTTAAATTTTCACTAAATTATGTAGTTTTTTATGTTAACTTTAAGACCTGGATCTAGGGTAGAATTTATTAATTCATATATTAAAAAAGTTTGACGACATTGGGGCCGCCCCTAACTGGCCGCCCTAGGCCAGGGCCTCACTTGGTTTATGGATGAATCCGCCGCTGGACTCTTTCGGATATTGGTCCCGGCTACTATTATGGGTAGCTTATGAAAAGTAGTGTTTCTATGCAGCCAAAAAAGGATCACGTGGGCTCACATTAAAATCAGTTTAACTACTAATGCAGGGAAAAATATTTACCTAGATCATTAGTATAAAAGAATATAATGAACATTAATATTAGTATAAACTAGTTATTAAAGTAGTGACATTATGATTTCAAATTCAAACGTTCACGCCGTATATTCCCAAAGGGGTTGGCAGAGGCCAGTTTGTTGAGTTTGATACTTTGACTTCAGAACATCACATTGCCATCTGGAGTTCAGAGTACCCACGTTTTGCATGGACAGTGTACTCACGTGATAGGGGGAAGGCCTATCGCCGTTTAGTACGAATACACTGTCTCATGGCTAAGTACAACTCAGTTATGTGGGTTTCCTCACTATATTTTCCCTCACCGTTAACAAACATGACAAATTAACCACACATATGTCATTAGAAAAGACAAATTTATGTACGCTGCACCCGGGATTGGAACCCTCATCGTCTCGTATCAACCAAATGTCCATTGTATCTCCAAGAGTTGCGTAAAGTTTTTTTTATATTATTTGTAGAAGACAATTGATATAATTTGTGTAAAAGTAATTTAGTGAGTGTTACTCGTCCCCTCGGATTCCAAACCGAGATCTCTACTGCTACTGCTACCAGTTCTCTTGCTTAAAACTATACTAATAGTGTTGACTCAATTCAAAGACTCATACATTCATGGCGAATATCCCCGAAGTACAAATACTTCTGGATATCACGTGACATTGTCAACTGGTGTTCAGAATACCCACGTTTTATTTGGACAGTGTACTCATGTGATAGGGGGCAGGCCCATCGTCGTTTCCCTGCCTGTCACATGACTAAGTACAACTCAGCCATGTGGTGTGGATTTCCTCACGATGTTTTCCCTCATAGTTAACAACACCCCATGAAATTTAGCATGATTATGTATATAGCGATGTTACTTCGAGCGATCTATTGATGAAAAAATTGACAAAATTAGTTGAGTTGAGTGGTAACGGGCCCATTCACATATAAATATGCGCAGGTTTCCTTTGCACAATTAGTAATGATTTACTATTTTTTAAAGTATTTAATATTTTAGTTAAAGTACAACAGATGAAATCGCTAAGAAAAGTTTGTAATGTATAGAGTAGGTATGTGATCTAGTGAGAAATACTGTGATTCGTGAAAGGTGTGGCGTGAATGATATTGAAAAAAGATAGTAAAGAAATTTTACGATGGTATGGGCACATAGAGAGGATGGATGATTGTTAATTGGTAAAAGAGATTTATAGAGCCAATGTGGAAAGTAATGTGAGTAGAGGACGACCACGGAGGACACACCTGGACCAAATAGAGATTGAGCTCAAAAAGGCAGGCGACCGAAGTATGAACCATAAAAGAGCATGTAAGAAAAGATTGATGGATGTAAACGAAGCAAGAGAGGTTTGCCAGGATCGTACAAAGTGGGAATCAATAGTTTTTACCACAGTCTCTGCCTACCCCAATGGAAAATAACTGCGCGAGTATATGTATGCATGTGTAATCAATCTCATTAATGTTTAAAATAGTTGACCAAATGTTCCACGATAAGTAGTTTCAGTAGCAATATCCTGTATCACTGCACATCTGTTGGAGCTATTAAATCGTTATTATGTTGTCGCTTGCCATTTGGCAGAAAGTTTTGTAACCCATTATTTATGAACTCTTCGTTAAAATAATAAAAGAAATGCCTCTGAAACATATGAAATCTCATTCTCACGCCATTGGATACCGTTTTGTACCGCGTTTCATTTTGTATGCTCCTGGCATTTACCAAAGATTTTGAACAAATGAATTAACTGAAATAATAACCGTTAATATAAAAAGTTGTACCCTCGAACTGGAATCTCAGGAGACTTATTCGCCTTGTATTATACGATAAGTATGAGAGGAAAGTGATATTTTTATTTCAAGCCGTTAAACATAGTTTATTTTGCCTCACGGCCAAAAATCCCAAAAACGGGAAGCAGAGGCTTCGGAATTACAGTTCTACAGCCTCTTCTGGAGGTAAGTGAGAGTACGATCTGGATTAATACTTCAAAGGCAGAAAAAAATATAATTTGTCTCATACGGTAACGATGGGAAAAAGGGAAAGGAAGGACACTACAATAGACACTACATTCTAGACTATTTTATATACCTAGTACTTTATTACGATATTCAGTCCAGTCGATGTGGAAATTTTAAGCAGCAGTTTAATTTTATTACCTGAATTATGATAAAAATAACATACATACATATACTCACGGCTATAAATCCCTAAGGGGTAGCTAGAGCTAAGGAATTAGAAATTCCTCAGCTACTTTTGGATTTTTTTTTTACTTTACCATCATAAAAATATCAATGAAAAAAAAGCCCATCAAATGAAACTCACCACCGAGATCACTCCAAACACCAACTTCTCCATCCTGATGCAAATCCTGCAGACACCTGGTACAGAAGTTATGCAGACAGCTCAACAGTCTAGGTTCCACCAGTTCCTTCCTGCAGATTCCACATTCCCACTCCTTGAGAACCTTTCCTGATCTGTCTTCATACGCCGTAGTCCTGGCTGGTATGCTCAAGTTGCCTGGGTGCGAATTTCTGTGTATCGGACTATTTCCCGCACTGATACTTGAATTGTGTTGTAAGGATTTCCGCTTATCTTGCTTCTTCCTCGAGAAACTGCCGAAAATATAAAACAATTTGTCCACTTCCATTTAGATATACAAAAAACTATTCTGTTCACTGAACAAAACTTTTTCTACGATATTGTTGACGATGTCTAAAAGCGCGGGAATAACGTGCTTCTGTCACGTTCGACGCAATGCAACTGGCTGAAAATAAATAAACGAAGTAGGCTGAAAACCGACTTTGTTTTGGTGCCTCGAAGTTCTTTCAGTAAGTTTTCACTGTTATGCAAAATAAATTAAGATTGGTGTATTTTGATCGAATATAACCTTATTAACTGTGCTGTGTAGTGCCGGCTTAGAATAGCACTACCCCATTTCTTCCGGTGGGTGTACGTAAGAGGCGACTAACGGTATAAGGGCTTTTAAGGGATTTTTGGGCGATGCGGTTGGAGACCCATCACCAAAAACCTTTATTTCACCATCTTTTCCCCACGCAACTTCCAAAAGTGGCTGAGGAATTTCTAATTCCCTAGCTCTGGCTACCCCTTCATGGGATTTATAGCCGTGAGTATATATATGTATGTATGTATGTATAACCTTATTAAGTAGAGTTTAATGTAGGGCGAAGCTAAGATACAACATGTCTGTTGGAAACGGAAGCGCTTGTAAAGGGAATTCAACGAATTTGTAAGATTAATAGCAGTAACACTAGAAATCTACCAATAAATTAAAATATTTAAGAAATTGATTAGAATAGGTCTAATCAATTTCTTCTACGGGTGTTTTTTAAGAGTAATACTGTTTTAGGGCTTTTAAGGACGTTACGGCTGGACACAAACAACCTTTATTTCACCGTCTTTACCTAAGACAACTTCCAGCATTAACTGAAGAGTGTATGATTTTGGAACTCGCTACTCTTTGTTGAAATGTATAGCCGTGAGAGTATTTAAAATGAACATAAACAGTAGTTCATAATTCCACTTCATAATGCTTTTTAACATATACATATGTTAGCCATCCTAATTCAAATAAATTAACTTACATTGAAAAACCAAGTGTATGTCAAAATAAATTAACTAATGGTAAAGGACCCCGCTGCACGGCAAATGAATGAGTTCTATTTATAAATCTTCCCTCCTTTTTACTGGAAAAAATCTACTTGTTAATATAACTAATGGTTTATGAAATGAGTTTTCTCATAAATTTGTCTTTGGATAAGCTTTCCAAGAAATATCTCTTTTATCCCGTTTTGTGTATTATGTATATACTTTACTTTTTATGTATATGACTATTTTACTATGCCGACGACAATTTTTTTGCCAAAGAAATTTGTGAGTTGTTGTAATCAAATTAAATTTGTGTAATAAGTATGTACCGAGTTACCGACCGATTTCATATTATATATTCCATTAGTTTTCATGGGGGTAGACAACTATTGATTACCACTATTACAACAATAGAGTTAATAGTATTTTTAGCTGAATTACCTGGAAAATGTTTGTCTTTGATGAAAAAACTTAAAAAATATATATAAAATATTATATAAAAAGACTAACCAACTACAAAAAACCGAGTATTAAATACTAAAGTTATATTCAATCGTGATTATGATTAAACATTTTTATATTCTTTTAATCCTGAAAAAATAAAATAATCCTACAGAAAATGAAAATAGACAAATCACATTGGTATAGTATAGGCTCGACTCGGGAATCTACTGCTTACTGCGAATGTTTTAAACAAACGTATCCAAAACATCACTACCATCTGCAAGTAATTCCGTTCAACAACGGAAAAGACATCAAACGAGAATCGAGTCGTAATACTCGAGTTGAAAACGTAAATCGAATTCATTCGGTTGCATTCGAGTGATATTCACATTGCAAACCGGATGCATTAGCTATAAACTCGCTGTCTGGGATTCACACGCCTACACCTAATTACGATCTGATTCCGATTACCTATTTAATGATAAAAGGAATTAGGTAGATTTGGGGGCGTTGGCATAGGTCTATTTAATGCAGGGATATCTCTGCAAACGGATACCTTGAAAGAATTGACCCGCATTATAGGTTATAGTTACCAAAGGGGAAATTATGGTGATAAGAGTTTTATAGAGAAGCCGTGATAGTCCGATGCATAGAGATATCAACTACTATAGAGCGAGCAAATGCACATGTGAACATTGAGAGCACATGAGAACATGAAATCAAATCTAGCGCCAACCGCAACAGTTGTCAAAAAGTGCAAATCGAAAGCGTTAGAGGAGTGTTTGTCAGAAGTTTTTATTTGTTTTTTACAATAAAAATGGTGAAATGCGCAGTTAAAACGTGTAAAAGTGATACGCGAAAACACACCAAACAAAAATCAAATGTGACTTTTCACAAGTAAGTTTATTTATATAATAATTTAAGTGATAAAATTTTATATTCGCGGGGTTGAAGGAGGCGTTGGGGGACGAAATCTATCAACCTTACGAATGACAAGCTTGACGCACAACACACGCACAACGATTTAGAGATGGGGTACTTTCATTATGATGTTTCAATTGTCGATCAATTAATCGTTCGATACAATCGGTTAATACTCAATATATATTTTTTGGTAATTGTTTAATTCACCTAAAAATCAATATGTTTATGAGTATGTGACTTTGCTATTTGAATTTGTAAGTAATAATTTCTGGAATAATTATATATGTTTCTTTATAAGAGTTCAATAGAGACGTAACTTGAATACCAAAGAAAATACTAACACATTACATGTATATTTTTATACACTTATGCCTTAGCATTTACTCCTTGAGCTACAATAGGTTTGTATATATTAACGAATTATATTCGCACGCCTTTACTTGTATTAAGTGAAATGTTTCTTTTAGAGAATTGGCTTTAATTTTACCAACGATCTTTTAATTAGTTACTCACAATAAGATGTTATAAATTCTAATTGCAGGTTTCCAAAGGATCCCAAACTAATTAAAAAGTGGATCGATGCTGTTCACCAAAATATTAATTCGGAACCTAACATCTGGAGCAGGATATGTTCATTGCACTTTCCGGATTCCTGCTTATACAACACTAAAAATGGCCGAAGGTGTTTGACAAGTAATGCTGTTCCATCGCTTTTACTTCCTTCGATACCTCCTACCCCATCTTCATCAACATCATCAAACATCAACATACCAGATACACCCAGAAAAAAAAAACTTGCGAATGAAATCACCCACCTAAAAGATTTGGCAAAACGCCGTCGACTACGGTTGAGTGCTGTCCAAGCAGCTAACAGGCGTTTAAAAAAGAAGGCAAGTATATGAAAGATTTGTTTTTATGTGTAAACTCATATGACTAATTTTCACTGTGTCCGCAATGAAAACAAAATTATTTTATTTTAGGTCAGTGATTTGGAACATATTCTATCAGAGTTGAAAAAAAAAATCACCCTATAAAAAAAAATCACAGTAAGATCGAGCCTCTTGATTGGGACACATACGGGCTATGAGAAGTGAGAGACTGTTACATAGTACTGATAAGTTAAAAAAATACAAGTTCTATTAAGAATTATATATTTATTTAATTAACTGTTGTTTTTTTTTAAATTTTCTGCAAATAATCATTTTCAACATCCCCTGCTGGACAATACGTACAGAAGCCATTCACCAAAAACTATCCACCAAACATATTACATACATACAAACATATACTCATGTCTATAAATCCCTAAAAGGGGTAGCCAGAGCTAAGAAATTAGAAAATCCTTAGCCACTTTTGGAAAGTTGAGTGGGGAAACGATGGTAAATAAAGGTTGTTGCTGATAGGTCCCCAACCGCATCGCCCAAAAATTCCGTAAAAGCCCCGATACAGTTAGTCGCCTCTTACGCACACCCACCGGAAAAAACGGGGAAGTGCTATTGTAAGCCGACACTACAAACATAATAACAATCGTAAAATTCGAGGGTTCTCCCCTTGGTCAAATTTCAGAATCATTTTATAAAGTATCGATTCTCTTGTTTGATGAAAAATCGATGTTGCACAGATTGATAATGTTTAACAATTACCCATCCATATTTATCAATATAAATATACGTAAGTAGCTATAGCACACCCGCCGACACTGTGCACAAGCGGGAGTCTCGCAAATGCGTGTTCTATAGTAATTATATTTCTATGTAAGTAGCTATAGCACACCCGCCGACACTGTGCACAAGCGGGAGTCTCGCAAATGCGTGTTCTATAGTAATTATATTTCTATGGTCCGATGGGTATAACGACCGCCCACCCGTCAATACAGACAAGCGCGAGTTCAAATCCCGGGTTGAGCCTACACCAATTTGTCTTTTCTAAATGCATATGTGTGTTTAATTTATCATGGTTGTTAACAGTGAGGAAAAGCATCGTGAGGAAACCCACGTGGCTAAGTTGTAGTTAGTCATGTGACAGTGTATTTGTACCAAACGGCGATATGCCTGCCTCCTATTAAGTGAGTTGAGCAAAACGTGGGTACTCTCGGCACCAAGTGACGATGTCACGTGATGTTCAGAAGTATTAGTACCTCTACCATCCCCTTCGGGGATATAAGGCGTTAACGCATGGGCTTGAGTTTTGTAAGTGATATTATTGGTAGTCAACCACATAATCCAATAATGAAAAGTCTTTAACATAATAAAAATCAAAGTACTTTACTAAAGGGGCATCGAAGTTGAACCTTTCCAAGTTAATTCTGAAAACAGATTGTGTATATCTGAAGCAGGTAGGTACTTACACACTAATAAACAATAATTAAATTATCTTTTATAGAAAAACTTCCTCCGTTGACTCGCTGCTGAGTGTAAATTTGAAACCGCAAATTTACCTTCTAGGATTTAACCCACTTTGGAAGGATATCGCAGGCTTGAATCACCCGATGATTCGAAAATTGAGATGATTTCGTGTTTCGGAGGGTACGTTAAGCCGTTGGTCCCGGCGATCACGGTAGTTAGTAGTTGTTAGTCTGCCAACCCGCACACGACCACAGTGCTGGACTGAGGCTAAATCACCTTATACACTGAGGAGGAGGAGAATAACTTGTGCATGCCAGTTTAAGTTTTGATGTGCAATAAATAGTTTTCTATTGTACTCTATTTTAATTTTAATAACAATTTTATAATTACTATATTACATAATTTAATGTTTTTTGACATGAATTCCTCATGTGGGGATTATTACTCATAAATAAAAGATGTTATTAAAGGAAAGAAAAATTTCGACACTGGCGGGGATCGAACCCGCGACCTTCGGGTATACGCCCCCGTCGCTCTGCCAACTGAGCTACAGTGTCAGTTGGCATCCAGCGCGAAATTTCTCTATCCTTTGTTTCTTTTTTACACGTTCAAGTAGTGTTTGCGTTTCCTACCTCCGAATTTTTAACTAATTCGGACGGCCACTTGTCTACCTTTTCAGATAGAATGCAAATGTTGGAAACGCCTAACTATCACATAATTTAATGTTTTTTGACATGAATTCCTCATGTGGAGATTATTACTCATAAATAAAAGATGTTATTAAAGGAAAGAAAAATTTCGACACTGGCGGGGATCGAACCCGCGACCTTCGGGTATACGCCCCCGTCGCTCTGCCAACTGAGCTACAGTGTCAGTTGGCATCCAGCGCGAAATTTCTCTATCCTTTGTTTCTTTTTTACACGTTCAAGTAGTGTTTGCGTTTCCTACCTCCGAATTTTTAACTAATTCGGACGGCCACTTGTCTACCTTTTCAGATAGAATGCAAATGTTGGAAACGCCTAACTATCACATAATTTAATGTTTTTTGACATGAATTCCTCATGTGGGGATTATTACTCATAAATAAAAGATGTTATTAAAGGAAAGAAAAATTTCGACACTGGCGGGGATCGAACCCGCGACCTTCGGGTATACGCCCCCGTCGCTCTGCTAACTGAGCTACAGTGTCAGTTGGCAGAGCGACGGGGGCGTATACCCGAAGGTCGCGGGTTCGATCCCCGCCAGTGTCGAAATTTTTCTTTCCTTTAATAACATCTTTTACTATATTACAGTTAAGCCGAAAGTAAATCCAAAATGGTTGTTCTTGCTAAAGCTGTAGAATAATAGAAACTACTAGTGGGTAACCCTGGCGCGACTACGTCGCGTCCAATAAAAAGAGTTTATTTTGAAATTTTCCGACCAATCACAGCGCAGCTCTTTTGGATTTCTAGTGAATTTTTCTGATTGGCCGGTTTGAAAAAATTCCGACCAATCACAGCGCATCTCTGATCGACTAAAGTTTGCGCGCGCTTATGACACTCAAGCAAAGTCTATGGACCAAAATCGAAACTTTGAAAATTCTGTAACAATTAACTCAATCCATTTACATCAGATGTCTGATGTGACTGGATTGTGAACACCACGGCCGCGAACTGTACAAAACGATACCTGAACCAAATTTCTAGCTTAACTCATCGCGTCACAGGCTTCCGGGCAAGAAAGAGGCTTACAGAAATAATATATAAAGATAAAAATGGGATTACCATAACGAACTTAGATCCATCACATTTATTTTAAAATTAAAATTAGCTTAACTGCTAAAGTTCCTTGGAAACTAAAGTGTTTCGTTCTATTAATAAACTGCACGTTGACACAAATTTTAGCGCCAACACTAATGTCAGTGGCACACTCAGCTGTTTTTCGCGCCAAAATACTTGGCTCTACCACCTGCGCCACTACGACCTAGACGGCGGTTAATCAAAAACTATTTTTTTATGCGCTGTAATTGGATTTCCCCATTTTCTCTGTAGTAAACCATACAAAAGATATAAAACTATATCGAATTTACAATAATGCATATCCAACATGTAGTACTATGCGGAACGAACAGATGTGTGAATTGTTTTGTTCAAAATATCCGGATTGATTTTGCAGATCATTGATATTTAGTTTAGCTTGTAGCGTAGCTAAATCGTATTGAATAGTGAAAGAAGTACTTAAATAAAAGGGCTAAGGAGTAAATTATTTTATTCAGCAGTCTAATTAAAATAATAGGCCGGTCAATGGAAAAGTCCAAAGTAACATAAATTCCCACCAATCTGAAAGTTTGATATAATTATTACAGACATAATTATAAATAATCTGTTAAGATAAAACAAAAATAAAGCAACCGTGATAGCTCAGTGGGTAAATCACCACTTATCGTGCTGACGATGAGGGTTCAAATCCCGGGTCAGGCCTACACCAATTTGTCTTTTCTAAAGACTAATGTGTGTTTATTGTTTATTTGATATAATTATTATTAGGTATATAAATGAAGCACCTTACGACTAACTTAAAACTAAAAATTTATTAAACAATAAAATTAAACAAAAATAATAAAAAAAGGTCAATTAAACAAACCGCTGTGAGACATATCCGACCCAAAGGTCCCCATTTCGCTGGCAGCGTTACCCCGCTGAACAGCTAGGGAGATCCTCTGCATCAAAAATGCCCCAGAACGGTAGTCCCAGCCACGGTTCCTCAGGCGGCGACCTATCTCTTTTATAAAAGATTTTCCCTCTAAGCCCCAAACTCCGGTGGTTTCTACAGCGAGAGGCACAAAGAAAAAAGAGGACGTAAGCTGACTATACTTGGAAAGCTTATGTCTTATGTCTCGCAGCCGTTTCAGCAGCAGCCCCCGGAGCTGCAGAAGTAGATCCTACATGGGTGCAAATGTACAGACGCAAGTGGCATCCCAAATCAGACCACGACCTCTCTCCCAGGGAACCAAGGTCAAACCATCCGGGCGCTTACCGTCAGTCCTGAATAATCCCTGAGGCTCGAGAACTGCAGGGATGTCAGCAGACATTAGAGCTCTGCGAACGATATCGTTTATAGACTGGTGCCGTGAGATTCTGCCTGCACTACGGACACAATGAAGCCCATGTCGACCTAAAGAATCCACCTGCGCCCCTTAGACACAGCGATGTGGTTGACAAATATTGCATCCTAAGCGAAGTGCCACTGCAATCCGCAGAGAATTATTGTCCAATAGGGTCCCAAGCTGCGGAGAGGGTGAAGCATACAGCCAACAACCAGAGTCTAGATTAGACACAGCCCTAAAACGTGCCAACTCTGCACCAGAATATGCTCCACCATATCATGCAATGCAACCTGACAAATCTCCTTGTCCCAAGCACGCTGCCGACTAGGCTGCTCTGGCAAATCACTGTTTGGACATCGAACCCGCCAAGATCTTAAAGCCTCCTCAGCAAAAGGAATCCGGAATCCATCACCCATTAATACATAATATGGTAGTGACTAGATCCAAAACCCCTCGCGAGGAAGCCAAAAAAGCCGGCAATCCTGTGTCTCGAAGACAGCGAATACCCAAACCTCCATGTCTAATTGGCAAAGCAGCCTGACACCATTGAAAGTCTGATAACTCTATATTTAAAACATGTTCGAGCAATACTCGAAGGGTGTCGTCATATCTCTGCGATAATTCAATATGAAGCCAGACTGGAGCGGTACGAAGAGTGTAAGTTCGTCGAGGAATAGACAGGCAACTACGCAAAATTGTCAAAGCTACATGAGCAGAAAGCTGTTTTAAATGTTGTTTCGTGTCTGCCAAAATATTCATTTTCGAAAGAATAACACCTGGTACACCCTCTGAAAAAATTGGAGCACCTAGAAGAGTAAAATTCGTCTTGTCCAAAACTTGTACACCAGAAGGGCAAGCACGAGCGCTATTTTATCGACACGATAACGGTTAGAATGAGATGGCAGTATACGATACTAAGTAAGTGCGTAAGAGATGGCTGGTTTGCAAAAGTACTGCACCGTTTTCTCCCGCTCCCACCGATGTTAACTCTTTAATCTTTTCCGGGCGAATCCCATCCAAACCCGCTGCCGAACCACTATTAAAAGAACCAATAACTTTAGCAACGGAAGCCGTGTCCACAGTCCAAAATTCACTCAAACTATTCGGCTCAGAAGAGAAAATCAAATTGTGACTAGGGGCCGGATGTTTATCACGTAAGGCCAATAACGTTTCTTTATTTTCCTCTGCCAACGAATTGTCAGATAACAAACTGCGTACAGCACCACTTAAGTCACCATTAATATCACCTTATCTTCGACTGTCCTGTAAAAACGACTCTGATTAGAAGACCCTGTTCGAGGTGTTGAACTTGACGAAAGTAACCCCATCAAATTACCAGCTGATAAATTATTTTTTACTTTGGAGGTAAGAGATGAGTTTCTATCTTCAGACGAAGGAACCCTAAGACCTGAATACGAAAAAGTCAATAAATTGAACCAGTCTTCATTATTGTTTGACTGAACGCACCTCTCAATCAACTCCGAAAGTTTACCAGCCGCCAAGTTCCTCGCACCCTTAGGGATATGTTTTAAAACCCGTACCCTTTTTCTTAACAAAGCTAAGTCACTAAACGTTAGAGAATCAGTATTAATAGCAGCTCTAGTAGGTAAACCACCTGTGACGGCTGTATTGGGCAACCGTTGTGAATCCTACTAATATGAACATTTAACCCGCGAGTAATAACAAATTGCCTTGAGGAACCAGGGCAAAAAGGGCAAACGGCCCTAGAAACAACCATAACTATTACACATGAGAAATAATAATAAAGTAAATAAAAATCTCTCATTAAGTAAAATGCAAATAACAATGAATACAAAAAAAACCCTTACTTAAAAAGTACAGCTTATAATAAAAAGTCAATTTAAAAAAATAAAACAAAATAGTTAATCATAATGAGTCAAGTCAAATCATGTTGAAAACAAAAAGAAAAAAAAAGCGGCCAAGAGCGAGATGGACTCGCTAATGAAGGGTTCCGTAGCAGCACTAGCAAGTAATTTGATTTATGACGTTTAAAAATAGAACTACTGGCTAGATCTCATTTAAACCAATTTTCGTTAGTAGTTTGTATAGTAATACACATCATATATTTTTTTCAGTTTTATCATGCCCATATTTTAGAAGTTACGGGGGGGGGACACACATTTTACCACTTTGGAAAAGTCTCTCGCGCAAACTATTCAGTTTTGAAAAAAATGATATAACAAACCTCAACATCATTTTCAAATACCTTTTGATAGATACCCCACACGTATAGGTTTGATGAAAAAAAAAAATTGAGTTTCAGTTCTATGTATGGGGAACCCTAAAAATTTTGGTTTTTTTTTTCAGATTTTATTTTAAAATCTTAATGCGGTTTACAGAATACATCTACGCACCAATTTTCAATAATGTAGTTCTTATAGTTTCGGAATAAACTGGCTGTGACATACGGACGGACGGACGGACGGACAGACAGACAGACATGACGAATCTATAAGGGTCCCGTTTTTGCCATTTGGCTACGGAACCCTAAAAAGGATAACACATTAGAATTTACCAATATTTTATGCCCAATCAAAGAAGCAACCACATAAAATTTATTTTGGTTTCACCCTCTACATAAATACAATCAAATCAAACATGTCATCATGGACTAACTCCGATATCAAAATAAGAGACCAACTCCGGCTCTTCGAGCTACTCAAATATTTCCGGGCAGACGTTGTTGACAAAGGACCCTTTCAATTAAAAAAGAAAATTACAAATATATGTAAAAAATATGTGAGCTAGGAAAGGATTACACGATAAAAATATTCTCTCTCTTTATCTGGCTGTTAACTAAATTATTTTACACTTGTTTAAAAACAAACATTATTTTGTTAAATTAATCATAATAATGGGAACGGTTCCTATTTTTTTACTAAGTTGGGGAAAAAAGATAAGTATGACAAAGTAAAATGCAACAATAAATGCAGAAAATGTATCGCACAGAAGTAGAAATTGTAGAATTGAACATCAGTGTACAATATATGGTTTTCCGGTTTCTCGCATTGCATCGCACACAGCAGCAGAACGATGCGATGCAATATGTCGGTGCAACCTTCACCAACTTGGAGTGGAGCTGGTGTTCACTGTTCTTAGCTCTTCTAAATTCGACGAGGGAAAACATCGGGAGGAAACCCACATGGCTGAGTTGTACTTAGTCAGGTGACAGAATTTTCGTACAAAACGTCGATAGGCCTGCTCCCTATCACGTGAGTAAGTACTTTATCCAAGCAAAACGTGGGTGGTTAGGGTACTCTGAACATGAGGTGACAATGTTACGTGATGTTCAGAAGTTTCCGTACCTCTGCCAATCCCTTCGGCCATATACGGCGTACGTTACTTTCTTTATACGTTAGTGAGTACAACTACACTGCCAGTCATAATAAAGAAATCTCAGTAAGGAACCTTAGGCTTGGCACGACTTAGTCTAGACTTTTTAGAGATAAACTAGCAGCTCCATTGAGACTTGGCTAGTTTTTTTACAGACTGTTTTTGGTGTGATTAGCTTTTCAGCGACAACCCAAATTTATCAATATTATCAATTTAGATTGTCGCCTTTTCAACGTCTCATTATAGGAAAGACATTGACTTTGAGTGGCTTTGACATTGACACTTGACTTGACATGACAGTTCTTAGAAAACAATCTTTTGAGATAATGTGTTGTGGGCTCAAATATTTATCAGCAATTTATTTATTTTATCACTGAAGTTGTGTACAAAAGTATGTAATAAATAGAAATTCAAATGAAATCAGTGCTATATAATACATAATATCATTGGTTTTAATGCCGCCATGTCGAACATACACAAAATATGGTTTCTATCTACTCTGTCAGTGGTAGCGATCATTGTTTTGTATTTTCAATCGGAAATAGCGAGATTGGAACTTAATATACAAAAACTAGGTTTGTAGCTACTAATTAAAACGATAATGTCATACAAAAGAGACCATTTAATACATTTGTAAAAAATTGTTTACAGAATACAACCCACCTCAATCTGTAGAACAAACTCGTCAGTTTTCTCTCAAAACTGAAACGTTGGATCAAGATGATTTAGTTGTTATTTATAACAGAGTTCCCAAAACTGGATCCACAAGTTTTGTAGGAGTAGCATATGATTTGTGTAAGAGGAATCACTTCAAAGTACTGCACATAAATATAACAGCTAACATGCATGTGATGACTTTAGAAAATCAATATAAATTTGCACACAACATTACTAAATGGGACGAAGTCAAACCAGCATTATACCATGGACATATGGCATTTTTAGATTTTGACAGGTAAATATAATAAAGTGGCTCAGGTATCATTAATTCATTGTGTGTATGAGTGTAATTCCATAATAAATATAATAATCAACAGTTTAACAAATCAGAGATTCATCAAGAAAGCACATAATAGAGCTCAAATTCTTACAGAAAAGCAGTGTTGTGAGGTATTAATTTTCTCACAACTATAATGCTGAGTCAGGCACCAAGTTAGTAACTACAAAGGTTATACTACTCTTCTTAGATTGTGTTTACTCATATGTACACTGGGATGTAGAAATTAATAAGTGTTTTACTTTCTCCTTTTGTCTCAAAACTGTTATTAAGAGTTATCTTACAATCATTCAACATGAGGTTCCCCCACACTCCAATGCCATGAAAAGATTGTGAAAATATTCCTCAATGACTAAAACTTATCTTTATTAAATAAAAATAAATAAATTTCAGATTGGGAACTCCAAAAAAGCCATTGTATATTAATCTAATAAGGAAACCCTTGGACAGATTAGTGTCCTACTACTATTTTTTGAGGCACGGAGACAACTTTAGGCCTTATCTGGTGCGCAAGAAACATGGCGATAAAATGGTAAGGATTATTAAGAAAAAGAATGTATTGTTCCTAAGGGGTTGTAGCAATGTAGATGGTAGATGGTATTGTTGTAAAATGGGATGGGCACAAAGGTTGAACAGAAGGTTGCAACTAGACACTAGTTTATGTCATAAATATAACTAAAGACATGGTAGACATACTCATTCTGGAATATTTGTGAGATTCTGTTACATGGTGGTCATATTCATATTAGCTGCTTTTTGCCTTAATAATGTAACAACCATGATAGCTACAGCAAGCAACCAGGGTGAGGGATGGAGAAAGGTGAAGTGAAGAAATTTTGGTGTACCCTGACTTGACACATGCCTCTCTACATAAATGGTTTTTTGCCATTAAACTAGTGACCTTAATAAAAAACAACATGTCTCTTCTCTCTATAGTTTTATCAACAGCGGTGAGCAATAACTAATAATTGCCCCTTGTTGTTTTTTTTTAGATTTTATATCATTATTCCAAAATGGACTATTAGAAATCTAAGATAACATTAAAATGTGCATATGAATATGATATTTCTTTTAATTTTCCACAGACATTTGACGAATGCGTAGAGAGAGGGCAACCAGATTGTGACCCAAACAATATGTGGCTGCAGGTCCCCTTCTTCTGCGGTCATGCAGCTCAGTGCTGGTAATATATTTATTTAATTTGCACACAATCAGAATAAATTTACAAACATAAAGAAAAAAGAAAAAACATTTATTAATTGCTATGCACACTTGGTTAACATAAAACAAGTATAATATTAAGTTGAGATGCGTTCTTAAACGAAAAGGAGAAAATTATAAGTCTGTTTAAATAAAAACCAGCAATGTTAAGTAATAAAAATAAACATAAACTACATGCACATACATGTATAACTGACGCCATTAGGTGCCATCGGGGTATTTTGTATGAACCTAGCAAATCTTTTGAGCTTCATTCATATTCATTAATCTTTATACATGCCCCATGCCAACTAGCAATCCGAAAATCAATCAATAAATGCATACATCCGATATTATCCTTTCACAAAAGAATGGACTGAATGGACAATTAATATCGTCGCCGTAGAAGTCAAGGGAGCCAAGCCAAAAATTTAGAGAAAATGAGTTACTTACGCCAAATTATTTTTTAAAGTATCAAAAATGCTATGGTAAAAGGATTTGGGTCTAAAAATATATGGGTATCATTTAAGCTATCACCAATTTAATTAGTTTTGTGTTTCTTAAGTAATAGGGTTTGTCCTCAAAATAGTAGATCTGTCACCAAAATGTAGTCACCAAACAATGCAAAATCAGTTCCACAATAAATCACCTAAAATCCTGAGATATAAGGTCTAGTAGCAAATAAATGTTTTTGTATGTATTATAATAGGTGTGTCCTAATAAGTATTTAAGCAAACTAATTTAAAGAGATCACCAACAAATCATATTATGTTACTAGAAAATTGCATTAAGTGCAAATAAAAAATTAGGGTTGTCATCATCACTGGTAGTATAAATTATATTTAAATATTTTTTTGCAGAGTAGTAAATAAAGCAATTAAAGTCAAAATAATCAATATTTGTTGTTTAAAATAATTACCACTGAACAATCAGCGCTGGTTTAAAATAGCTGGTTTATACTAGCAGAATAGTAGATAAAACACTTAATTAAAGTTAAAATAATCAATATTGATTGTTAAAAAACAATAATCACTGAATAATCAGCGCTGGTTTGGATTTCGAAGGGCGTCCCCTTTTTCTTTTCTGGCCGATAATCACATTTTTTGCTTCTGGTGGGGGGTTGGCCAGCTTTAAGCGTATGGCTAATCCGATATATGTTTGCACATATTTTTCTTGTAAAACGCAGGGCAGTTGCATTTCCCATGCATCCAATCAATATTGTGCGGTAAATCCACTCTCCATTTGCTGAACCATTGGACTTTGTATTCATCAAAATCAGTCCATGTATTTTCAAAGTTTTGTATTTTGTTTGCCTTACCTAATTTTTAAAGCGCGCCAATTTGTCTCCGTCCCTTTGATATTTTTTTCATTAAAATTATAAATTGATGTATTAAATTGGTAACAAATACTATTAATTTAATATCTGAACGAAATAAAATGTTACTACTGTATTGGTTACAAAATTTCAAATAAAAAGGAGTCGCAGTCCGGGATCGATAATCGATTTATTTGGTGACAGATCTACCATTCTGAGCACAGAGCTATTATTTAAGTAACAAAACTGTTTTTATAAGAACGAAGTTTATATTCATGTAATGCAATATAATTTTATTGGTTATCGATCTCTTATTTTACACATATATTAACATTAATTTGATAATTCATACCTGGGATCAATTTTTGTTTATCTGAGAACGAAAATATTTCGTGGCGATAGATCTATTTACTATGTGATACAACTTGATGACAAATATAAATTTTGGTGATAGAAAATATAGTTCCCAAAATATATTCGTTTCAGTTATTTAAAATTGCCAATTGTCTACTGCGAAATATGTAGAATCCTTCAAATTATATAGAGTGGTCAATGGCCGACGAGGTAGGAAACGCAAACACTACTTAAACGTGTAAAAGAAATAAAGGATAGAAGAATTTCGCACTGGCAGCCAATTGACACGGTAGCTCAGTTGGCAGAGCGTCGGGGCGTTTACCCGAGGTCGCGGGTTCGATCCCCGCCTGTGTCGAAATTTTTCTTTCCTTTATTTATTCTTTATTTATTAGTAATAATCCCCACATGAGGTTTTCATGAACAAAAAGATTTAAATTAAAAACTAATTGTTAAAATAAGTTGTCACTACACCCTAATTGGTTGATCTGGAGGCACGGTAGTGCCTCCGCCAAGATGAACCAAGCGAAGCGTAACGCCACATATTTTGACTAAGGTGTAGAGTTTGTGAAGTTAGGCCTTGTAGAGTTAGGGCGTGTAGTGTTAGAAGCTTGGCTCTACATGAGATCTGATAACTTTTTGACAGTGCGAGTCGTATGGGCTCGTCTTGGCAACATTTTACATGAAAATGTTTTTGGTGGGTTCAATGTTCTGACTCTTATTAGTAATACTTTTGCTTTGCTTAAGTCAGTGGAAATTCACTGAATCATTTACGGATTTTGACATTCTTCGTTTCTTCTCTATTATAAGTTCTCTACGATCGATGACTATGCTGCAGCGTAATACTTTAGTTAGTGTTTACGATAAATAGATAGAGACTCTATCAAACTGATGTTATCTTTCGTCGCTCAACACAAGCTGTCGCTCAAAACACTAAGTGGCACAAGAACGAGCTTTATAAGTGAAATATCTTCCGTGATATCCCCATTTCCAAAATATGAGCAAATGGTATTTCATATGCAAAAATGGCCTGTTCTAAACACTTCAGTGCCTCCATCATGTTCAAAACGTTCTAAGTGCCACATGCACGTTTATGAAGTAATTAGCTAAGTAGCTCTACCATGTCACTCTTGATTTAATTGGTTCGACTGTACAACTAGTCACTTTAAACTAACCCACAGGAAAAAAATGGTACAACTGTTAATATAAACATAACATAACATAAACGTTCACGCCGTTTTATCCCCGAAGGGGTTGGCAGAGGTACCAATACTCCTGAACTCACATGGCAAGCGCCATCTAGTTTCCTGAGAAGGTACCCACGTTTTGCTTAGACAGTGTACTCACGTGATAGGGGGCAGGCCTATCGCCGTTTTGTACGAATACACTGTCACATGACTAAGTACAACTCAGCCATGTGGGTTTCCTCACGATGTTTTCCCTCACCGTTAGCAACCATGATAAATTAACCACACATATGACTTTAGAAAAGACAAATTGGTGTAGGCCCGTCCCAGGATTGGAACTCACGCCCTTCTGTTTTTCGGGCGGGTGTTCTTACCCACTGGACTATCATGTCGTACAACTATTCTTGAGGTTAATTGACATGTTTTTCTTTCTCTTCTAGGAAGCCAGGCAACCGCTGGGCATTAGAGCAAGCGAAGTTAAATTTACTCAATAACTACCTGCTTGTTGGAGTGACTGAAGAAATGCTAGACTTTATAACAATATTAGAATCAGTTCTGCCTCGCATGTTCAAAGGTGCCACGGAACATTACTTGAACAGTGACAAATCACATTTGAGGCAGACAAGCTCAAAAATACAGCCTTCACAAAGAACCGTAGAGGTCATTCAGAGGTCAAATGTTTGGAAAATGGAAAATGAACTTTATGAGTTTGCTTTAGAACAGTTTAAGTTTGTGAAGAGAAAAGTGTTGTTGAGAGAACCCAATAGTGTCGCTCAAGTGTTTTTTTACGAGAAAATACGACCGAAGTAACGTATTTAGGTACTTAATTGCACATGATACCTTAGAATATTAAGATAGTAATATTTCAGAATACCAGTTTGATAGAGGCTACGATTCTATTTTATCTAGGATCAAATTTGCTTTTACAGTACTATGATAGCATATGACGATTTTGTGTATATGGATCATTGGCTAACTGTTTTAGCAGTTCACGTATGACGGCCCTGAAACGTAGTTTTATCCTGAATCAAATTGGTGTTCTGCGCTGTCAGACTAGATAAAATTAGGTAGATTTTGGAAAACTGTTTAATTCTAAGTTGTAACTTTAGGCTTTACTCATCTCAGTGCCTAAACTATTGTATTTATACGTAGAATAAATGTAAGTAGGTCTTTATTTATTTATATAAGTTCTTTATTATCCAGATGATAATAAGCTGTAGTATTCTTTGAATAATCTATTGTTAACTTTTCTACTGTGTAGAAGTATTGTTTGTTATATCTTTGGTGTTAAACTTAATAATTATTGGAATTTAGACTACTTAACAGTGCTATAGGGATATTTATATACTTTTGACTAGTCTTATGTGAAAAAAGGTTTAGGGTGCAGAGAGCGAAGTAAGAAGGGGAAAGCAATTTATATTTATTTGTAATATGTGTTGTATTTGTGTGCATTTATGTTTTTTTTATTTTTATCAGAATCGAAAGAAGTCATACATATATTCACGCCATTATTTTCCATTGGGGTAGGCAGAGACTATCGATCGCCACTTTGTTCGATCCTGGCAAACCTCTAAGCTTCGTTTACACACGCCGTCAATCTTGTCATACATGCTCTTGTATTCTTCATATTTCGGATGCCTGCTTTTTTGAGCACACTCTATAAGAGGGCGTTATGTTGAAAACGAAAGCATAACTATTTTCGAGAGTAAATGTTCTTGGGGCAACCCTACCGTGATGTGCGGATTGCCTGTTCGAAAAATGCCTGTAAATATTTTTAGTCATACACATAACATGCAACAATACACGCTTGCGACTCCGGGTGTATATTTTAAAATTATTTTTTATTACTATTACACGGTGTCATTTAGGTTCTGAAGTCTGAATGTTATAATAACGATGATCTTGATATAAAGAAATAATCACATACAATAAAGTAAAAAAAAATAAAACTCAATATCATGAAAGTCTCGGAACCTTGCCGCAGAGGCAGGCTGCGCTTGTCACAAACTCACATATGAACAAAGACTCATATCTGCTATAATTATATGTGGTCATCAGTATAACTATAAAAAAGTGGCTATTTTGTGTCTATAGAACAGCGAATTATATCAATAGAATCTATTGAATAGATGTTTGATTGATATTAGTTAATTATATGATTGGTGTTAAATTTATGTTGTAAAATTAATCATTCCGTTGTAATGCACTTAAAGACGCTCTTATTTACTATTTATTTACCATTATATATTGTGGGATGTAAGTGTGATGAAATGCTTTAATATTTAGGAGGATTCGAAATGTTGTTCTGTGTTTTGCAAAAAAACTTGCATGTGGGAAAAAATAGAAAAAGCAATCAATTTGTTGACTTAATGTTCTGTTTTTTACCATTACAGATATTAGTTTTAATAACAGCCTATAATTATTTTTTACATTTTTTATATGCTCTGAATATACTCTTTCAACAAAAGTTTCTGTTTTTAAATACAAAAAAATAATAAAATTAATTTTAATTTACGCTTTAAAGGTGCAGTATTTCAATGAATGAAGCTGTGTATTGTGGGTATAGAATATCACTAACCTATTTCTTCCCGCAAGTGTCATGCAAGGCGGCTGACGACCGATATTCGGGATTCTTAAGTGTTTGTTGGACGATGTGGCTGGACACTTATCACCCCAAAACTTTATTTTACAACCTTTCTGAACTTCAAAAAGTGTCGGAGTAGGTCTGGTTACCATTTTTTAGGATTTGTAACCGTTGGTACAGGAACAGGGAAGAGGGTAATGATTGCCGAGTGTCAGAAGGGCTCCGTGAATTAAATAAAGCTGTTAGGAGCTGTGAGGTATGATGAACTGATATAAGGTTACTAATGAATACAAATACAAATAGTTTATTCAAGAAAAGCGTACAAGTTAATTATAATGGTTTATAAACAAAAACTGTGCTTAACTTTACAGTGCAATTTTAAAGATAATTGCAGCCGAACTAGACGATAGTCTGTGTTTCAGCATACAATTCACGTTATATAGTCTTATCAAAGTTTTGTAGTTCTAATATTAGTGGCTTTAAAAGTCAATATTTACAAATTTTATCCTACTAAAATATATTCATATATAGTTAGAGCATGCAAATTTTAATTCATCATTAGGATGAAATATTATTGTATATTTTAATTAAATTAATAAGATTCTGTGTGAGTATTTATTTGTATCTGTGAGTGTGTGTGTGTGTATGTGTGTGTGTGTGTGTGGTGTGTGTGTGGGTGGGTGTGTTATTGTTTGTATTTTACATCTTTTAAATTAGAATTATTGAATTACATCCAGTAACATTTCACTATCATGGTATGAAAGTTTCAACAGCCAATCAATTACAATGTTCTTACATAGAAATTTATTCTTTGAGTAAATATTGGTCAGCTTGTTGATCTTGTCATAAAGGTACGGCCCGAGAAATGGAAAGAATCTCCGTGAAAAAGTAGTCCTGATTTTATGTGATCTATTACAAACTGCATAATTTCGACGCTTATCAAGTAGACTAGAATTATAGACCATGCTAGTGTGTTGTTTTGTTATGACATTTAGAACAAAAAGTTGGCGCACATTAAGAACCTGGCATGATTCGTAGAGTAGATTGGTTGGGTAGAAAAAGATTTAAATGTACATACTTTTAATATGGTCCTTTGTGAGACTTCAAGTTTTTTTAGAGTTGTTTTCGGCGACCCACCCCAAGATGTAATACAGTATGTTAATAAAGATTGACAAATAGCATAATAAATTCTTTTAAGCATATGAGGTTCAACTACATGTCTTAAAGTTTTAAAGAAATAAATGAGCTTACGTATTCTATTAGTAAGTGCCTGTATCTGCTGCTTAAAAGACATGTTCTCGTCAATCAAAACACCCAAATATTTAACAAACTTTGCTCTTGACAATGGTATGCAAGAGCACTCTCCATTCATGGGACTTGATGAAGTTGAGTGGCAGTTGTGAGACAATAGTTCGAGTTGTAGATCTGGTGTTTCTCTTATAGAAAATGTTAAGTAAAGGGTTTTTTCGCTATTCAAAGTGAGTTTGTTTTGTTTCAGCCATTCTTGTACATCATCAAATCCCTTTTGTGCAATTCGAAAGGTTTCCTCCCAAGTCCCTGCGGAAAAACTCAGAGCTGTGTCGTCTGCATAAGATGTTATTTTGCAATGTTTCGAATTTAGTTTTAGGAGATCATTTATATATATGAGGAAAAGTGTTGGGCCGAGTATGCTACCTTGCGGAACGCCATGTGTGATATGTGAGTCCTGACTCGTGTGTGAACCTAGCCGAACATATTGGTATCTATTTGACAAGTAGTCGGTAAACAATTCCAATTGCATACCTCTGATACCGATCCGCTCTAGTTTACGCAAAAGAATTGGCACGGAAACCGTGTCAAATGCTTTTGCGAGATCGAGGAAGATAGTAAGACATTTTTTTCCCTTATCTAGGTTAGATGTTACAAAATTTATCAGATCAGAGACAGCATCATCTGTTGAAAGGGAATTGCGAAAACCATATTGATGTACAGATAGTAAGCCATTCGTTTCAAGAAAGTTCACCAGACGGGTATTGAGTATCTTTTCCAAAATTTTTGAAAAGGCTGGAAGTAATGATATAGGCCTGTAATTGGAAATTTTCCTTTATCACCAGTCTTAAAAATTGGAATAATTTCGGATCTTTTCAAATACTTTGGAAATATACCCTGAGCCAAGCATCTATTAAATATAATGGTAAGAGGGTGGATTAGATTTTCTACATTTTCTTTTATAATTTTATTTGGAATTTGGTCCCATCCTACGGATGATTCATTCTTAAGTCCTAATATTATGTTTTTAACTTCATTCTCACTAGTCTCCGTAAGCACAAAAGAGTAAGGCGTAGAACTATAAGTATCAGGGCAATCAGAACATGAGTCGGAACCAGACCGAACAGACGGTGCTATATTTTTGCTAGAGTCTCACCTATTTCGACAAAATATTTATTGACAGCATTAACTGAGGCCTGAGGGGAATTAGAGACTGTTAGCAATTCACTAGGTATTGAATTGTTCTTGGAAGTATTAGTTATTTTTTTATAGTTTTCCATAGTTTTCTGCTATCTTTTCCAGCCTCTACAACTAATTTCCTATCATAATTACGTTTAACAGTTTTTAATAACTTGCCGCAGAAATTTCTGTACCTAGTGTATGTCACTTTGGCAATGAAATTTTCAGGATTGGCTTTTGCTTTTTTGTGAAGTTTATCGCGATTTCTAATACACCTTAGAAGCCCAGGAGTTATCCAAGGCTTTATAATTTTCTTTCGTTGGGAGAGAATAACTGTAGTTGAGTTTTTGTCTAAAGCTGACCTAATTTCATCAACAAAGAGGGTCATGACTGTGTTGGCATCAGAATGGGATAAAATACGCTCAAAGTCAATTTCGCTTATCGATTCTTTTAGGTTTTCGTAATTGATTTTATTACGCTTAGAGATAACGTAATTGCGGTTTTGATCTTTTTTAAGAAACCATACAACTGATTTATGATCAGTGAGAGAGGAGTGAACAACAACTGTTATGGATGGTTTTTTTGTCCTTATAAACACATGGTCAATGCAAGAGCCACTAGCATCACGAGTAACAAAATTGTGAGATGGGAACAATCCATGCGACGCTAGAAGTGAAAGGTATTGCTCCGTAGAATTGTTCGATGATAATATGTCTATATTTATATCCCCTGTTAGAACTATAGTTTTGGAAGAGTTAAATTGTTTTAGAACTAAATCAATGGAAGAAAGAAATGAGTCAAGATTTGAGTATGAAGGTGATCTATAAATAGCTAATATGGTAGTATCTGATCCCTTTAATTTTATGGCAAGACAGTTACTGTTAGTTATAATCACTTCTTCTACAACAAAAGTGAGTGCATTCTTTATATAAACTATAACTCCATCATTTTGTATTGGATTCAAGCCAGTAGCAAACGAGGTATAGCCATTGATGTTGGGCATTACGGAAACGTGTGACATCCAACATTCGGTGAAAACCAGAATATCACAATTAATATCCAATCTCGATATTAAAACCTCAAAACCTGTGAAATTACAATTAAAGCTACGTGTATTTTGGGTTAAAACAGTCAGACCATCAGACGTGGGTACAAACCTTTTGCATTCTTACACATCACACAGCATCCGAGAAAGACAATTTGTCGATATCATTTGCGATATTATCAAAATTAGCCATTTATTTCTAAACAATATTTGAAATGACCCAACTTAAGTCCTTTGTATAAAAAGATGTAATCAATAGGTAATTCAGAATGTATTGGACGTGTATTTTGTGTAAGTCTTTGTAGCGTGTTTAGAGTATATGTGTAGTTTGATACGCAAAAAATTAAAGAAATAAGTTTAAATAGAGTTATTCTAAAATAAAGCATAGGGTAAAAATCTAGTCAGATCTGCTTCTTTAAATGCATAATTATGTTCTTCCGGTTCAATTTTGATTGCCGGAGTACCTTCTTTCTTTCGCAAATAAATCCTACCATAAGAACTCCAACAGTAGTTATATCCACTTGTTTTTGCTACATCACGAGCTAGGAAAAACAATCTTCTCAATGAATAAAGAATAAATAATCCCCACATGAGGTTTTCATGAACAAAAAGATTTAAATTATGTGATATAAGGTTGTCGTCCTGTGGCACCCCACTGGTACACAGGGTCTGACTTGGTTCTAACCCCCGGGATATAATAGTATTTCAAAAAATCTACCTGTTTCATTTTGCTTACACCGAAACCAAAATGAAACAGTTTCGCCACCACGCCAAACCAACAACGCACTAGTTATACGCGGGTAGGCCACTTCTTTTTTATCGAACTCCTCTGAAACGGCTCGACTCGGAATAATCACCAATAAACTATATTTTAAATCTTTTTGTTCATGAAAACCTCATTTGGGGATTATTACTAATAAATAAAGAATAAATAAAGGAAAGAAAAATTTCCACACAGGCGGGAATCGAACCCGCGACCTCGGGTATACGCCCCGACGCTCTGCCAACTGAGCCACCGTGTCAATTGGCTGCCAGTGTGAAATTCCTCTATCCTTTGTTTCTTTTACACGTTTAAGTAGTGTTTGCGTTTCCTACCTCCGAATTTTAACTAATTCGGAAGGCCATTTGTCTACCTTTTCAGATAGAATGCAAATGTTGAAAACGCCTAACTATCACATAATTTAAATCTTTTTGTTCATGAAAACCTCATGTGGGGATTATTACTAATTATTGCCAAGGGGGCGTATACCCGAAGGTTGCGGGTTCGAATCCCGCCTGTGTCGAAATTTTTCTTTCCTTTATTTATTCTTTATTTATTAGTAATAAACTATAT
Source organism: Bedellia somnulentella (assembly GCA_963576735.1). Taxonomy (NCBI): domain Eukaryota; kingdom Metazoa; phylum Arthropoda; class Insecta; order Lepidoptera; family Bedelliidae; genus Bedellia; species Bedellia somnulentella. The sequence goes on along the minus strand of OY755175.1, from coordinate 17,600,512 downwards.
TCCCATTGAAGTCGTTAGATAAAAGTTAACGGTTTCTTATTTAGAGCGCGGCTTAAAGCTTAAGACCGACTGCACAGATAGTAAGAAGACTGAGGTTTACCTAAGGGCCGGCGCTGACTGCCGGCATGGCATGGCAAAGGATTTCGGTACAGATATAGCATTTTTAATCTTATTACCATGACTATAGAATTAATTTTACTTTATTTTGACACAACGATGCCGACGTTCTGTCCTACCGCGGCCTCCCTCGGCATCGTTGTGTCAAAATGAATTCTATACGCATGGTAATAAGATTAAAAATGCTATATCTGTACCGAAATCCTTTGCCATGCCATGCCGGCAGTCAGCGCCGGCCCTAACTCGCTCAGCTCAATTCATTTCAATCGCAATTTGTATTGCAGTCCTAGTGTAATTTAGCAACAGCACAAAGAAAGACGATTATTTTTCGTTGCCGAAGCATTAAAAAAAAGTTAATGTAAGTGGAATACCACATTATGTTTTCCACAAGTAGTAGGTGATCTTTCAAAATGTAATTGAAAGCGGCCCATCAACCTGAAACACGACAATGCAAGTTCCCATAGTAAGCAAACGATTGATTAGCATATGAAACAAATGAACATTACTGTATAGAAACAAATGATATTAAAATCCATGAGTATGATTGATTAGTTATATTATGATTTCTGAGTCATAAGTTTCAAACGTTAGTAGATTTTTTTGTAAAATGAAATGAATACTTAATTTTGACCTACGACAATACGATTTAAAAAATGCATGAATATCTGCTCACCTGAACGACTGACATGCGCTCAGTCACTTTTCGGATAAGTATATAGTTATGCAGGCCTAATATAATAGCTTTAATTACTCCATAAAATTACGTAGCTAATTGGTTACATTAGCTGAATCATGCGAACACGAATATGGCACGGTCATTCCATTGTGTAACAAGGGATGTTATTTACTAGGTACCTACTACTGCCTCGTATCACGACAGGGTGTAAGTACTGCAGCAACATTAAGCCTTTTTACGTTATGTCCAGTCCAAGCGAATTTGATGGTTCACTTGCGTGTTGCTTGGAAAACGTAAACTATATACATACTCACGGCCCTTATTCCCAAAAATGGGTAGCCAAAGCTTCAGAGCTACTAACTGCTCAACCAAATTTGGAAGTTGATAGGGAAGATGGTAAAAAGTCAAAAAGTTTATTTTTGAAAATTAAGTAAAAAACTAACATGTTTTGAACGTAAAATTTTTAAATTTATCATTAATCCGTTGCTTCGGAAGGTGTTCGTAAAAAGAAGAAGCAACAAAGACACTCTTTACATTCACATTTTATTTTTTCAAAATATGGTTTGTTCAATTTTGGGTCATATTTTTAGTTTATAAAAGATTTTCTATGCGACCAAACCAAACGCTAGTTTGATATATGTCCATAAATTGTCCATCTCAAAAAACCAATCACATAACGTGAGAAGAAAAATCCTCACCAGACATTTATTCTTGGGAATAACGAGGGAAGATTTATAGCTTTACGGACTGGGTCGTGTGCGCGTTGGGTCCTTGTCGTTTAAAAAATCTTGAACACTGTAGTAAGATTTCTTTAAAAGCATTGCTTTAATTGCCTTTTTAAAAGATGCCACAGGCAATTCCAATATGTCAGAAGGAAGTTTGTTGAACATTTTGAGGGATAGTCCCATAAAGGAGTTACTTACTTTATTAAATCTCCACTTTTCGGTACGTTAATTTTGTCCTTATTTCGAGTGTTAACAGTATGCCTTTCACTAACTTTACTAAATTGGCTTAAATGATCTTTGGCATACATTAAATTCTCAATCTCAAATATGTATTGGGAAGGGACAGTTAAAATGACAATATCTTTAAATTTTCGCGCAACGAATACCTCGACCTTAACATGTAGATAGATCAGATAGCTCGCTTTTGTAAGACGAAAACTTTATGAACATCAGCCGCTTTACCCCATAATAAAATACATAACATAAACATTCACGCTGAATATCCCCGAAGGGGTTGGCAGAGGTACTAATACTTCTGAACATCACGTGACTTTGTCACCTGATGTTCAGAGTACCCACATTTTGCATGGACAGTGTACTCGCGTGATAGGGACAGGCCTATCGCCGTTTTGTACGAATACACTGTCACATGACTAAGTACAACTCAGTCATGTGGGTTTCCTCACGATGTTTTCCCTCACCACGATAAATTAACCACACATATGCCCTTAGAAAAGACATATTGGTGTAGGCCTGACCCGGGATTTGAACACTAGTCGCTTGCAAGGTAACCGGTGTTCTACCCATTGAGCTATCACGTCGTCCATAATAAAATACCGTATGACATAATACTATGAAAATAACTGAAATAAACAATGCGAGCTGTTTCTATGTCTGTTATTTCTCTAATCTTATGCATGGCATACGCTGCTGAGCTCAGCCTTTTAGAAAGTGTTAGTATATGGGGTCCCCATTGCAACTTATAATCGATTATTATCCCTAGGAATTTTGTCTCTTTCACTTATTCTACTTTTTCACTGTCAATAACAATATTTTCATCAACTTGCCTAACATTGGGTAAAGTAAATTTTATACATTTAGTTTTTTTGGCATTCAGAACCAGGTTATTTACAGTAAACCAATGCAATACCAGTGAGATAGCTTTATTTACGTCGTCAAGAGATGTAGAGGGTCTCGCTACATTAAATATTAAAGATGTGTCATCTGCAAACCTAACTATCTCAGAATACTTCTGTAGCATAAATGGTAAATCATTAATGTAAATCAGAAACAGTAATGGACCAAATTTAGAACCTTGAGGAACGCCCATCTCTATTTCGGCTCCTTCCGAAGTAGTTCCATTAATATCAACCTTTAAAGTCCTTTTATTTAGATGTGATGCCATTGATTTAAGTGCTTGCTCGTCATCACTGTAATATTTAGGTTTAATCAACGCTATTTCCTTTTTTACACCATCAAATGCTTTTGTGAGGTCACAAAATATACCTAACGCATCCCGGGAGTTTTCCCATGAATTAAAAATATGTTTCATTTGTGACACTCCTGCATCTACAGCAGACCTACCTTTAGTAAAACCGTATTGCTCGTCATGGAATATATTATGTTTGTTGAAATATAAAAGCATTTGGTTGGACATGTTTTTTTTAATAGGTAGAAATAAAGTATCGTTGGTGATGGGTCTCCAACGGCATCGCTCAAAATTCACTTTAAGAAGCCCTATACCCTTACTCGCCCCTTACAACATCCATGGGTACAAAGGGGCAGTGACATTCTTAGCCGGCACTACACGGCAAACAATTAATTTTATAAATACTATGCCGTTAATTTCTATGGCCTTTGATTGGGCACATAGAGGACTTAACTAAATAACGAAACCAAACTTAGTTCAGTACATTTTTTTTTTGATTCCGCTAAAAAATACATTACATTAAAAAATAATTACAAAATAAGTTATCCCTACACCCTGATTGGTTGATTCAATGTTCTAAAAGCACTCAATCGTTTACGGATTGTGACATTCTTCGTTTCTTCTCTATTTAGTTAAGTCCTCTTGCCTCTGTGGAAGTCATGTTAGAGCGCACACCACTGCGGACTCACTCGCACATAGCAGCGTCTCACTCATATTCCTACATCGCGGAGTGTAAATGTTTTTCGAGTTAAGCATAGATACAAATTATAAGTTGGTACACAGCAGGGTGTACTGGCCAGTATATCTTTGGTGTTTCCACAGTGGTGACCCCTCGATAAGAACACACGCTTCCTTCTACTACATTTCTCGATCTACCCGCGACTTCTATTCCTCGCTTACCTCACCTCGCCATTCATTCAGCAGAGCATCTACAGGCATGCAATCACCGGCCTCACTGCTCACACTGAATTTGGTAATTATTTTATTATTTATTTTATTTTATTTGGAAGATTTACAGCGTATACATTAACCAAACAATAAAGTAGACAGTGCAATGCCAATTAAAAATCTCCACCTATAACAATAAAAACTAGAAAACAACAACTTACAGACTAAAAGAAAATTCAAATAACAGACTGAGAACAATAGAAATCACGGTAACAACACTAAAAACTAAATTAATTATTGCTAAATAAGAAAAATATAAAAATAATTAACTTAAATGTTTTGAAAAAATGAATTGGTAAGTAATCGCTTAATTGCTGAAATGCTGGAGTTAAATATGTCGAAATCATTTTGAATTTCATTATATTCCCTAGAAACTCGTATTATAAATGAATTCTAATTGGTAATAGGTACCTCCTAGCTTTAATATCGTCGTATCGACTAGGAGGGGAGTACTGTGGGAGTCATGTTAGAGCGCACACTACTGCGGACTCACTCGCACATAGCAGTGTCTCACTCATATTCCTACATCGCGGAGTGTAAATGTTTTTCGAGTTAAGCATAGATACAAATTACAAGTTGGTACACAGTAGGGTGTACTGGCCAGTATATCTTTGCTGTTCCCACACCTCTATTGGGCATTTCAATTGATAGGTAAGTTCAGCTTAAGAAGCTCATCTGTTAGGCCTTTTATCACGGATTGTTGGTAAGATGTACTAGGGTTTCTAAATACCACGTGATATTATGTCACCTGCTGCTCAAAGAACCCACTTTTTGTTTGGACATAGTGAAGGGATTTGTGACGTACAGGAACCTAAGAGTCTTTTTGACATTTACGAAAAATAATTTTGTTGATAGTGAACTTTGTGAATATTATGACTTCATATAGCGATGGGGAAAAATATCTTATAATGAACATTTACTTACATACATATACTCACGGCTTTGAATCCCTAGAAGGAGTAGCACGAACTTTAGAATAATAAATTCCTTAGCCACTCTTACAAGTTGTAACATAACATAACATAAACGTTCACGCCGTTTTTCCCCGAAGGGGTTGGCAGAGGTACCAATACTTCTGAACTCACATGGCAGCGCCATCTAGTGTCCACAGTAGGTACCCACGTTTTGCTTAGACAGTGTACTCACGTGATAGGGGGCAGGCCTATCGCCGTTTTGTACGAATTCACTGTCACATGACTAAGTACAACTCAGCCATGTGGGTTTCCTCACGATGTTTTCCCTCACCGTTAACAACCATGATAAATTAACCACACATATGACTTTAGAAAAGACAAATTGGTGTAGGCCCGACCCAGGATTGGAACTCACGCCCTTCTGTTTTCAGGCGGGTGTTCTATCCACTGGACTATCATGTCGTTCTTTCTTCTTACAAGTTGTGTGAAGATAATATTGTAAAAGAAAGGTTTTTGGTGATGGGTCTTAAACCGCAACGCTCAAAAATCACTTGAAAACCCCCAACACCCTTAACTGCCTCAAACGAACAACCACGGGAAGAAATGGGGTTGTGCTATTATTTAGATAGAAAAAAACTGTTTCAATAATACATGTTTTTGAATACCATCGACGAATGTATTATGTTTATCAATAGATTTTCGTCTATTCAAAGTGCTACACGTTTCGGTATTTAATTTTCTTGAGACACAGTTTTAGAGGGTTTATCGGAATATATTTCAATATAAACTCACAATATTCTTTACAATCACGATAGCAAAATTTGTACAACACCCGCCTTTCATGTAGGACAATGTCATGTGATGTTCAGAAGTATTAGTACCTCTGCCACTTCTACGGGGAAGTACGGCGTGAACGATTGAGTTTAGAGAAAGCTGAACATGCCGTAAATATGTAAAACGGTGTCATTTCATTACTTTGGTATAAGTTTTATTCCATTACTTTAATACTTAGCTATAAAAGTTAAAGCTGTGTAGTGTCGGTTAAGAATAGCACTACCCCATGTCTTCCGGTGGGTGTACGTAAGAGGCGACTAACGGTATTGGGACTTTTTAGGGATTTTTGGGCGATGCGGTTGGAGACCCATCACCAACAACCTTTATTTTTACTATCTTTTCCCCACTCATATTTCCAAAAGTGGCTGAGGATTTTCTAATTCCTTAGCTCTGGCTACCCCTTCTTGGAATTTATAACCGTATGTATGTATGTAAAAGTTAAATAAAATAAAACATTTTCACGAGTATAAATCCTTAAATGGGGTAGCCAGAGTTTTAAAAATAGAAATCACTCGGCTACTTTTGGATTTGAAGGGGGAAGGATAGTAAAATAAAGGATGGGTGGTGGCCCTAAGCCGCCTCTTGCGACACCCACTAGAAGTAAAAGGTTAGTACAATTTTTAGCTGACACTACACAGATCAACAAAGTATTCAGAATTTTATTCCAAAATCCGCATTTACTAGACAATAAAGGTCAAACATAGCATCTACCACATTTTGGTACAAAAAGCCCGAAACAAATATGTCTTTAGTGGTAATCTTGCTAAACAAAGTCGTGTTGGTACATCTTGAAATAAAGTTTTATATTTATATTTTATAGAATTACGTCATCAATTTAAAGTACATTTAACTAAGAGTATTTAAAAAAAGTCTAAAACTGTTCAGAATGGTCTAAAAATATTCCTCGTTTTTGATTTTGATATTCTGTTGTGATTATGCACGCAGCACCCACCATGCGCATATCACTATCGACGAATCATTTTCTTAAAAATGGTTTTAAGCTCTCCAAATTTTATATCTACTATACGTAGACCGTTTCCTCTAAACATAACATAACATAAACGTTCACGCCGTTTATCCCCGAAGGGGTTGGCAGAGGTACCAATACTCCTGAACTCACATGGCAAGCGCCATCTAGTTTCCAGAGAAGGTACCCACGTTTTGCTTAGACAGTGTACTCACGTGATAGGGGGCAGGCCTATCGCCGTTTTGTACGAATACACTGTCACATGACTAAGTACAACTCAGCCATGTGGGTTTCCTCACGATGTTTTCCCTCACCGTTAGCAACCATGATAAATTAACCACACATATGACTTTAGAAAAGACAAATTGGTGTAGGCCCGTCCCAGGATTGGAACTCACGCCCTTCTGTTTTTCGGGCGGGTGTTCTACCCACTGGACTATCATGTCGTTTCCTCTAAAATCTGTTAATTTTATAATCCAGCGGATTGAACGCAGTATAAGAGGAAGGCCAATATTCTTGCTTTATAAAGTAAATTTTATTGCCATCAGTAAAGTCACCAACTTTTGTTTTCGGAAAGGATTTCTTATTTTATGCGCCATGATGCAGCGCGGTGGACCAGTTATTCTCTTATCATTAACACTATGTTTAAATTTCTCAGTAACTGGAAAATGGTACAGACAATAACCGCCACTCGGTTCTCGTTTAAAGTATATAGCCATAGCAAAAAAGTAGGGAAAGTGATCGGTATTAGTTACAAAAAGTAAGTTCAACATTCAAGGAGGAATGTTATAAAGTTGTAAAAAGTCTTATTCGAAGTTTAAATATAGTGCGTCAGTGACATAACTTATGGACCCCCTAGGTATATAGGTTATTATCTACTGTATGCCACAGGGACAACGGGTATCTTAATAATAAACGAAACGATGGCGTTTTTTCTATTCATCATCACAACTCAGCACCTATAAATTTCTATATAAACTCACAATATTCAGCACAAGCATATATATATATCTCCAACGAGCGACTCGAGCCTACGCTTTGACGACCATTGATTAGGCCATAGCCCACCACGCTCTATGCCGTTAGTTTCTTCTCTTTAAAAACAAGTTCACTCATGAAAAGGCCAACTTAGATGAGAATCCACATCGACATACTCCACGCTCAACTCGATCGAGTCCTTCAACCCTCGAAAACAAGTACAACTGAAAACCAATTATAACTTCCAAGCAATTAAGTCGAAATCGGTTTAATATACCTCTGTTATCGATATTGCTATTACACTTCGAGCTGAAACCACGCATATAAATAAAAGATGTGTCCCCAAAGCGAGTATTTAAGAATTTAAGGCTGCGATGGGCCGTTCGGACGACCTACTTGGAATTGAGTTATGACGCCAATATTGCCTACAAATTATTAATGTTGCAAAGATATCGTCGATTTCACAGTTCTTTTTTCTTGTGCCAATTACAGACGCGGATTTGGGGTTTAGGTAAATGAATTTAGGTTTGTCGAAATTCGTCGCGAAAATCATTTGGAAATATGTTTATTCTTACATTTGAAACTTGAGCAAATAGTTTTTTCAAGAAAATATAATGGTTTTTATGAAATTTATTTAGTCTTTATCATATTTTACACATATGTGTTGATAACTTTAAGATAAAGTAGGTAATTTGTTTTAATCTTTACATAATGTTTTGAAATATTTGCATCTACTTGTATTTAGGTGTTAAAAAAAGTAAAATATATGACCTATAAAGCAAGAGACAAACTGAATTTCAATTGATTAAGATCCAAAACTGAACATTTTCACGTTGCATGTCAATAATTCTTAGTTTTAATTATTGTAATTCATAATCGATATTAGAATATTACATTTGAAAAGTTATTAGTACAACGCTAGTAGCACGAGCACGTATAGACAATGTTGTCAAGGCCAATCCGTCCCTGCCGTATAGGTGAACTCATTGAAGGGAATTTTCAATTGATTTTCCGTTTCGTGTGTGTAGTGTTGGGGTGAGGAAGATAGATAGTGATAATAGTGGTTGATGGTCACATGATGGTTTCAGTTCTAAATGCTAGCGCACGGGCGGCGGTTGTTGCGCCATGCCAGCACCCATCACCTTGCTGACACTTATTTCACGAAGACACCACTTTAGAATAATTGCCGTTTTATGTCGAATATGATTTAATATACTCTCAAAGTTTTAATTGCTTTTGGAAGGTCGCTCTTCTATTGATTTCACTGTTTAACGTGTTAGCCTTGTCCATCAAGTCCGCTGGCGGTTGTAAACAAGACGCACGATAAAAAAACACTTTTTATACTGAATTTGTAGTACGTTTTCTAGTGCCAATTTTCTATTTGATAGTTTGTTTTGTAACTTTTCTTGGTGTAAGTTTCAATGAATGAAGCATCTTAATGGAATATGGGAATCTGTTTAGACACAGGTGAGTTTACAGTAATTAATCTTATCGTTTAGTAATTTTAATATTACATTTATTAATAGACAAGATTACTCCGCATAATAATAACCACGTATGAACAATAGCTAACACCTATTTATATTTCATACATTGCATAAAAACCTCCCCTACAGAAATTTAGAGCTGCTAACCGATACTTAACAGTGTAAGCAAAATATTTAACATAAAAATAATTATTAAAGAGTTTTTTTTTTAATTCAACGTAGATTTAATAAAGTTACAGATAAATAAGAAAATCATCTTTTCCCCACTAAACTTCCAAAAGTGGCTGAGGAATTTATAATTCCTTAGCTCTGGTTACCCCTTCTAGGGAAATATAGCCGTGAGTATATGTATGTATGTATAGATATGAAAAAAACATTAGAAAATTATGTTGATTAATAAATCATCTTTCTGAATACGCGCCTGCTTACCAAAATTTTGCATAAGCTTATCGCAATATCCATGAACCGCGAATCGAGGGAAATTGTAACTTTCATTTAAAAGCTGGAAGGCAGTGATTTTATATTATTAGGTTCTTTATATTCAGAATTAAATGAATATTTCATGGGGTTTCTACTTCTCTGGAATGAGAGCTTCAGGATCTTAGTACTTAAATTTTTGTGTCATAAAATTTTAAAAAACTGTTGCCTCATTTAAGTGTTTTTAAAATAATATTCATTATCTGCATTCCTTTGTTTGTTCTACACTTTTTAAGTAGTGTTAGAATTTCGCACTAGTAGCCACTTGGCATTATGGCTCAATTGGCAGAGCGACGGGGGCGTATACCCGGAGGTCGCGGGTTCGATCCCCGCCGGTGTCGAAATTTTTCTTTCAATATCGGCTTTATTTATCCTTTATCTATTAATAATAATCACCACATGAGGTTTTCATGAACAAAAACATTCTAATAACGTAAACATAGCTAAGTTGGAATATGTGGCTTTGGTTATCCAATTTTAAGACGTGAATTCTGAATGCACTTCTGATAAAAACATAATATGCAATACTTCATCTATTATAACATACATACTCCCACGCCGAACCTTCGTGAGGTCGGTCATCGACCTTCAGATGTTAGCTTCCGCAAAGGGTTTCATTCTATAAATATGAGAATAGTTATTTTGGGGTGGGGATATGAAGCGTTTTTTTTGTACAGTCGCCATCAGATATATCGGAGCGGCCGAGGTACTCAAATATATCTGAGCAGCAATAAATTTTAATAAATTCTTTACGGTAAATAAGGTCAAAAAGCTCTGAACATCCAATTCGCCACAAATATATGAGCAGTGGTTTTTCAATGAAATCTGAACACCCAAAGAGACAATAATATCTGAAAGCACAACTCGTCAAAGTTATCTGCTCAGACAGGGTGATCATAAATATCTGAACATTTAAGGAAAATATACCTTAAAGCACTAAGCATACAGTTTAAAATTCTTAATCGTACTACGCTAGAATACATTTTCTACACAACCACCATTTGGTTTTATCAATGTCAAAACTAAAAAGAGTCTTCTACTGGGAGGTATGCCCCACTGGTTGTACGGTCCCAACTAGTTGTACGGTTAGTATATTATTAGAAAAAAAATACTAAGTCATTCCCCACTGACCAACTCCATTTTTTGACAGAAACAGGTAAGCACATGGTGTTAATAGAGGAATGGGTTTGTAGTTGTATAATTTTCACCGATACAAAAACATCAAGAGGTAAAATAACTTAGAATTTTTGAAACATGTACAATGTAAAAAATGGCATCATTTTTTACATTGTATGTACCAGGGTAGCATAAATATAAATGCAGCTTTAATAAAATGAAAGGATAAACTAGTTTTTGCAAAATTGTACTTTTTCCTGCTGTTTTCTGTAACGTATTATACGTATTCATATATATAATTATAACGTAATATATAGCATTATATTAAATGAGGACAATAAATCTTAAGACTTAATAAATAAAATAGAAAAAAAGAACATGAATTCTTGATAAAAATAAACACAAGTTAGTATTTGAACCCTAACGCAACGGATTACAATTATGATTTCTATTCACTAAACCGCTAGGCCATGGTGACTGACACGAAAGTGGATGAAATATTGCAAAGCATTCGTACTTATTTTAATTTGGCAGCTTTTATATTACCATAGATATAGAAGCACATGGATTAGCAGTAAGTGACAAACGTCATAGCATAAACGTCAACAAAGGCAGGACCTCTCAGAGACGATAAATTCCTACAACGATTTTGACATAAAACATGAAAGAAAATAATTGACTTATTTAACCTTAATGATTTTTTGATTAAGTGATTAATATTTAATAAATTATTCAAAGTGAAAAAAATAAATCCAAATCAAATACATATTCTTTGGCAAACACAAAATTATTAGCCATTTATGTCCAAACTAAGACTGTATTACACTTCTGTCTACTGTGTAATAAATAATTACAGGTCTATATGATCTTAAACCAAAGTTTTCAATGCAAATATATGATAAAAAATATCTTGTGTCATCATAGTACTACAATAACTGTAAAGTTTACAATTGGGCAAAAATAACAAATACGTGAATTTTTGTTAATTTTAATAGGGCTAGTATGGGATCCGCCACACTAATGTCACACACACACATTCATTTACGCACACCGTTGTACTTTTTTTTGGTCTCGCCTGTCGTATTTGTATTGCCAACGTATATATTATAGCATAATAAATCTGCGAATCTATATATATAAAAGAAAGTGGTGTTAGTAACACTATTAACTAAAAATTGTTAGAGAGGTAGCTTAGAACCAGGAAAAGGACAAAGGATATACAAGTGGATTGGCCTAGCTTCGCACGGGTAGCGTAGTTTTAAAAATATCTGAGGTTTCTTCAATCGCTGCTCAACCTTTGTGAAATTTAGCACCACTTATAGCACTCCTGAATAGTTTAGCTTTGTGATTGTGAAAGTGCTTTAATGAACGGTTCAGTATCTCCGACAACAAACCCATGCAAACAAAGAATCAGAATTTCAAACTTTGCATACATCATACATATACTCACGGCTATCTTTTGCCCGCGCAACCATTACTAAAAAATAATCCAGCATGATTCAGTATTCACGTGCGACGACAGGACGCGATGGCTTATTTCATGTATAAGTTTGGTGTTTCTATACCGATTTCTATGATTCTTTTTTTATTGAATAGGTAATAATGTAAACTTTTTTAAATAAGATATGAATGAGAGAACTATAAATGTTAGAGTAAACAAATCTAATCAGGTTGCACCGAACTGCTAAGCTATCAGGAGTTACACGTGTTATTGTGAGTCAACCATAAAAGATAGACATACGCTATTGAAGGATATTTTTTAGACAATTTTATGGCAAATATTTCCGTGATACATGATTTCTATGTAACTGTAACCATTAACGCTGCACACGCGACGGAAGCTTAAAAAATGGAGTAACTTCTCCCGTTTTCCCAAAATTTCCCTTCACTACTCTGCTGAAAAGTACACTATGACCTGCCTAGGAGTATGACGAATAATTCTACCAAGTATCGTTAAAATCCGTCGAGTAGTTTTTGTTTCCATAAGGAACATACAAACCGACAGACAGGCAGACGGACAGAAAGACAAAATTTTTACTGATTGCATTTTTGAAATCAGTATCGATCACTGATCACCCCCTGATAGTTATTTTGAAAATATATTTCATGTACAGAATTGACCTCTCTACAAATTTATTATAAGTATAGATATCATCATGCTAAATATCGTAGGGAGTAAGCAGTATAAAAACTTTACACCATCCGTGCGAAGCCTGGGCGGACCACTAGTATTTGATAAAATACATGCAATTGGCAAATATTTTATTCAAATGTCTTTCTTGTTACAAGACTGTAAAGTTGCTTTACGCAGATTTCTGTTTTGTATACCTATCATTTTGATGCGATTTCATTTAAACTGTATGCCTAGTGCTTTAAGGTATATTTTCCCTAAATGTTCAGATATTTATGATCACCCTGTCTGAGCAGATAACTTTGACGAGTTGTGCTTTCAGATATTATTGTCTCTTTGAGTGTTCAGATTTAATTGAAAAACCACTGCTCATATATTTGTGGCGAATTGGATGTTCAGATCTTATTGACCTTATTTACCGTAAAGAATTTATTGAAATTTATTGCTGCCCAGATATATTTGAGTACCTCGGCCGCTCCGATATATCTGATGGCGACTGTACCAGGGGTGAGGCTAAGTTTTTAGGGTTTATTGAACTTGGTGGCTCAGTGGAGGCACTGCTTCAAAGAGATTAATATCCGATAAAAATTTTCAAGTCATATTTGTGGTTTATTTCTTAAGGTTGTAAGCAGTGCGGGAAAATATAGCAAGGAAGGTTTAGATGGCTGATTTATACTAAATTATGTGATGATGTGACAGACAGCGTATTCGTACAAAGCGGCTTACCCGCTATCCCTATCGATTGAATGGTCTCCGATCAAAAAGTAGGTACTATGGCAAATGGGTGACAAGTATAACGAGGTACCTTTGCAACGCTTTGGAGAAATACGGTATAGACGATGTCTTTGGGTTCTGGTGAGGGAAAACATCGCAAGAATCATTTTAAGCATCTAAATGTAGAGTTGTGTTAAAAGCTCCATTCAACAATACGAGTACAATCCCTTACACCCCTATTTGATATTATTTGATACATTTGACACATCCTGCAAAGAGATCAATATGTCAACTTTTTATAGAACATACATACATACATATACTCACGGCTAAAAATCCCTTAACGGGGTAGCCAGAGCTTTGGAATGAAAAATTCCTCAGCCACTTTTGGAAGTTGATTGGGGAAAAGATGGTAATAATAAATGATTTTGGTGACGGTTCTCCAACCACATCGCCCAAAAATCACTTGAAAAGCCCCTAGACCCTTAGTCGCCTCTTACGATCACCCACGGGTAGAAATGGGTAGTGTTATTCTAAGCCGACACTACACGGCAAAAGTTTTTATAGAACTGAATAAAAAACGGCTAAATTAGTTATTGAATTGGTGAAAAGTAAAGCACTCGGTGTTTTTCCCAACGGTAAGGTGCACCGTCGCGTTGTAGAGTGAATTAATTATCAACGGTACTAGAGACATTATTTCTTACAATGAAGCAATTAAAATACATGCTATTAAACCCATAATGCAGTAATAATGAAATATGTAGGTGCTGCCTTTTATTCCCTTGTAAATGAAAGTGTCTCTACTTTTTAGAACTATTAGAATTCTATTAATATAAATGTGAACTTACATAATAATAATAATCATCATTTATTTCGGAAATTAAAACATTCCATATACAGGTGAGACAACACAAAAAAATAAAAAATGAAATTCACGACATTATTAAAAATCATACACATCTACAGATAGACATAAAATAAAATCAGGCAGTGTTAATTGAAATTAAAATCATATTAATATTTAAACTTTATATATAATCATATAAACTGTAACTAGTCGGCTTTGCACGGGTAATTAACATTTTGATTATAAGTGGGTTTAATATTCCCCGTTAAATGGGGTATTTCATTGAGATTAGCGTGTTCAAGCAAACCAACTCTTCAGATTTATAATATTATTAGAATATAGGGCTGCTATCACCTAAATTTTCTGACGCCGTATAAACACAACAGAATCCCAGCCGTTAAAGCAAAATATAGTTTTCTCCCGGACACCTCTGATAAAGTACTTGTCCATAGATAAAATCGTGGTGATATTATTTTTATCTTCTATCTATCTATCTATACTATAATAAGACTGTAACGAGGTCAAAACTGTACATTGAAGAAAAAAAACTAAAAACCGGTGGAATATGTTTTATTTTCGATACTGAAGCCAAATTTGCTATTTTTGAAAAAAATGTCTGTCTGTCTGTCTGTCTGTCTGTCTGTCTGTCTGTATGTCCGTTCATCACGTTAATTCTACCGGACCGATCTTGATCAAATTTGGCATGAATGTAGGTTATACACCTGGCCAACATATAGGATATAATTTATCCCGGATTTCGCGAGGTTTCCCACAGGAGCACAAAAAAACATAACTTTTATATGGTTCCCCATATTTACACGATTAATTTTTTCATCGACCGACTTTATCGGACTCTTCATTAATAGTCTTTTTGGATAAAATAAGGGTTTCATCCATTTTCATCAAAATAATTGTCCATTTAATTGTTTGTCAATAGTATGACTACTAGATATATAGGATATCACAAATTTGAGACTTACACAAATGTCTGCGTGGCGTAGCGGTATACCGTTTGGTAAACACTAAGTACGAAAGACCCAGGTTCGGATCCCGGGTGGTCAAAGTCTTTTTGCGTATTTTTTTTGCTTTTGTGTTAGGTTAGAATAATAGGATGCACTAATCCTTCTTTTTCACATTCAACTATGCGAATATGTATGAATAAAGATAATTGAAAGCATATTGCGTTGCTTTCTGCATCGCGGTACGATTTCTTATTTTCTTTGTTATAGATACTTCAGTTCATACTAAACTTTTATGACAGTTCGAAGACTGTCGGGTCAGCTAGTTTATATATATATTTATATTTTACTGTGGAAACAGCAAAGATATACTGGCCAGTACACCCTTCTGTGTACCAACTTATAATTTGTATCTATGCATAACTCGAAAAACATTTACTCTCCGCGATGTAGGAATATGAGTGAGACGCTGCTATGTGCGTTTGAGTCCGCAGTAGTGTGCGTTCCACGTGCGCTCTAACATGACTCCCACATCTTGTTACTAATTATTTACTCTGTGGTAACTAAATGCAAATGAAGTAGGAACTGAACCGCACAAGTAAAAGTTTCCATTAGGACGACTCTAGCGTCCACGGTGTATCTTCTTTAGTAAAGCTTTGGCTTATAATGCTTAAAATATTACATACATATACTCACGGCTATAAATCCCTAGAAGGGGTAGCCAGAGCTAAGGAATTGGAAATTCCTCAGCCACTTTTGGAAGTTGCGTGGGGAAAAAATGGTGAAATAAAGGTGATCCGGAAGAAATGGGGTAGTGCTATTCTAAGCCGACACTACACAGCTAAAAATATTATGCTTGATAAAGTAAAAAAATAATTTAAGTTTCTATATAACATATAACATAATAAACGTTCACGCCGTTTATCCCCGAAGGGGTTGGCAGAGGTACCAATACTCCTGAACTCACATGGCAAGCGCCATCTAGTTTCCAGAGAAGGTACCCACGTTTTGCTTAGACAGTGTACTCACGTGATAGGGGGCAGGCCTATCGCCGTTTTGTACGAATACACTGTCACATGACTAAGTACAACTCAGCCATATGGGTTTCCTCACGATGTTTTCCCTCACCGTTAGCAACCATGATAAATTAACCACACATATGTCTTTAGAAAAGACAAATTGGTGTAGGCCCGTCCCAGGATTGGAACTCACGCCCTTCTGTTTTTCGGGCGGGTGTTCTACCCACTGGACTATCATGTCGCTAGTTTCTATATATTTTTTTATATTTGCTTAGTTGTGGTGGAATTACTATAGGCCTGTAATTGGTGTAGTTCTGACTATCACCTGTGTTATAAAGCGGGATTAACACTTTATTTGGGTAGCAGCTGTTTCTATTATTCTTCTCGTTACAAAAACGGATACTCCTATTGCCTTTGATATTTATAGGATTATTAATCCTTTACTTTTAAATATTACCTAAGTGCTTAGTTCTTTAAATGGGAAAATTAACAAAGTATTGTTCAAATATGCTATTGTTCTTTGAACTGTATTAGATTAGAATAGAAAAGTCTCTTTAGTTCACATATTTAAAATAATTTATTACAAATAATAAGGTTTTACTATGAACTTGGCAATTACAGTGGTTATCATTATCACTAACAGCGATCTCTTCCAGACAATTTTTGAATGGTAGTCTTATAGTCATGAAAGGATTTAAGTTTTCCAACTTAAAACTAAAATAATTATTTTACAGACCGACTGCCTTAACTTCCTTGAAGTGTGTATTTTTTTTTTTGTTTATCGAGCTTAGATTTAGGTAATCTAATTTTAAACATGAAAATAAACTTGTCTACATGATTTGTGAATTCCTAGTTTAAGTAATTTCATTTTTTATTTAAAGTTTTTCTGACATCTTATTTTCAACTCCTCAATGACTTAAAGGCAATTAAAAAAATGTGGTCGGTCTCTCATAGGTGGTAGAAAGTTTAATCCAATACTTTATTGTTTTTTCAAACATAAAGAATCGTTAGTGGTAAGCGTGATGCGTGATCAGCATTGTCGCCTAAACCTAATCTGCATGTGATTTTTTAACGCCATCAGTGAAGGGGTAACTAATAGCTCTAAAAATACTCTTCATCTTTACATACTACTTTGACAACTAACAACAACAAACTACAACTAACTTTGATATTTAATTTAAAACAAGGGTGACTTTGACGGCATATCAAGTCGAACCTACAGATCCACAATCTTTTCTTGGCCGGTAAGGGCTGTCGCTGTCATCGATATTAGTATTGCCAGCAAATAAAAAATAACCATTATAAGGGAAATAACTTTACATCATACAGGCTAATTTATTTATGTATTGAAATGTCTTAATAAAACAATTTATATAATATTCATTTAATTAATAACTAGTTGCTGTGTAGTGTCGGCTTAAAATAGCACTACCCCATTTCTGCCGGTGGGTGTACGTAAGAGGCGACTAACGGTATTGGGGCTTTTAAGAGGTTTTTGGGCGAAGCGGTTGGAGACCCATTAACAATAACCTTTATTTTACCATCTTTACCCCAACTTTTACCAACTTTCCGAATGTGGCTGAGGAGTTTCTAGTTCCTTAGCTCGGGCTACCCCTTCTAGGGATTTACAGCCTTGAGTATATGTATGTATGTATGTAATAGCTATTATTGTAAGTAAACAAGTTCGTTTTAATGTAAGCTAATTATATTTATTTATTTTTGCCCTTGTCTGGTATGTCTACCCGAATGACTGTGTATCCTAAATTTGATGATCTTACCTCCCAAATGTTGTCTGGAAGCTTTTAGCGATAACACTGCCAATTGTACTTTTCTGCAAGCTGTTTCATTATTTTATACTCAAGGATTTGTTATTTGTGACACTTAGAGTTAATAAGTGGGTAACTACTTAAAATCATTTTTTTAATCCTGTAAATTAGAGGCTTACCTTGTCGTGTACTGTCTTTTACATTTCATATTCACACATAGATCCCCCAAAAAGGTGGCACAGAAAAAATAATTCTAAACATCAGATATCGTTTGGGTCATTCATTTTGCTGGGTCAGTGAATTTATGGGCACTTTTTTATGGCTGTTAACAACCTTGTTACATATAACATAACATAAACGTTTACGCCGAATACCCCCGAAGGGATTTGGCAGAGGTACTAATACTTCTGAACATCACGTGACTTTGTCACCTGGTGTTCAGAGTACCCACGCTTTGCATGAACAGTATACTCACGTGATAGGGGGCAGGACTATCGCCGTTTTCCACGAATACACTGTCACACGACTAAGTACAACTCAGCCATGTGGGTTTCCTCACCGTTAACAACCGTGATAAATTAACCACACATATGACTTTAGAAAAGACAAATTGGTGTAGGCCCGATTCGGGATTTGAAGACTAGTGAGTCGCTTGCACCTTAACCGGTGTTCTACCCATTAAGCATAGCTGGGCACCGTTAATCAAATAGTTAACTTCGTTAATCGTTAATCCGTTACAAAAAATGTTAGCTTCGTTAAACGTTAAAGCGTTACATTTCGCAAGAATTAACGCAAGTTAACGTTAATCGTTAATGCGTTTGTGTAAAATTGCATTTTTATATCCTTGCGTTATCTATCACTAACGCAACGATTTAGAAATGCAATTTTACACACATTTTTTCAATTTTTTTGTTCACACTTATAAAACCTGTTGGTTTATGATGTTAGAAGTTAGGAAGAAAACAAAATACTTGTTTAATTCAAATGTGTAATTTAATCGCCGGGCATAAAGTGCATATTCCCCTTCATGAACATTAACATATTGAACTTCTCGTCTGAAAGGGAGGCTCGCTTTGGTGTTAAAATGTCTTTACCCGTGGAAAACAGACGTTCAACTGCAGCGCTTGAGGGTACAGCAGTATTGTATTTGATGAATAGATTTATGAATATCTGTTCTCCGAGGAATGCAGCATCGTTGAACGAGTCTTTTGATTTCATGTCCAGCCATGTCTTCCAACTTCCTTGATATGGTTTTAATTACTGCACTGCACAGTACACTTTTTCTATCTAACTGCACTCTTTTTTTATCAACACGCAAATGAAATGATGACTGACAGTAATAATTATAATAAATAATAACCACAAACACAAACAAAACACTCGTCACTCTAAGTACCAGCGCGGCGCTAAGTAATGAAATGATCAAACGAAACAAATCTCTTCGCAGTTTTCTCACTCGCACGCGCCGGCAAAATATATCTAGTTTTGTTTTTGTCTCACTTCACTCGCTGCCACGCGCCGCCCGGCACTTCTCATTTCATTTCATACTTGTCTGAACCTGTTTTTCGCGCCGCGTTGCGATGCCGGCCGTGCGGTAAATAGTAGGTACCCATTGGATTAACGATTAACGGACTTCTGACTGATGTTAACGGAAGTTAACGTGTCCGTTAACATTTTTAAAAGTTAACTTAAACGTTAATCCGTTAATCAAAATATTAACTTCGTTAATTAACGATTAACGGATTAACGAGTTAATGCCCAGCTATGCCATTAAGCTATCACGTCGTATTTGCCTTGTATTTTTATATATATGTCAGACAGTTATGACTTAAGAAATGACACATTGGTACATCCCCGCATTAGGATTAGAACCCACGCATCAGTGTATACGATGTGAAATCTTATTCAGGAGCATTTCCCAACTTCCCGTAACCCGCACCGCATGACTATCGATGCGCGCACAACTTTTCGGACGGTGTTAGCCTACATAGATAAAATTTAACAATATAAATAATAATTTTCATGAATTTTTATATTGAATACTGGAAATAAAAGCGTTTATCAATAAGCCAAGATACATCATAAAAATAATTGTTTTTGAAAAAAAGTTTCCACTACAAAAAAATATTAATGAAAGTGATAATTTATTATATACGTAGGTCACCCTATAATTTTTATTTAGTTAAGAACTAACTGACAATGACAGGCCGAAATTTCAAAATGGCGACAGTAGTACCAGAGTCGCCGCCGGCCAAGTTATGATTGTGGATCTGTAACCAAAATCTAATCATTTCATTGTTTTCTTCAAAATTACGTTTTTTTTTTTATCCTGACAACTAAGTACGAAGATTTTCAGATCCTGAACTATTTTCGTGCTGCTGACACATTCGATATTAGGTATAGTAACTTTAATGACAGAACTTAACTGTCTTTAGGTACAATATAGGATGACTGTTCCTAGATTAAATAAAGTAGTATTCTTGATGTAATTTTGCCCACATATTCATCAGTATA
The DNA here is from genome assembly GCA_963576735.1 of Bedellia somnulentella. Lineage (NCBI taxonomy): Eukaryota > Metazoa > Arthropoda > Insecta > Lepidoptera > Bedelliidae > Bedellia > Bedellia somnulentella. The sequence continues at coordinate 17,579,894 of OY755175.1, read as the reverse complement.
CTTACGTGACACGCGGCAGACCTACCCCCTTGATTTGTAAGCACACGCTCTCAAACGACTTAGTAAGCCTATTCATGTAGGTTTCCTCACCGTGTTTCCTTCACCGTAGAGATACTTGAATCACCACTCATATCACTTAAAAAGGACACATTGGTGTAGGCCTCAGTTTTACCACCCTTTTGCTTCTTGGCATTAGATGCATTGCTATTTCCCAGGTGCTAAGGTCGTTAAATAAGCTTGGATATTTGTTACTCCATCACACGCCTATACTACTTAACGATTTGATTGCATTCGGTGCACGGGTAGAAAATGACATGGTTTTTAACATATTTATTTTATTTTATTTTTTTGGGACAGTACGTATGTTTATATGTGTTTTATTCTATAAGTATATGTGTGTTAGTATTTAGCTATAAGTTTTTGGTAAGAACTGAAGATCAAAGTATTTTCTTGTTGCTGATAGATCAAGCTCTATCACAGTATCTCTTCCCCGCAGAACAAAATAATGAAGAGCTCGAGCCAGACACAGCCGCCGAACCGAGCCGCGGGGTCAGCGCGTGGGCCGGCCGCGGCACCCCGCCCGCCGGCGCCTTCCCCATGCAGAACTCCAGCCACGTCAAGTTCGAGCCACCCTCCGTGCCCGTCATATTCATACTGGGTAGGTTACCGAATTCAAAGTATGGAGAATAAAAGAGCATGAATGAAAAGAATGGATGCAAACGAAGCAAATTTGCCTGGATCGTACAAAGTAGCGATCGATACTTTTTGCCTAGCCCAATGGGAAATAATGGCGTGAGTCACTGAACTAAAAAACAGCTGGTTTGGCAGGTAGTGTATAGTTGTATACTTTTAAAGTGATATTTATTAGCTGATATAGCGACAGCTTTGCCCACACGTTGGTGGACTCGCGCTCATGCGTGCGTAGACTTGTGGCATCTCTACCCGACGACGCTGACTTCTTAGGGCCGGCGCTGACTGCCGGCATGGCATGGCAAAGGATTTCGGTACAGATATAGAATTTTTAATCTTATTACCATGCGTATAGAATTCATTTTGACACAACGATGCCGAGGGAGGCCGCGGTAGGACAGAACGTCGGCATCGTTGTGTCAAAATGAAGTAAAATGAATTCTATACTCATGGTAATAAGATTAAAAATGCTATATCTGTACCGAAATCCTTTGCCATGCCATGCCGGCAGCCAGCGCTGGCCCTTACTTCGCGCAATCAAAGTAATAAATTAAAATTTAAGTAAAAACAACCTGTGTTCATAAGTAATGGTACAAGTAGCATGTAATTAAGTTGAATGTGAATGAGGCGTAAGAGGTTGTTACCACCACGCTGTCCTAATGTAGTTTAGCAGACATTAATGTCTACTGCTGTAGTAGAAGCTGACCCAAGCTGAACCAAGACGGCTTAAAATGTCCTTATAAGCACTGAATCATTTCGGGCCATTAGGTAATTCAGCAAGCAAAACCTGGTTAGTTCGTCGTGCACATCAACCTACGTTTTGCATGGACAGTGTACTCACGTGATAGGGGGCAGGCCTATCGCCGTTTTGTACGAATACACTGTCACATGACTAAGTACAACTCAGCCATGTGGGTTTCCTCACGATGTTTTCCTTCACCGTTAACAACCATGATAAACCATAACTCTACACCTTAGTCAAAATATGTGGCTTGGCCGTTCGCTACTACAAGAACTATTGTATAACACAAAAGTAATGAACAGTTAATTAATTTTTCACCTTACGCCGATGTGAATATAGCGAAATTGCCAAGCTACATATTTTGACTAAGGTGTAGAGTTTGTGAAGTTAGGCCTTGTAGAGTTAGGACGTGTTGTGTTAGAAGCTTGGCTCCACATGAAATCTGATAACTGTTTGACAGTGCGAGTCCTATGGGCTCGTCTTGGAAACATTTTACAAGAAAATGTTTTTGGTGGTCCTTTTAACAATTTTATAAAGGTAGCAGCTCACTTTTGTAACTAATTATCCTTAAGGAATAAAATATCATCATTTAAGCCTTGCGTATATCCACGAGGGTTCTTCCTCTTAACACCAAAATTAATAAAAGGTCTTTATAACTATAGAGACACGCTTGTACTCAAGAAGGTTCAAAACGGTGTCCCACATCCCACGCTTTGTCTATATCCATACAGTTTCGGCACTGTTCGTGGTTATATATTTACACACTGGTCCCACCTTGAAAATATAATACATACATAGGGTTTTTTTAAATTGAATAAGATCCTTTGTTTTAACCATTATAATACATGTGTCTATTTTTATATACATTCTGTGTACTAAGTATCGGGAATTTGTCAATAAAACAAAAAATACAAATTATTCATCTAAATTTATTTTATCGCCTTCAAAGTAGGCCCCATCGCTTGCAATACAACATCTCCACCGCTTCACCCAGTCTTCCATACATTTTTCATAGGCTATTTGCGGTATGGCCTTTAGCTCATTCAGCGAATTTTCTTTTATGGCTTCTATCGACTCAAAACGTTTTCCTCGAAGTGGTAATTTTAACTTGGGAAATAAAAAAAAGTCAGACGGAGTCATATCAGGTGAATACGATGAAACTTTTGTTGAATTTTTCGCTAAAAACTCTTTCACTATAATGGCTGTGTGTGATGGTGCATTATCATGGTGCAGCATCCATGAGTTGTGTTGCCACAAATCTGGACGTTTTCGGCGGATACTCTCACGCAAACGCTTCATGACGCCTAAATAATATTCTTTATTCACTGTTTCTCCCTCTGGAAGGAATTCGGAGTGAACCACACCACGGTAGTCAAAAAAACTGTTAGCATCACCTTGATTTTGGAGCGACTTTGCCGCGGTTTTTTGGGTTTCGGCTCGTTTTCGCGACGCCATTCTGAAGATTGTTGGCTCGTTTGCATGTCGTACTCATAAACCCATGTCTCGTCGCCAGTTATTATACGTTTCATAAAGGTCGGATCCGTAGAAGCTCGGGAAACCATGTCTTCAGCGACATGCTTTCGCTGCGCTTTTTGAACAAAATTGAGCTCTTTTGGAACCAGTCGAGCGGCGACGCGTTTAATGCCTAAAATGTCAATGAGAATGTTGTGGACGGACTTAAAATATATGTCCACCTCACAAGCCAACTCTCTCAGACTCATACGTCGATTTTCGAGCACTAGCTTTTTGATTTTGTCGATGTTTTCTTTGGTCGTAGCGGTTGAAGGTCTACCACAACGAGGCAAGTCTACTACTACTTCTCGGCCTTCTTTAAAAGCCTTATACCATTCATAATCCCTTGTTTTCGATATACACGATTCGCCGTAGGTGTTTCGCAACATTTTTAGTGATTCACCACATGAAATATCATTCGAAACACAAAATTTAAGGCACACTCTTTGTTCAACAATATTTTCCATTGTAAAAATCGCCGAAGACTCAAAACTACGACCAACAAAAAATGTAGTTTAAAACAAATTAAATGACAGATCCCGCTCAAATTTTGCGCGCTAAATCAGTACAGTGCTACCAACATGCAGTAAAAAAATTTGAACGACCTCTTTTACGCGGGTCTTTTTATTGACATATTCCCGATACTTTTTACACAGAATGGTAGATCTTATTAAAATTATTGTTTAGTCTTCCATTATTAACAATTCATGGACCCTAAAAATAAGTGTAAAATGAATGTTTTTTTGTATCCTTAGATTTGTTAGTTCTAATATCCTAAGTGTGTGTCAGGTGGTCCGGGCAGCGGCAAGGTGACCCACTGCGACAACCTGATGCAGGAGCGGCTGGGCGTCGTGCACATCAACATGACCGACCTGCTGCAGCAGTACGCCATCGGGAACGGTATACCATCACAATTTTTACACTGACGATACCTCAACAAAAGCATGTGTTCATTGCAACTCTTGATTTTTAATATTTTATTTGTGTTATAAAGGAGTTAAGGCATTGTAAAGGGGAACTGACCAGTATATCAGCAAATTAGCAGTGGCATTGTTTTCTATTGTATATTGGCAGTATCGTTGATCTCGAGCGCGTCTATCTACCAAAACTTCAAATGACTTGTTACCACTGACAGCAATTATTTGCTATATGATATTTATTTATTTATTTCAATAAGGCACAGTAACAGAATACAGACTATACAATATAATACATTACACTATCAAAACATCATTTTAAGACTGTTTTCCAATTAATACTGTACACAACATTCACAACACATGATTGAGATTTACACAAAATATCTGTTTAGTAGTATTAAATTATTATTGTTATTATTTATATGAATATTATTATGTATATATATATTTATTATTATATATATATTTTTTGTTTGTTTATATAATTATGGTAATTAACTTAAAAGGTATTAACTTAACTAAAAAAAATATTTACAAATTAAAAACTAATAGTACTATTTACAATTTTAAACTATGTACAAAAATTTAGAGCTTCATTTAACGATGTATTTTTGAACGAATGTAATGAGCAATCAAGAATATCCATTTTCAGGCTACAACAGTTGTATACCTGACACATTCTTCGCAGAGGATGATTCTGGCTTATATTATTTTTAAACACTGACCTCCATTATACTATATAAGTACGCTGGACTAACGATACGTATCAAAATGACAGCTATTTACTGTGCCAATTTGAAGCGCCCCCAATGAAGGAACGAGGAACTAAATACGATGTAAACTGCAAAATGGCCAGTGTTTTTTTACCATAAAGCATAATATATCTATGGTTTTTAGAAACAATTATAAATCAATAGTGCTGTAAAGTTTCGTTTCGATAAAACTTAGCCTTTCCTTTAAGCAGAAACATTTTATCGATATATTTTATCTTCCTGTCCCATCTCTTTTATTAGTTCCTTGTTCCTTCACTGCTGCCGTAAGCGCCAAAATGGCGAAAATCAAATCGCCTCACTGTCAGCCGGCCTATAATTAGTCCAGCGTACTTATATAGTATAATGGAGGTCAGTGTTTTTAAATGATGGAAAAGTAAACAAACTTTGATTTCGGATTGACCGCGATGGCACTTTGATTTGTAATTGGCCTAAAAGGCAAATGTCAAAATTTCCATTAGCAATTTTATGAAGAGTACAGAGATCTATTTTATTTGTCATTGCGTTTCAATCGTTTTAAGATGGAAATGCCGTAATCGTCTTCGTGTTTGTGTAGTTTCCATCTCATACCAAATCTAGAGCACACCGATCTTATAAATTGACGTTGAATTGACGCAATCCTGTCAATATGGGTTTTTTATATTGGGTACCATACTGGCGAGCAGTATTCCAAAACACTTCGAACCAAAGATATCTACAGTATTATCAATGATTCAGGATTTTTAATTGGTTTAGTGTTTCGGAGTACAAACGAAATAATTGTATTCGCCTTTGAGCAAACATAATCATAGTGTGCTCTAAAAGACAATTTAGAATCAAAGTATACTCCTAAATCACGTACAACATTGACACGCGAAAGAAGGCAGGTATTTATTTTGTAGTTATATGATATGGGATTCTGGCTATTGCTGAAAGATATTATTAGACATTTATCGGTATTGAGCGTCATTCCGTTAAGAGAACACCAATCAACGACAGTATTGGTATCATTTTGGAGTTCAATGCAGTCAATTTCAGTAACTATATGCGTATATATTTTAATGTCGTCTGCGTTAGCCGAACAGTGACTTTTAATGATTTTCAGTAAATCATTGATGAATATAATAAATAAGAGCGGTCCCAGATTGGAAACCTGAAGTACTCCAGATGTTGGTACAAAAATTTCGGAAAAATAAAGGTTGTTGGTGATGGGTCTCCAACCGCATCGCCCTAAATTCCCTTAAAAAGCCCCAATACCGTTAGTCGCCTCTTACGTACACCCACCGGAAGAAATGGGGTAGTGCTATTCTAAGCCGACACTACACAGCAAATAAGTATTGCCTATCTTTTCTTTATTAAATTAAGTTTGGCTACATAAGAAATCAATTATTCAGAAATAGTAAACTGTCCGCCATGGCACGGGTATTAGTTCCATGTAGTTAATTACTAGCAACCAGTGAAAGTCTTATCAAAATCGGTCCAACCAGTTTATTTGATTCAGAGATGGACCGTAACAAGCGGATAGACAGACAAAAATAAAAATGAAGAGCTTTTTTTTATTGATAGCGGTTATTTTAAATCACTAAGAGGCACATCAATATTATTTATGTAAAGGAGACTTTATTTTAATTGTGTGCCTCGTTATATTCTTTTCAACGTGCACCTACTTTGTTATTAAAAGCATGTCACTGATGATATGACCTCCATCCTTCAACTGGTCTTAGTTACTCCCAATCTTCTCAGATATGCAAGATTTCGGCACGCTGTCCAGCAAGACAGTCACCGAGGTGCTGATGCTGGAGATGAAGATGGCTCCCACCGCCAAGACGTACCTGGTCTCCGGGTACCCCCGGTCCATGAGGGACGTGGCCGAGTATTCTGATAAGGTACTTTGTTTTACTTTGCTTGTTGGTGAATGCAAAAGCGCGAGAGGTTTGGTCCAATTTTACAAAATGGTCCGAGTATATTAAAAAATCCAATTTCAATTTTTTTCTTGACCTTATTTCCTATAACTTTTTGCTCAATGATACCTTCAATACCTTGAACTTGAGTTGTTGTAGAACAGACCACCCCTTTTTTGTAATACGAACACATTATTGTTAGCCGTGTAGGACTGGCTTAGAATGTCTTCTATCCCTTTCTACCTACGGATGTTTTAAGAGGCGACTATGGGGCTTTTTAAAGTGGTTTTGGGCGATGCGGTTGGAAACCAATCGCCAACGATACTTTATTTCTACCATCTTGTCTCCTACCAACTTCCAAATGTGGCTGAGGAATATCCAGCTCTGAAGCTCTGGCCACCCCTTTTTGAGATTTAATGCCGTGGGTATATGTATGTATTATTATAATGTTATGGTAACCAAACTATACGACGAAAATATTTTGTCTGATTTAATTCGAAAAATGTGGTTCAAAGTTTGATTTCTAATATGACGAAATAAGGGGTTAACAGTAAGTTAATTAAAATCCAATTAATAGTCTGTAATTATAATTTACTGTAAAGGGTATCAATTAAAGTATCAAGTATAATTAAATATTTCAAACGGTAACGGAACGTCAATACTGAGATATTTGACAATCGGTAGCAATATCGTGTTTACAAAATGACTGAAAGAGTTCAAATGAAAAACATTATGTTTTAACGAAAATAACAGTAATCCATCCCTGAAACACGAGGCTTGTGGGGGCGCATATGACACGTGCGAAGTATGAATCTGCCATATTTTGTATAAACAATTTCACAGTTTCTTGTTTCTCACGTGACATATGTGCTCTGCTCACACAAGCCTCATGCTACGGGGGCAAAAGTACTTCGGTACGGAAATGGCCAGATTTCGGTTGGATAGTCCAACCGAAATCTGGCCATTTCCGAATTATACATACATATATACATACATACATATACTCACGCCATTAGTTCCCATTGGGGTAGGCAGAGACTATTGATCGCCACTTCGCACGATCCTGACAAACCTCTCTAGCTTCGTTTACATCCATCAATCTTTTCATACATGCTCTTTTATTCTTCATACTTCGGACGCCAGCCTTTTTGAGCACACTCTCAATTTGGTCCAAGTGTGTTCTCCGTGGTCGTCCTCTACTAACATTACCATCCACACTAGCTCTATAGATCCCTTTTACCAATTTTCTATCATCCATCCTCTCTATGTGCCCAAACCATCTCAACATTCCTTTTTCTATCTTTCTTACAATATCATCTTTCACACCACACTTTTCACGAATAACACTATTTCTCACTCGGTCACATAATCTAACATTACAAATTTTTCTGAGGGACCTCATCTCTACTGCATTCACTCTGCTCTCATGCTTCTTCTGCCACACCCAACATTCGCTTCCATACATAAGCGTAGGAACAAGAACAGCATCATGCACAGCCATTCGGGCCTTTTCAGACACCGATTGACAGGTCATTAGGCTATTCATTGCTCCATTTACCGCATTACCCTTTTTCACTCTTCTTTCAATATCTTCATCACATTTTCCATCCCTTGTAAACAAACTTCCCAGATATACAAACTCCTTCACCTGTTCCACATCCTTACCATCAATCGCAATCACGCATTCTGTCACATCTTCCTGTCTCTCAAAAACCATCGTTTTGGTCTTATCCACATTCACCCTCATTCCCTTTCTTACAAAAGACTCACATGCAATATTCATCATCTCTTGCAACTCTTCTGCCGACGTTGCAAGTAGCACTTGATCGTCAGCATACAAGAGGCATTTAATGATGAATCCACTCATTCTTAGTCCATAATCACTTTCACGCAACTCTGTCAAACAGTCATCCATGAACAAATTGAAGAGCCACGGAGAAGCTACACATCCCTGTCGGACACCCCTAGAGATTCCGAACCAGTCAGTGTTTTCCCCGTTTACTCTTACACATGCACTAGAATCCTCATAGAGTGATACTAATGCACGTATAAGTTGACTCCCCAAACCGAACTTGGATAACACCTCCCATAAACACTTTCTTACCACCCTATCATACGCCTTCTCTAAATCAATGAAGGAGCAATACACCTTTTGGTTCTTAGCTAAGAACTTTTCGGTGATGCTCCTTAGAGAGAAGATTTGATCCATACATCCCATTCCTTTCCTAAATCCCGCTTGCACATCCCATATTTTCTCATCAGTTTCATTCATCACTCTTTCAATCAGTACCTTAGCATACAATTTACCAACAATGCTGAGTAAGCTGATGCCGCGGTAGTTTTTAGCCTCTTGGTGTGACCCCTTTCCTTTATATAGAGGCACAATCACCGCCTTGCACCAGTCTCGTGGAACTTTGCCACTCGACCAGCATTTTTGGAAAAGGAAGTACAACCAAGAAGCCACCAACCCTTTACCAGCCCTCAGCATTTCGATAGTAATCCTATCATACCCTGCCGCCTTCCCTAATTTCATACTTTTCATTGCTTTCATTATTTCTTCCATACTAATCTCGCTGTCACTAAATTCACCCATCTCCCCGTTCCAATCAACATTACTGTCGATTGGCGAAGAAATGGATGCATCCTCTTTCTCAAACAGTCCCTCAAAATAATTCTTCCATACCCGTTTCATGCTACTTTCATCCGTCGCCAATTCACCCTGTTCATCTCTTATTACACTCACTCTCGTGTTTTGGGAAACTCCCTTTTCTTTCCGGATATACTTCCAGAATAACTTTTGGTTATTCCGGAAATTATCAGAAAGTTTCCTCTCACACCACTCTTGCAAATCCCGCTTTTTCTTTTCTATTTTCTTCTTTACCTCATTCTTAACTCTCTTATATTCATCTTCACTTTTCTGCACTACATCGTCAGTTACACTCGCATCCATCCGTTTACTAGCTTTAATCGCTAGTAAATCTAACCACGCTTTCTTCTTATCTCCAACCGCCTCTTTCACAACTTTATCCCACCAACTTGTTGGTGGTCTATTTGACCTTTTACACACTCCACATACTTCCGTCGCACATTCAACCATCGTCGATTTGAGCACATCCCATACTTCTTCTATTTCCATTTCATCCTTCATCTCCACGCAACTTAGTCTATCATCCAATTTCCTCAAGTATTCATCTCTGATATTTTCATCTTCTTGCAGTTTTACTACTTTTATTCTCGCAAAATCCGTTGTTGACACTTTAGGCCTGTGACGCCAACGCGTGCACAGACCCCTTAATCGTGATATAACGAGAAAGTGATCTGTGCCAACGTTCGTGCCCCTATAGACCCTGGTGTCAACAACTTTTGCTCTCAGCCTTTCATCAACTATCACAAAATCAATCATACTTCTCTCGCTTCCCCTCTGTCTTGTATACATATGGATATCTTTGTGCTTAAACAACGTGTTTGTAACACAAAGATTCCTCTCCAAACATACCTCAATCAATTTCTCACCATTCTCATTTACCCTTTGATCACCAAACTTTCCTAAAACTCTTTCGCAACCGTTGCGTGACACACCAACCCAGCCATTAAAATCTCCTAACATTAAAAGTCTCTCATTCTGATCACACCCATTCACAACATCGTCTAACAGATTCCAAAACTCCTCCCTCTCGGATAGGGATTTAGACATGTCCGGAGCGTATACGCAAATTATGCGCATCCGGACTAGTCCCAATTTCACCTTAATCCACAGGAGCCTTGGACTCACACATTCGTAGTCTTTCATACACTGAGCCATCCTTTCAGATATCAGAAGTCCCACTCCTTGGCAAGCTCGGTCACTGTCAGCGACTCCAGACCAGATTGCTGTAATGTTGCCAAGTTGTGAAACTTCCTTTCCCTTACGCTTCGTCTCATTTACACAAAGAAAATCCAGTTTTCTTTCATTCATAATCATACATACTTCATCTAATTTTTCAAACATTCCTCCACATACATTCATCGTACTGAAGCGGGTCTCTTTAGCCCACTTTTCGCCCCGTGAACAACCATGGCGTGATGAGTGGCGAGCTACATCGCCGCCTCCGTGTTTACTAAAATTTGAACACATATTGGACCCACGAGAAGCAAGGGAAGTAAACTGTCCACCTAGCCAGAGCCCCGCTTGACTAGGTAAGGTTATTTAGTACCCGGAGTGCACCAAGCTCCGGGACGGCGGCACGCTAGCGACCAGGCTCACCCCTGGCCATGCATCCCTCGGCGCGGCAGACCTTGGATTGGTGTAAGAGCGAAGATGGAAAAGCCCTAGTCCCTTAGTCGACTTCTACGACACCCACGGGAAGAGATGGGGTAGTGCTATTCTAAGCCGACACTACACAGCTAACTAACTAGCTAACACTTCCGAATTATCTCGAAATAGTTTCTCCAGTTTGTACCCGTTAGAAATATTACACTTGGCCTATTCCGACACATACTATGGAACTAGCTTAAATAAGCGATACGGGCTGTTTCAATAGTTTAAATTTTTCCTTAATCTTAATATTTGATACTTCTGTTGCCATTAGGAATAGGCATATCGGAAACAAAAACACTTTTAGTGTAATCGTAAGCCAATGTTTTGCCATTATAAATTTCGGTACCTTGTTACTTGCCATAATAAAGTGTACTTAAGAATACATACATACATATACTCACGAATATAAATCCCTAGAAGGGGTAGCCAGAGCCAACGAATTAAAAATTCCTCAGCAACTTTTTGAAAAGTGAGTTGGGAGAAGAATACATACATACATACATATACTCACGGCTATAAATCCCTAAAAGGGGTAGCCAGAGCTGAGAAATTTGATATTTCTCAGCCACTTTTGGAAGTTGAGTGGGGAAAAGATGGTAGAATAAAGGTTGTTGGTGATAGGTCTCCAACCGCATCGCCCAAAAAACCCTTAAAAAGCCCCAATACCGTTAGTCGCCTCTTACGTACACCCACCGGAAGAAATGGGGTAGTGCAATTCTAAGCCGACACTACACAACTACAGGAGAAGAATACTTAAGAATATACGGTAATAAAGTTATTATAAGGGTGCCAGCCGTATAATGTGCTCTTAAAACTCATAAGCGGCAATATAAGCCACCATAACGGCATTTATGTTAGTTGGCGCTCATTTACTCTGATCGGCCAATTACAATTTGCTGAATATTGGGTTAGTTATAGGTAGGTGACATCGTATATTAAAGGTTTTCTTATACAATGTTTATTTCTGCTAATTTATCTGAGTAGATATTTAATTGTCTAAGGAATTAAATTAATAATAAGTAATTAATAGATCGGGAATGAATAAAAAACTAAGATTACTCGGTAAGAACTTCCGAACCGAAAAATTTAAAAAATCATGCAGGTAAATTGATACTCTCCTCCTTTTTGGGAGAATATCTTATATCAGAACTACTAAGCAAAAAAGAGCAATGTGTTTCCTTCATAACAGTAATGGTTGTATGAGAACTGTCAGCAGCAAATCAGACACACGAAATGGGGATGTAATAATCAATAAAACGTAATTATTTCGAGGCATGTGTATTTGTTGTTGCATGTGGCTCGCATAGTTTTGATTTCTAGCACGAAAAATATATCACTTAAAGAGAAACGATTGATCCGTCGCTATTACTGATTCCCAGATTTATATTTTTTATCGGATTAAGGCAGGTTTGTGGGACTGAATGGCTGGCTAGAAAACAACAGCATTAATTTAATCATATATCTCGAAAAAAAATGATTTTAACGGTTTTAATGTAATAGTTTCAATAATTAAAGTAACAAGAAATACTCTTATTTATAAAAAAAATACAGTAATTAAAATAAAACAAATCCTTTTTTCGCAACCAATAAAACCTTCACCTCCTTCGTTCGTAGATACAAACAATAAGCGGCGTAGTGCTGGTGAGTTGGCGGCAAAGAGTTTTGGAACGTCAAATCGAATATGGCGCGCGGCTTGGCCACGTGGTGCTCAGCTTGGCGCGAATGGAGCTGAAAAACTTTTACAAGAACGTGATGCCGGTAGCTGAGTATTTTGATCAGAGCAATATGCTGATTGCGGTAAGTGATTTTTTTACCATGATTATATTAAGTATGTAAATTGTAAAATTTAGCGTGATGATATATTATAATGATAAGCAAAAACCGAGGAAGGAAAAAAAGGTTCTTGAGCCAATCTATTACAGAAAATCAAAATCACATACATATCGTTCTTCTTTATAATAAGTATAAAAGATATATTAGTGTGTGTTCTCATTCTCACAGATAAATGTATTGAATAATGAAGATAAGAAGAAAATAATAATAGATTACGCCAAAGCAAATTGTATCGTTATTTCGCGCCGCACTTCAACCGGCCCATTAGCTCAGTTGGTTAGAGCGTCGTGCTAATAACGCGAAGGTCGCGGGTTCGATCCCCTCATGGGCCATATTTCTTTTTGATACTTTTTGTATCACTTTACTTCATTTTTTAACAAATTCAAGTAAATCACATATAGGTATACAGTTATAAATAAACCCCCCGAGAATCATCTACATTATTTAATATTTTCATAGAAGGTCTTTTATTCCTTACACTCCGGCGATCTCTTTTTAGGGTTCCGTAGCCAAATGGCAAAAACGGGACCCTTATAGATTCGTCATGTCTGTCCGTCTGTTCGTCCGTCCGTCCGTATGTCACAGCCAGTTTATTCCGAAACTATAAGAACTACATTATAGAAAATTGGTGCGTAGATGTATTATGTAAACCGCATTAAGATTTTAAAATAAAATCTGAAAAAAAAACCAAAATTTTCAGGGTTCCCCATACATAGAACTGAAACTCAAAATTTTTTTTTTCATCAAACCTATACGTGTTGGGTATCTATCAAAAGGTATTTGAAAATGATGTTGAGGTTTCTTATATCATTTTTTTCAAAACTGAATAGTTTGCGCGAGAGACTTTTTCAAAGTGGTAAAATGTGTGTCCCCCCCCCCGTAACTTCTAAAATATGGGCATGATAAAACTGAAAAAAATATATGATGTGTATTACTATACAAACTACTAACGAAAATTAGTTTGAATGAGATCTAGCCCGTAGTTCTATTTTTAAACGTCATAAATCAAATTACTTACCTAATTTGGCTCCCATGATTTTCACACAAACGGGATTTTCTATATCAATGATAGTACGGAACCCTTAGTGCGCGATCCGACTCGCACTTTTTTTATGTGGATGACTTTTATTGACTTCACAATCTTCATTGATATCTCTTTTCATAATCAAGACGCACGGCAGTGCGTCAAGCCAAGCCAAGGCTTTATTTTCATTCAACATCTCTATGTGCCCAAACCATCCAAACCCTCCTTTGTTTTGGGGTTTCTTAGTCCTATGGAAAAAACCGAAATACCACAAGCTGCCCGTGTACATTCCCTGACAGTACGCTTTGAAAAGCGTATTCTTAACGAGTTCAGTACAGCGAGCGGGCAAACGGGCAGCAGCGGGTTAAAAATTACGTGGTATAAATAATAATAGGAGATGTAAATTGTAAACCGCTTCTCTCATATATACATGTACATTTAATCAATGTCAATTTTAAATGTTCCTGGGTATATTTTCTCAAAATATATCATCTCAAAGATATAATCTTCATAGTGGTAAAACTTGTGTTTCCCCTTGAATAAGAAAGAGTTAAATATTAAATAAAATATATAGTGCAAATCTCAATAAATCTAAAAAAATCTGTTTTTGAGATATAGCTCATTTTGTCAAACTGCAAATGTAATTTTCTATTTCATACAAACTCTATGGAACACCGAGATAATTATGCGTTTCGAATCCGGCTCAAAAAATAATTTGCATGTTATTCTTCATACATTATTTTGCTTCCGAAACCTTTCAGGGCCGAGGTCAATTTATTCTATCTTATTCGGTCGGTTGGGCCTACACCTTTTTTGTCTTTTCTAAAGCCATATGTGTGGTTTATTTATCGTGATTGTTAAAAGTGTTGCACCGAATGTGGGTTCTGCCGAATGTCTAATTCGGCCGAATGTTCGGTATAAATACATGCCAAAGCCGAAGTTCGGTTCAATTTCGCGCGTTTTTGATTAATGAACAATTATAAGTATTTGACAGTATGTTGTTGCTTTGTTACATAAATAAAGACTTCAAATAAGTCAGAATGAAATAATAGTGAAAGTAAATCCCGAAAAGGGGTAGTCAGAACTTCAGAGTTACAAACTCTTCATTCACATTTAGAATTCGATAGGGGACAAGATGGTAGAAATAAAGTATCCTTGGTTATGGCTCTCCAACCGGTTTGGTGGTATGGTTTGATGAGGGAAAACATCGTGAGGAAACCCACATGGCTGAGTTGTACTTAGTCATGTAACAGTGTATTCGTACAAAACGGCGATAGGCCGGCCCCCTATCACGTGAGTACACTGTCCATGCAAAACGTGGGTACTCTGAACATCAGGTGAAAAAGTCACGTGATGTTCAGAAGTATTAGTAGTACCTCTGCCAACTTCGGGGATATTCGGCGCAAACGTTTATGTTATGTTATGGTAGGTTATAAGATGGGATAGGGTACTAAGAAAGTATTTGTTGGAGGTTTTGTACAACTTCGATTTGGGGAGTCAACTTACATTGGCATTGGTATCACTCTATGAGAATTGTGTGGGAAGTGCATGGGCGAAACTAGGAGAACACGGGCTGGTTCGGTATCTCTAAGGTTGTCCCAAAGGTACGTGTCGCTTCTCCGTAGCTCTTTAGTAAGTAAGTAAGTAAGTAAAATGTTTATTTGGTATTAAAAACAAAATTACAAACACTATTTAACAATTAGATACAACATGTAATGATACCAAAAAGGTCTTGGCTCAGCATAAAATGTACCCAGCGCAAGTCTCGTAGGACACAAACGCTGAGTACGCTGATTTTCAGCCAACACCTCAAATTTATATCTACTACAAACTAACTAATACATAAAGCAAAATAATAATAGTTAAATATAAACATAACATACATAAACGTTCACGCCGTTTATCCCCGAAGGGGTTGGCAGAGGTACCAATACTCCTGAACTCACATAGCAAGCGCCATCTAGTTTCCAGAGAAGGTACCCACGTTTTGCTAAGACAGTGTACTCACGTGATAGGGGGCAGGCCTATCGCCGTTTTGTACGAATACACTGTCACATGACTAAGTACAACTCAGCCATGTGGGTTTCCTCACGATGTTTTCCCTCACCGTTAGCAACCATGATAAATTAACCACACATATGACTTTATAAAAGACAAATTGGTGTAGGCCCGTCCCAGGATTGGAACTCACGCCCTTCTGTTTTACGGGCGGGTGTTCTACCCACTGGACTATCATGTCGCTAATTAAATAATAAGGAACAAATACTGTAACAGAGAAAAAAGGAAAGAACCCTACCCCATATATGGTTATAGCTTATTTTGTAATTTATTTGAAACAAACAAAAATAGATAAAATCATTATAATAAAAATAAAAAATAAAACAACTGTACATTGGTAAAATATTCGAGGAAATTTAAACTTTATAGTTATGTATAAAATGTACTTAAGAACTACATAGGAATATAAAAGTACGTTTAATTTGTTCATGGATGACTGTTCGATAAAGTTGTGGGTGGATTCATCTTTAAATGCCACTTATACGCTAACGATCAAGTGTTACTTGGAATGTTAGAACACATGTTAAAAGAGATGATGAATATTTCATGTGCATCTTTTAAAAGTAAGGGAATGGAATGGTATGATAGTGGAACAAGTGAAAGATTGTACATGGGAAATTCATTAACTAGGGATGGAAAGTGTGACGGAGATATTTTAAGTGAAATGAAAATGGGTAACGCAGTAAATACGGATGACTTAATATGTCAATTCAGTTGGGATCAGAAAAGGCCTGAATGGTAGTGCATGTTGCTTCTCTCTTTCCTTGGCTTATGTATGGCAGTGAATGTGGTTTGGGCAGAAAAGCGCGATAGCAGAGTAAATGCAGCAGAGATGAGGTTTTTCACAAAAATATGGTTATCTTAAATTAAATGATGGAATGAAAAAATAGTATGACTTTTGACAGGTCTGGTGTGAAAGATGTTAATCTATATATATAAAATAAAGTGGTGTTAGTTACACTATTTATAACTCAAGAAGGGATCAACTGATATGGCTAAAAATTTGCTGAGGTAACTTAGAACCAGGAAAAGGACATAGGATACTTTTTATAATATTAAAAGGAAGGAAGATTTGTTTGTATGTCGGTAATAAAAAGGCTCCGCAACAACTTAACCGATTTAATAAAGAACAATAGAAAGCTTAAACTTTCAGAAGCAACAGAGCCTATATATCGTCACGCTAAATATTGTAGGGGGTAAGCAGTGACAAATACTTAACACCACCGTGCGAAGCCGGGGCGGACCACTAGTTGTAAATAAAAGATAGGGTCTCGAGGCTCAGACACAGACGGTCACGCCGTATATCCCCTTAGGGGTGGCAAAGGTACCAATACTTCTGAATATTACGTGATATTGTCACCTGGTGTTCAGAGTACCCAGGCTTTGCTTTGACAGTGAATTCACGTCATAGAGGCAGGCCTATCACCGTTTTGTACGAGTACACTGTCACATGAATAAGTACAACTTACCCATGTGGGTTTCCTTACGATGTTAACAATTACAGATGCACCAAAATTCGTTAAACATTCTGTATTACCGAAGTTCGGCAGATTTACCGAAATTAACCGAAGTTCGGCCGAAATTCAGTAAATAATAAATAAATAATAAAATGTGCTGAAAAGTAAATAAATAGCTGTGTGAGTCGAGTTTTGGTGTTTGTTTCAAATATAAAAGAAACGCATTAATGAAATATTCAAACATAAAGCAACTTAACATAATTGTTGTTATAAATTATATATTAAAAAAATACTTTTATAAATCAAATAATTATCATATACGTTGCCGTGTAGTGCCGGCTTAGAATGTTACTAGCCCTTCCTACCCACGGGTGTCGTAAGAGGCAACTAAGGGTGTGGGGCTTTTTAAAGTGCTTTTTGGACTTATACCACCTCTAAATCTATGAAAGAGCACTATGCCTTTTGTTTTCTTGGGTAGGAACATTTTTTGATGCACCTTATTTTATTCATACATCCCAAATCCTTCCGTTATCTTACTTACACAACACATCGGACCGTTTGATACATCATGCACTCATATATTATTTGGCTTGGTACGTATTCACGACCTAGACTAATAATAGGATAGTCAC
Organism: Bedellia somnulentella; assembly: GCA_963576735.1. Lineage (NCBI taxonomy): Eukaryota > Metazoa > Arthropoda > Insecta > Lepidoptera > Bedelliidae > Bedellia > Bedellia somnulentella. The sequence continues at coordinate 17,562,079 of OY755175.1, read as the reverse complement.
AATTAGATGCTATCATTATATTCTGTCGAAACAAGTGTAACAATCATAACTCAAGCCACTCTGGCAAAAAGGTGGCAGATGTAAATTATTTTAAAATGTCACTTTTGGAAACAAAATCTAGTTTTGGCTTCCTGCGGTTCAGAGGATTTGATAAATGCTTGTATATAATTATTTTGTAATTCCAATGAAAAGCTCAAATAAATAAACGACGCCTCATGGAAAAAAACAACGTTTTCTCGATAAAGTGACAGAGCACTCACCCCTCATCGGTTTTTCATCTCGGCACCCATGCTTACAAATTGATAACACTGCTCTACGTGACATAACTTTTCTCACGGGACAACTCATGCCGCTGCTGACATTTCAGGTGACGGATTTTACTTAGCCGTTATGTTACAAGATCCCGCTTAAAATCAAGTTTAACATCTTAAAAACTTTTAGTAAGTCTGTACGATTGCATTGAAAAAGCAGATAGAGCAGTGTATTACTTTACTCTATGATATACAGAGTATATCGTACTAAACCAACCATGATATAGGATGTTTATTTAGGCTTAACTAGTATAGTATTATATTATCTGTGATTTAGGGTAATTAATTTACTAATTGGTTTCTATGAGTAAAATATAAAATAGTTACAATATTATTTAAAATGTATTTGCTTTCAATAAAATTACAATAAACATTTAAACATTAAGTTTTGTTAAAACTCAAAATGTTAAATGCTTATATTTATTACAAGTTTTGCGTTTGTCTGCGTCCTTAGTTGTACCATAATAAATTACTATTTTTCAAAGTCTGATTATATTAACAGTAGTGATTTAAAAAATACGAGGGAATTGAAGAAATTGTTATAATTATAGATAAAGTTTGCTATTATTTAGTCATTTTAAGTTTACTCAAAGACTTATTTAAATTGACCTTTAAAACCTTGATAGTATCTAGTTTACTTGAATTAATTCGAATTCGTAGTATCAAGTAAAAGAAAACCTATAAATAGGGGCCCATTCTCAACTGCAGTTAATTCACAAACGAGCGGCTATGACGTCCAAAGATCTATTACTAGCGTTTTTAGCTGTATGCGTGATTTCCTACCCATTTGATCAGAATACGGTAGTGGTCTATTATTATAATTAAGCTCCATTGAGTTCTTTTCTACGTATAATTTAAAGCTTATTCTGAAGAGCTTGATCAGTAATGTCAGGCAAAAATCTTTTGTTTTACGTCAATCCAATTGTGCAATTGTATCTTTATATTCAATACTATCACGATAGTATAATATTGTATTCTTCTATATAGTATACTATAAAACTATTATATAAAACCGTTGCTTTAAATAATCATCATTCTTACTTATATTGCTCCTTCATAGACTTAGACAAAGCGTATGATAGAGTGTGGTGGAGAGAAAGTATTTGCTGGAGGTTTTTTCAAGTTTCGTTTCGGGGAAGTCATCTAATACGTTTAGTGGTATTAACTCTATGAAGATTCCAGTGCATGACGTTTCGGGAGTGAAGAATCGTTAGGGGTATCCTTATAGGACTGTGTAACTTTTTCGTGGCTTTTCAATTTGTTCATGGATAACTGCTTGATAGAGTCACATAGCTTAACCTAATCTTCCCCATATTGTCACGGTTTACGGTTATAATCAGATTAGAAATAAAAAAAACAAACAGATTGCGTAACTTACGTGTAGAGTGAGTTTTACTGAATCATTAACCCTATATAAGGCTAATAAATAATAATATAACCTAATCAATAACTAGTGGTAAACAGTTTAATGTTGACTTTAACTCGTAAACAAACATTTACCGTAATTTTATAAACTGGAACAAAACACGAACAACTTGGTACGAAATCAATGAAGAAACTTGTATAACATAAAAGAACAATGTCAAAGAAGTAACGAAACCAATGATTTGTTGATAAAATATTAAAATGACACATGCCGCCCGACCGGCTCGGCCAATCATGATATTTAAAAGCGGCCTCTATGCCGCGCTGTGTAATTCGAATTTCGAACACAATTATTACTTGTTATTTCAATTTAATAATCAAATAAAAAGTGCATGAAGTATTATTTCTTTTTTAATAATTAAAACGATGGCACGTGCCTCCTCCCTCCCCCCACCAGGTATTTTTCATGTACCGGGGTTATGTTATCAAAAATTTACTACTAAGCAAGGTTTATTTTTGTACCTTCCCTCCTTGTGCCCTGTCTATCTAATCAAAACCTGTATCTGTCCTCCTTATGAATAATTAATTGTACAGCTATAGCTTGTAGAGCTTTCTAAGGTCTTCTATTGGCTATTTTTTGCCCTCTCAGCATTTAACAGTAGTTACCTAATTAAATATAAAACATTTTGAAACCAACCACAAACGGAGAAAGTTATCAATTCGAAGCGTATTGCCGATTTCGATACAATAAAATACAGTGAAAAGAGTATACTGTTACGTTGGGCCCAAGATTATTGAAAACATCTAATTCAAACACCAGGGATATACAATATAAAGAAGGGGCGATTGAGTGTTTAATCGAAGGTTTTAATGCTGGGTGTCATGTTACAAATCGTGGGATTACATTAACAAAATTGTTAAAATAAATATTAGGAATTTGGTTAGTAGAAGATAAAAAAAAAATAAAAATAAAATAAAAACTTATTAATATAACAAAAACAGCTGAAATGGAAAAAAAAACAACCTTTATGTTCTACCTTCATAACTAAGTTACACAAAATATTGTTTAATTTTCGGTCTTTTTTGCGTTTGAATCAAATTCACTTTAATTTTATATAAAAAAATATTTAAAAAAATAGAAAGTTTGTCATTATTGCAACTAATTATTATTAAGCTCATACTTCAAAAACAACGCGGCAAAAGCACTAAGCCTCTATAAGTCTATAGAATCTGGAAAAACGAACTGCCCTCTTTTGATCTATCGAATTGGCTTTCAAGTGAATTATTTAACTCGTTTCATTTGGATACTGTAATTTAGCCTTACACAAACAATGTTAGTGTTAAAAACTACATTACTAAGTGTTTGAAAAGCAAACAGTAGCAATCGATCAAGTGTTACAGTTAGCTCAAATTATTGTTAAATATCGTTCATGTAGTCCATTATTGAGACGTGTCGGCCACGCCATACTTAATTGGGTCATCTCAATAATATATCGAGTGACCCCGATTATTCGGACATCGATAGTGCACCTTCTACACTATGTCTTGTTAGTAGTAGGGTAAACGAAACCAAGTCACAAAAAAATATTGTCATTTCAGTTATGACAATGTTGGAACCATGATAGGAGGTAATTAATATTTTCTTTGCATTCATTTTATACAGTAGCTGCAAATGACGTATATTTTTCTGATGACCAAATGCGTAAATATCATTTTAACTGTAATGTACATCACACACATATATTTCGACTTTATTTTTTTAATAGAATAATTATATTATTCGAGTGTTTTTCGTGAAAAGTGTGGCGTGAAAGATGATATTGTAAGAAAGATAGAAAAAGGAATGTTGAAATGGTTTGGGCACATAGCGAGGATGGATGATAGAAAATTGGTACAAGGGATCTATATAGCTAGTGTGGATGGTAATGTTAGTAGAAGACGCCCACGAACAATACGTCTAAGTATGAAGAATAAGAGAGCATGTATGAAAAGATTGATGGATGTAAACGAAGCTAGGAAGGTTTGTCAGGATCGTACGAAGTGACGATCGATAGTCTCTGCCTACCCCAATGGGAACTAATGGCGCGATTATATATATGTATGTCATAATTAGTGTTTGTAGAGGGTATGGATGGACCTCACTTTTTGATCTAATCAATATCATCAAATTATATTTTGTCACAAATAGTTAAAAACTTTAGTTGTTAGTTTTATGATAAATAACGTAACGAACTTTTAGACATCAAAAAACCCAACGGAAGCGCTCTACAGCTGTGCAGTAAAAATTTATACTTAGTAATATTAATTCCAGATCGATTACCAATCATATAAAATTGACTTAGGTAGTACTTACTGGCTGTTAAATTTTATAAAGTTTACTCTAATTTTACACCTCTATTTCAAATGTTGTACCTAGCTAGGTGGTTTCAAAAAAGGTTAGCCTTGATGAAAACATGACATTCTGTTTTATTGAAAAACTATAAATTGATGGCTTATTATAATAGAGATGTACCCAAGCTACATGGTGAAACTGACTGAACTCTTACTTTATTTGCGGCTCCGTACCAAAAATCTAAAGCTATCTATCCCACGTCCTTCTGTTTTGTTTCACTAAACGTGTATTTTGCTTGCTATTATTATCGTACCACTATAAAAATAGCAAGTCTACCCAACGTGCCCTCGTGCTTGTGGAAATTGTATTTGTTTCACCCGATCCTTATCGATATCTGAGAGAAAATCACATCAAGAAAAATACACAAACTTATCCACCAATATAACAATTGTGTCAAAGATACGCGTGTCATCTGCTATGCCATTTTGTTGGCGTTCACAATCGAAGGCAGTGAATTAAAAAAATAATCGCGTATTTAAAGTTCCATTTTGCTTAAATAAAATCAATATGAATTAAGCTTTAAATTTCAGAAGGATGAACGTTTGAATATATAATGAAAGATGGCGAGTCGCCTGTGAAAATAACAGCTGACACCGAATAAGTTACCAAGGTTTTTGTGGAAAATTTAGTCTGCGGCTCGTGGAATTAATATTTTATTGGAGTTTTAGAATATTGATATATTTAAACGAAACCTGAGCCATTACTGTCGACATATTGCTGACCTGTTATATTTAGGAAATGATATGTTTAGCCCGTGATCATGTTTTTTAAAGGGAGGTAAGCTAATATATTTTTTTGTTTCGCCTGCCTACACTTAAACCTAGTATCCCAAAAATATCTATCCGTTGAAACTTCATTTCGTTTTCAAAATCATCTCACCTTTTTCATTCCATTATCATCATAGCTCGTCATTTCACCACCACTGGGTACGCATTACCTAGTGGTTAGGAAGACGTCTTTGCATTCGTACCGACGACGTTACGAATTCTATTCCCGCTTAAGAAAATCGTTTGTATGCATAAATAATACAATGAAAGGTTCAAAATCAATACCTTATATTTACGAAGAACAATATCCGTAGCGAAAGTTTTATTAAAAGCTAAAACCAATAGGCAAGTGTCATGTTTGCATATTTTATAAGTTCTGTCCACTCTACAATCTTGCCTATGCCGATATTGCACGGCGCTTATGATTATATGGTAAGGAATACAGCTGTCTAAATTATACTTCTCAACGGAAAACACTTTTCCAGAGCGTTCTGTTTTATTTCTTTTAAATTGCAATCTAGGTACTATTTGTAGATAATTTTATTTTAAATTGATAGGTACGTTATACAAATAGTAGTTTCTTTATTATAAGCTTCAATTTTTTTTATGATAATTTCAATTTAAAATGCTTTGATATAGTGCAATTGATTTTGTAAATTGCCTCCATGTTCTAGCGGTAGAGAATTCGATTCAAAATCCGGAGGTCTTAGTTTCGCTTCTCGGGAAGCAAACTCACAAATATAATTTATAAGATTAAATTTTGTTTATGATTTAAGCATAGTAGGATATAACAGGTTTCAATCACCTGGTTTTATGAAAATTAAGACGCTGGCTTCGGGGAGCACAATTAGCCGTCAACCTATTAGAGTAGCTGGCTAACCCGGACTATGCCAGTTTTATGGACTATAGCCTAATGGAAAGCTTCGAGCTCGAACAAGTTGGGAAAGATCTGATTATAAATCGCACTATTTGCGAAATTGAGCGTAGTGTTACATAGTTCCACGCAGAGGCGGGGCGCCGCCGGTGCGGGCGTTGCGCTCGATTGCTGGTGACAGTATCTTCGTCTTGTACCAATTGAAAGCGGGATAACCCGTTAGCCCGGAGTTAGTCGCTATGAACAAGGATAAAACAGTAGATATTTTCCAATATTTACTGGCTGAGATCACAAAATCAGCATTATTCCTATTATTTGGGCTTGGTTTTAGATAAAATAATAATAGGTGGTGTAAGTAAGTTAGTTATTAGATGGAAATATTTACAGTATCAGTGCCCTGCAATCGTACTTCGCTAAAGTAATGTTGTCAAGTGTGATGCTTTGCTCAGTTTCCTTAAAAAGTATTACCCTTACAGCATATTATGTTGTCCATTATTCGTAAATTAAGATGAAGTGGGTGTCGGCGAAACAGAAGCCTATGTGTGGTTTCATCTATTACCCATTAAACAGTTTATTGCCGTGTAGTGTCGGCTTAGAATAACACTACCCCATTTCTACCCGTGGGTGATCGTAAGAGGCAACTAAGGGTATAGGGGCTTTTAAAGTGATTTTTGGGCGATGTGGTTGGAGACCCGTCACCAATAACATTTATTATTACCATCTTTCCCCCAATCAACTTCCAAAAGTTGCTAAGGAATTTCTCATTCCACAGCTCTGGCTACCACGTTAAGGGATTTATAGCCGTGATTATATGCATATGTATGAATAGTTTATTCGTATATTTTAGTATAGAGATATTTTAAACCGATACACCCGAATGTGTGACGTAAGATATGGAGCAGTTGAAGCTTGTGGTAAGATATGTCTGTTTTCGGATGTCACAATAATATAAACACTTATTTAGACTATAACTGTTACATATTTTTCTAAATTGAGTATCATTCGCCTGTATACTATACATACTCACGTTGCGTGCATACATATGGATAACTGTTATGAAAATGAAATCAACGTATAAGAAACGTAAGTTTCCCAGCATCTTTCAAACTCATAGTTAGTCCCTGTCTACCCCAATGGCAAAAAACGCGTATAGAAGTAAGAAAAGTCGAAAAACTCATGACATCACCGCGAGTTATCAAATCGATGTCAGTTAATAAATCATAGGTTGTTTTGCCGCGGCCGCGTATCGATTTTGTGACCATCTAACTACGGTCAACGTACAATGTCAGCTATTCATGTTTGTTTAGATGCCATGCTAATGTGCGCTGCTAGTTTGCATACGATAGTCACTAATGTTTACTGGTATCAACGAGCAAATTATACTTCATTATAGTTACGATCCGCGTTTCTAAATTGCCAATGTAAAAACAGTTTGCGAAGGGCGTAAGAAATTATTGCATATGCCTGGGCTATCAGACTACATCAAAACACCGCTAATAATGTAACCGTTTTATATTATCCAACTTGTAAAAATATGGTTTTAGAGTTTTGTAGTCAAGAAGAAATTATCGTTTCGCCATATCCGTCTGTCTGTCGGTTCGCCAGCAGCATAGCTCTCGAAGTGGCTTAGGTCTATTGAAGTTAAAAGTGGTTGATTTTTTCATAAGGATCAAGTTTAATACTATTAACTTATGAAAAAAATAAAAGATAAATAAAAGCGTCAGAAACACAAGATCGTAAATTAAAGTAGTGATCGGATCTTTGCCTTCCTCAATGGGAACTAAACTAATATCATAAGTCTATATATGCATAAAATAAAAATAAATATAAATAAAAATGCTTTATTTAAGAGAAACAAGAGTTTTAACAAGTTCTTATTTTAAATTATGTCCTGAGTTTGTTCTGCCATTAAGCGTGTAAATATCCAATCATGTCAATCCAAAAATTCATATAAAATGACAAAAAAATATGTCATGCGTAACTAACGTTTATTACAGGAAATTCTAAATATCACATGGCCCGTCAAGCTTTTGTTGGTTTTTTCTGATCAGCAGACTTAGATGCTTCAACAAACATTTAGTAAATTTCTCTGAAACCTTTTTTTACTAACTCATTGTCGAAAAAATCAACATACATACATACATACATATACTCACGGCTATGATTCCCTAGAAGAGGTAGCCAGAGCCAAGGAATCATAAATTCCTCAGCCACTTTTGGAAGTTGAGTGGGGAAAAGGCGGTAAAATAAAGGTTTTTGGTGATGGGTCTCCAACCGCATCGCCCAAAAATCCAATGAAAAGCCCCAATACCCTTAGTCGCCTCTTACGACACCCGTGGGTAGAAAGGGGTAGCGACATTCTAAGCCGGCACTACACGGCAAAAATCAAATGATGATAAAAATCCAAGCTACAATTAAGAATCTACTAAAACGTAATATTATACACTCAAAATTAATTTCAAACAAAACGCAACTCGAAAGTCCTTCAAATCAAAACGTAAGGCCTATAAAATCAATCAATAAAAGTTAAAGTGAAAGTGAATGAATATTTGATGATTCATCTAGGAAAATCGATTTCGCGAAATCGTGTCATGACAAATGATAAAAACATGAGTAATTTATTTTACTGTAAACAGACGACAAAACAGGGTGGTTTTGACCTGTCTAGGGTCATGTAGTCATGTTATATTTTTCACCTTGGTTTTGGAACGCGCGCTTTATTTAACAATCTTTAGCCGACTCAATTCCCAAAAGTCGCGTGATATTACTAATCATGAAGGTCTGGCTACCCCTCTTTGGAATTTATAGCCGTGATTATATGTATGTACGACGTCCGTGGCCGAGTGGATTGGTGACTAGAGTTCCGGAGGGTGCGGGTTCGATCCCCATTGAGAGCAACATTTATGTGATGAGCATAAATGATTGCTTTTTAGTCTAAGATGTTATTTTTATGTGTATTATATAATATTAAATATATCATTAAGTTATCATACCATAATACAAGTCATTAAGTTGTACTCAGTTTGGGGTTAACTTGATCTGTGTACTATATGTCCGTATATATTTATCTATTTTATGTGTGTATCTAGTTATATTCTTAAAGACCTTGAAGAAGCTACCATGTGTAAAATAACTCTAGCTCAATTTATTATTACCACCTATAAATTATCGCGACAGTAATGCAATTTAACATCGAATCTAAAGCGCACTGTTCTCACTGATCTTCTAGTATGGTTAGGACTTTAATTTACCGCGTATTATTAATTGCATGCGCTTACATCACCATGCGTTGCAAAGATACTGATTAGTTGAGTAACAGCATATTGTTATTGTGGTTGCATTACCGTCGCGGCAAAGGGAACGGCAAGGGAAAAAACAAAGTTGTTTTCACGACTCAATTTCTAGATTGGTATAGGCATTCGCTTTGGTATCGGTTCTATTAAGATTGGACAACAGTGTTATTAGACAAAAGTTAAACGACATGACATAAATTGATGAATCTAAGCGAATATAAAAAATAAAAAACATATAAATCTCATGTTTTCATTGAACATTAAATATACAAAAGATTAACAATCTAACATAATTAATAATAATTATTAATAAATTTAATAAAAAAGCGCTGCTGCTGGATCCAATGATTTTGCAACCTTTCTGAGAAATTTAAGTTAACAGAAGGGAAGCATAGTATTAACATCATTAAATTAAATACTGCTATGATTATAAACATATCAAAAATATTAACAAATTGTATTGCATCAAATAGTCAACAAGAATACTATACAATAAAATACGTCATATTTTTCATATATCAGTCAGTCTAAAATAATTTCGGGCTTTGGTGCGTTTTAGCCTGGTTTTAGCATTATTGACACTCATAACGTTTCATTAACTGTAAATTATCATGACAGCTCTGCTTACGTGACGTCATGCACGACGTAATTACTGGAACCATTAAGTAATTATTTAAAACCCCTAAAACCTATCAAAACTGTATTTGTTTTCAGGCTGTAAAGCTAAATAATTTGTATTATTTTTCCTTAAACCGTCTTCTAGCCTTCCACCAAGATCTGGGTGGATGATGGTAAAATATTTAACGGCCCTCTCCTGAATAAACTTTGTGGTACGTGATAGACTATTTACCAAATTTTCTACTAAACGCGTTCTTTCGTCTGGAGAAAACTCATGCACATACAAGTCTCGTGCCTGATCAAAGTTACTAACTGCAGGATCCTGAACAATCCTCAGCATCTGATGCTTATGTCTATCCACATACGGTTCAGGTCCATTAAACGAATTGAAATAATAATTAGGTCTGTCCTCTCCGTTATCTTTAAGTGGAGGTACGCCATCTCGATTGTAGTTGAACTCTTTGGATACTAAAGGACAATTCACTGGTATGTTGTTAAAATTAGAACCAAGTCTATAGTTCTGTGCATCTCTATATCCGAAAATTCTTGACTCGAAAACTTTGTCTGGCGCACCGAGAATGCCGGGTACTAAATTTGCAGGGCTGAAAGCTAATTGCTCAATTTCAGCAAAGTAGTTGGCAGGATTCCTGTTTAGAACCATTCGGCCAATTTTGTGAAGCGGAAATTCTTCAACAGGTATTATCGTAGTAATGTCGAAAGGATCAGTTTTCATTTTTTTGATATCATGAAGTGTTAAAATTTGCACCGATACAGTCCAAGATGGAAAATTTCCTTCAGCAATCGCATTGTATAAGTCTCTAGTAGCGTAATCCGTATCCGTGGCAGTGATTGCGTTGGCTTCATCCGACCGTAAATTCTTTATTCCTTGATCAGTTGTAAAATGGAATCTGACGAAATGTGATTCTCCATGCTCATTAACAACTTCATATGTATGAATACTAAATCCAGGCATATGACGGTACCCATCAGGAATTCCTCGGTCGGAATATATCATCATGAATATATGAAGTGATTCTGGTCTGTTGGTTAGGAAGTCCCAATATGTGTTGGGATCATTTATATTTGTAGCCGGGTTTCTTTTTTGAGAATGCACAAAAGGAGGGAAAAGTATAGGATCTTTGATCACAAACATCGGTGTGTTCAATCCTACCATATCAAAATTACCTTCCTGTGTGTAAAACTTTACGGCAAAGCCTCTTGCGTCTCTTGTCGTGTCAATTCCTCCTCGTTCTGCAGCTATTGGTGAAAATCTCGCAGCAATAGGGGTTTTCTTACCGACGCCTTTTAAAAAATTCGCTTTGCAAATATGCGATAAATCGTTTGTTAATTCAAAATAGCCGAAGGCACCTGAACCCCTCGCATGCACGGCTCTCTCAGGAATTCTTTCTCTGAACAAATGAGTGTAAGAATCCATGAAGTATTCATTCCGGAGGAGATTGGAATTGATAGCAAAATTTGAGTCGACATATTCAACTGGTGCGCCGGCACTCGTGCGAAGTAGTCCTATGGGTCCCTGTGATATAAAAAATAAAGTAAAATAACAAGCTTCGATTACTGCAAATTGTGAAGTAATTTATATCTGTATTACATATTACTGAACATATCGTTAGTTAGAAGCGCTTACCACAAGTCATTAAATCGTATTTGGTCTGTGGTATATATTTATTTATTATTTATTTGGATAATTTCAGATTAGGATAATTAACTTGTAATATGATTTTCCAAATAAACCACGACTGAAAATTCAAAGAAGAAACCCGGTTGATTTTAATAAGTTTTCATGCAAAATTATATTAGGTCTGGACTACCATGCATTGGGGAATGAAAAGGGCAACGAGTAAAAAGTCCGAAGATAAAAGAATAAAAGAGCTTGTATGTGCAGATTAATGAGATATCGTTCATAGTGGCGATCAAAAGTCTCTGCCTAACCCAATGGAAATAATGGGCGTGAGTATAAGTAAGTAAAATAATGATCACGGCTAAACCGTGCGTTGTGTAAACTACTGTATACCTGCCGTGTCTTTTTAATGACGGAGCTTGCTGTGGCAGCACATACATAGTCATAGAAGGGATACAGTTAGCTTTGACCACGGCCCTACTTACATACATACATATACTCAAAAGTATAAATCCCTAGAAAGTGTAATCAGTGCTTCGGAATAAGAAATTCCTCAGCCACTTTTGGAAGTTAAATGGTGAAGATTCTAAAATGATTGGTTGTGGGTGATTGGTTTCCAACCGCATCGCCCAAGAATCACTTAAAAGCCCTAATATCTTCGGTCGCCTCTTAACACCCAAGAGAAGAAATAGGGTAGTGCTGTTCTAAACCGACACTACAGAGCTTTACACCACGGCTCTCCCTTAACCATTATTGTACCTATTAGACAATAGCACATATGAAAAAGTCCAAAACGACAAAAATATCATACCTTCGTGTTATGTTTAAACTCAACAATTTGCTGCGTAACCGCATCGGTACCGGGTGCTGATAATTTACCAGACACAACCGGTACGGACAGCGCCAATAACATCCAAGACACTACCATGGCTGATCACTATTCACAATGCAACAGCCGACATACCACTAAAACCATTCTCAGGCTGCAACAATACTTTATAGATTTTTCTAACGCGACCTTCCAAAGCGATCGGCCAAGAACAAAGATCTGGAGCATGATTATAAAAGAAAACTGCCAGTGCACCGCAAAAAATTATGTAAATTATTAGCGAATAGACCTTGTTACGTTTTATATAAAGATCTACTATTAATATTTTGCTACCCAACTGCAACTGAAAGAGTTTTTTTTTTCTAGCTTTAAAGCTATTTAAGATGTTGGGTGATTATGTAATTTAGCGTAATAATATATAGCACTCTTGAATGGTGTAGCTCTCTGATTATGAAAAGGTTTTCATGATCTTTTCAGTATTTCTAAAGCCTTTCCCCTGATAAACAAACAATCAAAGTTGCAAAACACCTCTTTATAATATTAGCATAAATGTTTTTGGTTATTATATTAACATCATATACACACCATGCATGCCTGCAAATCGCAATTCTAAATTCAACGGTCGAAATAAGATTAAAACCTTCAAATGCGATTGTCAAAATAAAGATCTAGGACATACCTTTTTTTTAACTCCCACTAGATACATATTATTTCAGCAGAATTAAATTAAAAATGCTTTCCAACTAACAAAACAGATTGAATATTAAAGTCAGTATATAGAGCTTTTTTCTGACCGAAACATTTGGTATCTACGGTTTATATGACATCTTGATACTTGTTTTGGTCGGTCGTTAGGTCATTTACTATCTAAACAATATTTATATTTCTTCATATATTTATTTACCAAAAAAATGAATCATTGCAGGTTTTACCTAATGCGCTTACATTTTACCACATTAACTTATTATATACTTCTACAACGTATCATAACATAAAAACTTTAGTGCAGCACATTGTTTAGTGCTTTATTCTGTTCGGGGATCTCATAATCTCATCATAAGTTGACTGTTGTTGAGAGTGTAATGATTAATATTGAAAAGGTGCTATTACTTCAAGGTGATGACCAGTTTTTAACAGGTGCATTGCATTAGAATAATTATTTAAAAAAACATGTTGTTGCAACTACTCACGTTGCAACTTGACCAAATTTTAGAAAGGTGGCATGCAAGGATCAATTCATTTAAAAGTAGCAAGAATTCGTCACGGTTAAAATATCTCTGAGTCAATAAAAAAGGATATTCATGGTTTGCCGTGTAGTGCCGGCTTAGAATGTCGCTACCCCTTTCTACCCACGGGTGTCGTAAGAGGCGACTAAGGGTATTGGGACTTTTATTGGATTTTTGGGCGATGCGGTTGGAGACCCATCACCAAAAACCTTTATTTTACCGCCTTTTCCCCACTCAACTTCCAAAAGTCAAATCACCGGACCTAGGGTAAGCCACTATTTTTTAGTTAAAGTCTTGATCAGTTAGATTCAAAATCTTGCCCAATATAATGTCAGCTCAGAACAACACTACCATTAAAACTATCCAACTATACCGTATGAGACATTTTAAGCTACTTTTTTGGGGCTTTTGACGGATTTTTTTGGGCGATGCGGTTGGAGACCCATCACCAACAACCTTTATTTCACCATCTTTTCCCCACGCAACTTCCAAAAGTGGCTGAGGAATTTATAATTCTTTGGCTCTGGCTACCTCTTCTAGGGAATTATAGCCGTGAGTATGTATGCATGTATATTTTTGCGAACCGGGGGTAGATCGATAGTATCATTTTTGTGTTCTCTCAGTTGTATTTTCGGTTTTTATTTGTAATACGCATAAAAACGAGTAGAAAAAGCCTTTCAAGTGTTAGTTGTAGCGTGATTCATATACACAAGTGTTATCCTAGGAATATATCGAGTGATAGTGATAATATTAGTGATTGAAAATTGTGACGGTTTAACGGACAAAAATATACATCATATGTTAGAAAAAACGCATCCAGTAACCAGTTCATTGGCGGAGTAAACCAGCTAAGTATCTTATGTAATTAATTCACATTTGATTACCTACGAGGTCATTGATCGCAACTACTAAGTTTTAGTTCGAGAGACTTTTTTTCTGCAAACTTAATAATAAAACACGGGTTCCATTCCCGTACAAATTTTCTTTCTTTCTTTTTGTTGGTATTTTTATTGCATTTATTTATTATGTTGTAACTTTGCAATATTAAGATACAAAAAAAGTTTTTGCGTTTATCACTTAGCACATTCGTTAAGCAGTAATCTAGTTATAGTCGTCATAGTCGTTATATATAATAATAATAAAATTTTATTTATTCAGACAATACAAGTCCATTATTGTTAGTACTCCTTAACCTATGTTAGTAACAAAACAATTCAAATTAATTAATAAATATAAAATTACTCTAGTTTATAAATTACACAAATTCAGTTCAATAATTACAAAATCATTACTTAATAATTAGTCCGACCCAGTGTTTGAGGATGGGACAGTCCACCTTGTCAGCAATAACCCGCAGGACACTGTTGGAGCTGGTCCGCACCCTGCTTAGTAAGGATAGTCTAGTTATAGTAATTATATCATTTATTGTGTCGTTTAGGTAATTGACTGTATAAGTAAGTGTATTATTGAATAGTATTAGATATATTTCGAAGATTCAAACCAGGTAGTTAGATAATAATAGAAGATAATTAGTTATTTCTTATTAAATTAGCGTGCTTGTGTGGATAATTGAAACATTTATTACATAGTTATCTAAGTTATTAGTTCGCTATAGAATTATTTACGGTATTTATATTTTAGTTTCATAAAAAAAGACTTATATCGTAGAATGGAATCAATAACAACTCGCAGGATGGCTACTGAACAAAAATATGAAAATCTCAAAAGAGAATTTAGTGATGCGGAGGATTTAAAAAATAGGCTTTTAGAAGAACGTGACGAAAACTGTATCACTATTCGTAATTTAAAATAAAAAAACAGTACTCTCGTTGAGAAAGTGCAGTAACTTCGGCAATCTTATGACATTTGTCAATCAGAGCTGGGAAAACAACAGCTAAATCTCATGAAGATTAGTGCGCTAAACATGAAATAGCCGTAGAGCGAATTTATATCCATAATGAGCAGTTGGTAGAGGCCCACGCTCAATTAAAGATTCATAGACTTAAAGATATAAATGAAGACTCTCACGCACTTTATTTATGTGCAGAACTTGAAGTGGAGTCAATATCTTCTTTGAATTCTATCGCGAATCGAAAATCAGTAAGTCATAGGCAAATAAAGAAATATAAATTAGTTAATAAACGCATATATAGCTCAACGAAAAATCTGATAAATATTAAAAAATGTATTAGAAACATTAATAAGACCTACACAAAAATAAATTTAATTAAAAAAATCGATAGTTTAAAAGCCAACTGAAAATATGATTGCTAGTCAGGAAGAGGTAAAAAAAAGGTATATGAATATAAGTAACCTAATAGAAAAAGAGACGGATTGTCATAAATTGTCTGGAAAATCTTGTAACTTTATGTCTCCACCGTTATAATCGTTCGGAGAAATATTAAATGATCACATACATCGGACAGTAACAAACTATTGTTATACTGGTGCTCCCTTTAATTATATTATTGATAAAGTTACTTTGGGTGAATATAACGAATATACTACAATTGTTATATTATTCGGTAGTAGTATAGGATTAAATAAAAAAATATTGAAGAAAGGCATTAGCCAGCTTTTAGAGGTACAAAAAAATATAAATATAAGTTTATATTTTGTACCTTACCATATATATATATATAATATGAGTAAGCATAATAATGATATTCATATCTATACATATAATAAATCTGTAGAAAAGTCATTTTTGTACATTGAAGAAATTGAAAAAAAAAATAGCCAGCATGTGAACAGATAAGTAACAGAACCCATTTCCATATTTTTTTTAATTTTTGTCTGTTTGTCTGTTTGTCTGTTTATATGTTTGTTTGTGCGCACACAACGTAAAATCTACGAATTCAATGCTGAAAATGTTTATATACAAAAATAATACGTAACTTGAGGTATAACTTAGTTTTTGTTTCATCGAAATCGGTTCACTCTATCAAAAGATATGATTAATTTTGTGAGTTGAAGAAGAAAAATATTACGTTACGCAATTCAGTATAGTACTTGCAACGACATCCTAAGTCTAAATATAGAACTAATGTTGATATTTGGAATCCAAAGTCGGAGATGGCGTTGTGCAAAAATAAAATAAAGAACCAAAATAAAATAAAGCAAAAATAGAAGTTGCATTTTTTTAGCCCCTTTAACCCCTTATTTTAAAGTCGGTTAAAGTAATAGAAGCTACAGGAAACAAGCAAGCCGAAATTAATACAAGCTGCCAATGTCAAGTGAATTCGCCGACTATGGAAATAAATAAAATGCTTTTAAATATTATCTTTACTTAGTTTCTTAAATTAGGCTTATTAATATTAATATATTATGTAAATAGTCTGCCTATGAATAAATCCAATTTGGTGAGCAGAATAAAAGATGTTAATAAAGGAAAGAAACATTTCGACACTGGCGGGGCTCGAACCCGCGACCTTCGGGTATACGCCCCCGTCGCTCTGCCAACTGAGCTACAGTGTCAGTTGGCATCCAGCGCGAAATTTCTCTATCCTTTGTTTCTTTTTTACACGTTCAAGTAGTGTTTGCGTTTCCTACCTCCGAATTAATCTCCAACTAACACTGTAGCTCAGTTGGCAGAGCGACGGGGGCGTATACCCGAAGGTCGCGGGTTCGAGCCCCGCCAGTGTCGAAATTTTTCTTTCCTTTATTAACATCTTTTATTTATAAGTAATAATCCCCACATGAGGAATTCATGTCAAAAAACATTAAATTATGTCATAGTTAGGCGTTTCCAACATTTGCATTCTATCTGAAAAGGTAGACAAGTGGCCGTCCGAATTAGTTAAAATTCGGAGGTAGGAAACGCAAACACTACTTGAACGTGTAAAAAAGATACAAAGGATAGAGAAATTTCGCGCTGGATGCCAACTGACACTGTAGCTCAGTTGGCAGAGCGACGGGGGCGTATACCCGAAGGTCGCGGGTTCGAGCCCCGCCAGTGTCGAAATTTTTCTTTCCTTTATTAACATCTTTTATTTATGAGTAATAATCCCCACAAGAGGAATTCATGTCAAAAAACATTAAATTATGTCATAGTCAGGCGTTTCCAACATTTGCATTCTATCTGAAAAGGTAGACAAGTGGCCGTCCGAATTAGTTAAAATTTGGAGGTAGGAAACGCAAACACTACTTGAACGTGTAAAAAAGAAACAAAGGATAGAGAAATTTCGCGCTGGATGCCAACTGACACTGTAGCTCAGTTGGCAGAGCGACGGGGGCGTATTCCCGAAGGTCGCGGGTTCGAGCCCCGCCAGTGTCGAAATTTTTCTTTCCTTTATTAACATCTTTTATTTATGAGTAATAATCCCCACATGAGGAATTCATGTCAAAAAACATTAAATTGGTGAGCAGAATTTTGAAATTCTTAGCCATTCTTCAAATGCACGTCACTTCACAACCAGTTTTCGTGAACGGTTATAATAAAAAACTAAATTTTGGTCTACATTGAACACAAGGGCGGATCCACCCATATGGGCAAGATAGGCATGCCCACAACCTTAATCGACCTACGACCTCGCATTTTTATGGTCTATTGAGGCTAATGCTGATATTATGATACTAATCAGTATGGCCAAGAGATTTTTGGGTGCCTATGCCCACAACCTTTTTTGAGAGCTGGATCCGTTCCTGATTGAACACCAAACCTCTCTGGCTTCGTTTACATCCATCAATCTTTTCATACATGCTCTTTTATTCTTCATACTGCGGTCACCTGCCGTTTTGAGCACGTTTTCTATTTGATCCAAATGTGTCCTCCGAGGTCGTCCTCTTCTAACATTACCTTCCACATTGGCGATAAAAAAGTGTAAAGTACAAAGTGGCGTTCGATAGTCTCTGCCTACCCCAATGGGAACTAACGGCGTGAGAATATGTATGTATGTATGTATTAAACACCAGAAACATAAGACATCTTGTAAGTTCTACTTTTTTAAACACTAAAATGATGTAGTGACCTTAGTGACTAACCTTAATTTAGTTATATTTGCATATTATACATACATATACTCACGACTATAAATCCCTAGAAGGGGTAGCCAGGGCTAAGGAATTAGAAATTCCTCAGCCACTTTTGGAAAATTGAGTGGGGAAAATATGGTAAAATAAAGGTTGTTGGTGATGGGTCTCCAACCGCATCTCCCAAAAATCCCTTAAAAACCCCCAATACCGTTAGTCGCCTCTTACGTACATCCACCGGAAGAAATGGGGTAGTGCTATTCTAAGCTATTCTATTGATAAATCGATTTAATTCAATGTATTATCATAGTACAACCAACAACCGTAAATTCTAATAATAGTAAAGTACCTTTTATGAGCGGTTTTATTTAGCTTACCCTGTTTGTTTTATTCTTTCTTGAATGAAATTTAGAAATTTACACCCCCTTCCTGTCAACCGGTTAATATTTCTTTTCGGAAGGAAAAGACGTGATGAGCTCGAAGCAAAGAGTGATGAGCACAAGGCCCGACCACCTGCGGCCATCAATAATAACCTATATATTGGCGGGTTACTGATTTTTCAACATACGTCATAGAACATTTGTCGGAAAAATTGGCTATGTCAGTCACATGAGAGCACATGAACACACTCTTAATAGCCGGATACCAAAAGTTGCTGTGGCCGAAATCGGGCGGGATTGATATATGATCTATATGCAAAATTCAGAAGTGTTAAAAACAAAAGGGCTTAATAAATATATTGGGCTATTCCACATATCCCCCCTGAGCTATCCCCCCTGGGGGGAAGAAAGGATTTTTTTTCTAATTATCATTTGTAATTAATGATACTCATTTGTTGTTTTTTTTTCATCAGGAGGGATAGACGCAAAAGTATCCCCCCTGGTAGCACTATGTGGAAAAAAAATCCTTTTTCCCCCCCAGGGGGGATAGCTCAGGGGGGATATGTGGAATAGCCCAATATATTGATGCATTATGCAGCTCTGCTAGGATCGTACAAGGTAGCGATCCAAAATCTTTGGCTAACCCTGTAACTGTATCTAAATAAACACTAATTCAAATGAGATACACACAGTTACACATGATAGTCCAGTGGGTAGAACACCCGCCCGAAAACAGAAGGGCGTGAGTTCCAATCCTGGGACGGGCCTACACCAATTTGTCTTTTCTAAAGTCATATGTGTGGTTAATTTATCATGGTTGTTAACTGTGAGGGAAAACATCGTGAGGAAACCCACATGGCTGAGTTGTACTTAGTCATGTGACAGTGTATTCGTACAAAACGGCCATAGGCCTGCCCCCTATCACGCGAGTACACTGTCTAAGCAAAACGTGGGTACCTTCTCTGGAAACTAGATGGCGCTTGCCATGTGAGTTCAGAAGTATTGGTACCTCTGCCAACCCCTTCGGGGATAAACGGCGTGAACGTTTATGTTTATGTTATACACACAGTTACGACCTTTTATTATTTCAACTGGATAATGGCTAATGTAATTAATTAAATATCATTATGCAATACTCAATAGTTCCTACATCACAATAAGTGTCCTTGGTTCTTTATTTTATTTCAAAAAGGTGATATACTCTTAACTAAACGACGTTTTTTTGTTCTCGACAATCACGCGAACGAAGTCGCGGGCACAGCTAGTGTTGAATAATTTTATATTTAACTAGCAGCCCGTCCCGGCTTCGCTCGGGCATGAATTATCATTAACATTTTGTTTTTCATTTTATTACATATTACGTATTATTATTTTAACATATTTTTTTTAAGTTTTAAACTATGTTATATTTTTTTGCTGTGTAGTGTCGGCTTAGAATAGCACTACCCCATTTCTTCCGGTGGGTGTACGTAAGAGGCGACTAACGGTTTTGGGGCTTTTGAGGGATTTTTGGGCGATGCGGTTGGTGACCCATCACCAACAACCTTTATTTCACCATCTTTTCAAATCAAATCAAATCAAATCAAACTTTATTTGCGAATATAGGTATTTGACAGATGTTACAACATATATTTAGACCATGCTATATTCCACCATCTGTGGCATGCAAATTTCTTAAAAATGTAAACATTATTTAATTTAAAATTATAATGTAAAACAGCGACACTTATTATAGAAACAAATAAAATAATCGTTAGAAAAAATTGTAAACTAAAATTTAAAAATTACATTGGTAAAATAAATAAAATCCACACACTTAACAAATAAAATTAAAATTCATGTCATAAAATTTCATTGTAAACTTATTTATAATAATGTAAAAGATGAAATAATTAATACAATTAACCATTAATGATTGATTACATTAAATTGATAAATACGTAGTTGAAATGTATTCATTTACACTATAATAACATTTATTAATTAGGAGCTTTTTGAGCTCAACTTTAAATGTATGAAGGTTTACTAACTCTAATATTTGTTTAGGCAATTTATTATACAGTTTAGGTGCCATACCAAATATGCTGTTTCCAAACAAAGTCGTTTTGTGTTTTGTAGATATTATCTTATGGCCCATTCTTGAAGATTTCATGCACACAAACAAATTAGGATTCTGTTTCACAAACACAGCGACTTCATATATATACATGCAAGGTAAAGTTAGCAATTGGGCTTGAATGAAATATTGTTTACAAGAAACTGTAGGTTTAAGACCATAAATAGCCCTGATGCATCTTTTTTGAGCTCTAAATGCAAGTATGCTGTCAGAAGAATTGCCCCAGAATATTAGACCATACCTTAGTATTGAAGCGGCTTGAGCATGATAAGTCAACAGTGCCGCTGACCTACTAACTACTTTACTCAGAACATATAAAGCATAAGAAGTGCTCGATAGCTTTGAACATAATTGACCAATGTGAGCTTTCCATTTTAAACCTGAATCTAAAGTAACGCCCAGAAATTTAAAAGTACTTACTTCATTTATTACTTTATCTTTATATGTAACATTAATGTCTTCAGGAAAAGTTAATTTGTTTTTGAACTTTATGAGGCAAGTTTTTTCCAAGTTAATTAACATATTATTACTAGTCAGCCACGAAATTATGTCTAATAGGGATTGGTTTATCATTTCATTGAATTCAATATCGTTTTTGGGTGTAAATACTGCAGTGCTATCATCTGCAAAGAGAATCATGGGATGATCTATTGCGTCCGGAAAATCATTAAAATACAAAAGAAATAAAAGAGGACCCAAAATACTTCCCTGTGGGACACCAAAAGTGACTGTATCTGTATCTGAAATGTAATTAATGTGAGTGTTTGATTTTTTACAAAGCGATGTGATTAGTGTAGCCTGCCTCCTGTTCGACAAGTAAGATTTAATAAGATCTAATATATTTCCCCTTATACCATATTTTTCCAATTTTAAAGCCATTATATTATGATCTGAAAAATCAAAAGCTTTTTTTAAATCCATCATCAAAGCAACAACTGGTATATTTTTATCTACATTAAGCATAACCAGTTCAAGAAATTTGTAAATAGCTAAATTAATTGATCTTCCTTTTCTGAAACCCCACTGCTCATCTCTTAATATACTGCATTTTTCCAGGTAAGACAATAAACTATTGTAAATATATTTTTCAAATATTTTAGAAAATATTGAAATTAGGGCAACTGGTCTGTAGCATGACATGTCATATTTATTTCCTTTTTTGAATAAAGGTTTAACAATGGTAATCTTTAAAAATTCAGGAAATTTACCATCCTCAATACATCTGTTCAGAATGTGACATAAAGCGGGTGCTATTTCAAACGCTACATATTTAACAACCTTAGTATTAATTTCATCAAAGCCCGTGCTGTTTGTATTTTTTAGGCTTTTTATTAATGTAATGATGTCGTTATTAGTCACAGGATGCATAAACATAGAAGCTACCTTTGGAATTATTTTACTTTTTATTCTCAAATTACTGTCATTTATACATTTTACTTGTGATAAAAAGAAATTATTAAATGCTTTAGCTATTAATTCTGGTTCGTGAATAATTTGGTTATTTACTTTTATATTTTCAATGTTGTTACAATCAGCATTGTTTTTTTTGTTATAATTTTTGTTAATAATATTCCACGTCGTCTTTATTTTATTTTCAGATGTTGCGATTGCATAATTGTTTTGAGCTTTTTGGGTTAATTTAATTATATGGCTTAATCTATGCGAGTAATTTTTAAAAAGGTTTTTATTGTAATAACTGGGATACTTTCTAAGATTCCAAAGCAACTGTCTTTTATGCTTACATCCTACTTTTATTCCCTTTGAGATCCACTTACTCTGGCTGTTTAAATTTATTT
Source organism: Bedellia somnulentella (assembly GCA_963576735.1). NCBI lineage: Eukaryota > Metazoa > Arthropoda > Insecta > Lepidoptera > Bedelliidae > Bedellia > Bedellia somnulentella. The sequence goes on along the minus strand of OY755175.1, from coordinate 17,539,502 downwards.
TCCTTCGCATATTTGGAAAACAGAGGTCATAAAATTTCCCCACACAACTTCCAAAAGTACATACATACATATACTCACGGCTATAAATCTCTAGAAGGGGTAGCCAGAGCTAAGGAATTAGAAATTCCTCAGCCACTTTTGGAAGTTGTGTGGGGAAAAGATGGTAAAATAAAGGTTGTTGGTGATGGGTCTCCAACCGCATCGTCCAAAATCCCTTAAAAGCCCCAATACCGTTAGTCGCCTCTTACGTACACCCAATGGAAGAAATGGGGTAGTGCTATTCTAAGCCGACACTACACAGCAGACTTCCAAAAGTGGCTGAGGAATTTCTGATTCCTTAGCTCTGGCTACCCCTTCTAGGGATTTAAAGCCGTGAGTATATGTATGTATGTATGTTATATTTTTTTGTATTTATATTTATATATATTTTTTTATTTTTTTTATTTTTCATAATGAGTAATTACATCAAAAGCCATTCAATTTATAGAGTTAGAGCTTCCCTGTAAACAATATTTGACGTTGTTGTATTTTGGGGCAGCAAAATAAATTGATGTTCAGGAGCTCCCACCCGCGACAGGCCAACGTACAGTTGACCGTGAGTAAAACAATTCTTTCGCAGGCCTTGGAACTTACTAATTGTTAAAGCAAAAGATGTTTTAACCGGAAATTGTAGCCGTTTAAATGGAATTGGCAGATCAGTTGGGATCATCGGTATCCTCGGTATATGAGCTAATTGACCGGCTGCTGGGCCAGTGATAATAGTCGCTACAATTAAATTTTGCTTTAACTCTTTGATAAGCAGCCTCCCGTACCCCTTCGTGACGCCTGCAACAACTTACTATGCATAGCTAATCGAGCGGAGTTTTATCTATCTTTTTAATTCGAGATAACTTTCGAATGGAATGTTCGAATTGAATAATTCAAAAAGTAATATAAGGGTATTGAAGTAGTCTGAAATAATATATACGTTTTTTTATAAGGATTAGATAGGTACAAATAAAGAGCCTTTTCTAAAGCAGGATTTTAATTTAATTTTAAATAATTTTATATAATGACGCTTGTTGTGAGATAACTATAATAGTTAGAGACATGCTGTCGGGGCATTTTTTTTAGATAATGATGTGTTCTATAAAATTGTAGTACATAATTTTATTATATTTTCAATAGTTTTCGCAGCGCACGCGATGTAAGGATTTTTTTTGGTATTTCTTTAACACCTTGGGTTACATTTTTGAAGTTTACGTAAGGATCCCTAATTTTTTTGAAAATGAAATATAGCCTATGTCACTCGGAAATAGTGTAGCATTAAAACAGTGAAAGAATTTTTCAAATCCGTCCAGTAGTTTTGGAGCCTATTCAATTCAAACAAACAAACAAACAAAAAATCAAACCTTTCCTCTTTATAATATTAGTATAGATATGACCAGCCGTCAAAGCGACGTTTTCTTTACTCTGGACGTGAATAAGTTCATACCTTATTCAAGACAACGATCGGGTACTATATACATACTCTTAAATAAAAAACGTACCAATGCTAAATTATTAGCATATCATATATCCAACCCGCCGTTATTTAATATAAGGGAAAACTTACTTACAGTATGTGATGGTGGAAACCATAATTTAAACTTTTAAGTGAGACAATGGAAGAGCCTCCTGTCATCCTTAAGCCGTCACCTTCAATTAATATTAACATTGTAAACAAGGAAGGAGGTTCTTCTGGCAAAATATTTAAAAACCGTGCTTTACAAGGAGACCCACAATTCAAACTAGTATTTCAGAATACTCAGGGGTTATCTTGTAAAGAATTATAAATTGAATTGTTTTTAGAAAGCTATAAAATTTATTGTTTCTGTGTCTCAGAACACTGGCTTAAGAATTGCGAGCTCATATTTGGTTTTTAAAATTACTATTTAGCTAGTAGCTACTGCCGCAATTCTAAAGCCTGTGGTGGCTCCGCTATATTTATAAAAAATAGTATTAAATGTAAAAATCGTGAGGATATTGTAAAACTGAGCGTTGAGCAAGTCGTGGAGATATCCTGCATAGAGTTACTAAACTACTTTATAGTAAGCGTATATCGAGCCCCCTATAGTCAAAATTATGAAAGATTTTAAAGTGTGATGGAAGATGTATTAACTAAAATTTTCAAGAGTAAAAAGCAATTAATTATTTGTGGAGACTTCAATATAGATCTCTTAAAAGATAGTGCTCAGAAAACACTGTTGATGAGTTTATTCCAATCGTTTAATTTAAAAAAATATATTCTTGGAACCTACTAGAACCAAAACATGTTTAGATAATGTATTTACAAATGCTGAATTCATAAGTAAATCTGTAATAAATAAACTGAAATCTGATCACAGTGGTCTTTTTGTAAGCTTTCCACATAAGGCACCAGACCGAAAAATTATAGTTAAAAAAAAGGAGTGTCACTGCTTTCAAAGTTGAAAAATATGTAAACTTAATCATGATAATTATAATACTTTCTTTAAAGTTCTGATAGACGAATTTAATAAAATATTTACTTTTAAAGATGTAACAATATATAATAAATTTAAATTTAGTGAGTGGGCAACACCAGGCATATATAAATCTAGAGAAATACTATTTGATTTATACGATCAAAAAGCGTTCTCACATAATGATGAGTTTACAGAATATGTAAAAAAATACTCACAAATGTTTAATAAAGTTTGTAAGGAGGCTAAAGCAAGATACTTGAGCTACGTATTAAAACATCCGATAATAAAGTAAAAACCGTTTGGAACATTATCAACACTCAAACTGGCAAAAGCAAATCATGTGATCAGGACTTTTGTATTCGGTCTGATCGAGGTTTGACTACATCAAATGATGTAATTGCTTGTATTTTTGAAAAATGTTTTGCTGGTATATCTTTTAAGACCACTGAACACTTAAATTCATCTGTTACGTTAGCTCAAGAGCTGTTGCAACAAAACGTTGCAATTTGTAAATCTATATTTAATTTTAAAGTTGTCAGTCCCGAAGATATCATTAAAGTGTTTAAATAACTGAAGTTAAAAAAATCTGTGGATATCTGGGGTATGTCAGTAAAAGTATGCCATAATTTTATTGTAATAATAGCTCCTTATTTAGTGAAAATATTTAATGAATGTATATGTAATGGTATCTTCCCAGATCTCATGAAACATAGTAAAATTGTACCTTTACTAAAATCTGGAGGAGATAAACATAATACTGAAGGTTATAGGCCTATATCTATACTACCAGTTATGAGTTAAATATTTGAAAAACTTATGCTTAATCAACTGCTCTTGCATTTAAGTTCCAACAATTTGTTTCACCCTAAATAATTTGGTTTTACGAAAGGCCGCTCTACCACTGACGCAGGCGTTGCCCTAATTAAACATATTTTTGGTTCGTGGGAACTTAAAAATGATGCAATCGGTTTGTTCTGCGATCTTACAAAAGCATTTGATTGTGCAGATCATAATATTTTATTCATAAAATTGGGACATTATGGCATCGAAGGTGACGCACTTAAATTAATAAAGTCCTACTTCTCAGATCGAATACAAAAAGTGCAAATCGATAAAATAAAATCATCTGGTACTCATGTAAAAATGGGTGTTCCACAGGGATCTATATTAGGCGCATTTTTGTTTCTAGTATATATTAAAGATTTGCCGTTCATGGTCGAGAAAAGGTCTGAAATAGTATTATTTGCTGATGATACATCTTTAATTTTTGACGTTAAAAGGAATTCGGAAAATATTGACGATGTAAATAATGCAGTTTCCCAAATTCAAACATGGTTTGCTTCAAATAATCTTGTACTAAATGCCAAAAAAACCAAATGTATTAAATTTGCATTACCAAATGTTAAAAGTGTTGATAATTAAATTACATTAAATAATGAAAAATTATCATTTACGGATAGCGCAGTTTTCTTAGGGATACATCTGGACTCAAAGCTCCAATGGAGACCCCACATTAGCGCGCTAGCTGGCAGGCTAAGCAGTGCTGCCTATGCCATTAGAAAAATAAGACATTTAACTGATGTACAGACCGCTCGTTTAGTTTACTACAGTTATTTTCATAGCATCATGTCTTATGGCATTTTACTCTGGGGCAGAGCTGCTGATGTTGGGTCCATATTCATTCTACAGAAAAGAGACATATAATATATATAGAGACATATATAATTTAGGTTCACGAGATTCCCTTAGAGACTTGTTTAAAACCATAAATATAATGACACTGCCATGTCAATATATTTATGAAAACATCATGTATGTAAGAAAAAATTTGAAAGCATTTTCCAAAAACTGTGACAGACATACTAGAAGTATTAGAGATAATAATAAAACTTCAATTCAAAAGTACAGAATGTCAAAAATAAATACATCATTTATGGGGTTATGTGTAAAATTTTATAATAAAATACCTGATGACATTTTGAATCTAACAGATAAGAAATTCAAAGTAATTATAGAACGCAGTCTTCATTTAAAAGCTTATTACAGTTTAAATGATTATATGATAGATAAAACTGCTTGGTGTCACCAGGGCTCTTCCAGACATACACCAATATTGTAATATGACTAAGACGTGTGTTGCTGAGTTACTTACGGGTTCTTCTCGCAACAATACACCTTCCGAATCCGAAGTAGAGTAAGTAGAGTAAGATTTAACTTAAACGTAAGTTTGTGACGATCAAAAAATAAAGAACAATTCTTTTTATTTTGGAATAAATATTTTTTATAACATAACATAACATAAACGTTCACGCCGAATATCCCCGAAGGGGTTGGCAGAGGTACTAATACTTCTGAACATCACGTGACTTTGTCACCTGGTGTTCAGAGTACCCACGTTTTGCATGGACAGTGTACTCACGTGATAGGGGGCAGGCCTATTGCCGTTTTGTACGAATACACTGTCACATGACTAAGTACAAACTCAGCCATGTGGGTTTCCTCACGATGTTTTCCCTCACCGTTAACAACCATGATAAATTAACCACACATATGACTTTAGAAAAGACAAATTGGTGTAGGCCCGACCCAGGATTGGAACTCACGCCCTTCTGTTTTCGGGCGGGTGTTCTATCCACTGGACTATCATGTCGTCGTATATTTTTTATCTTATCTTTTAATCCATGGAGGATGGCCAATTAGGTAAAACATTACATTATATTCGAACCAGAAATAAATATAGTTTAAGAAAACTAAAAAACACGCTTTTAAAGCACATCAAACTAAAAAGTGAAAAATAACTCCTAATATAAGCTGAAAACGGTAATGAACAAATAATACTGTTATTATTGTACCAGGCCACTCAGAAAGTATTGCGAAAAAAGGTTTTAATGTATGAAACACTGGCCGGTTGTAATGTATACTGAAAATATGAGTCTTTATAAATAAAAAAAGGTACGTTCCAATTTTAAAATTTCCCTCTTTATTTTTTACGAGCTATTTTAAATTGTCGTGTCTTACTGAAAAATGAATCTGAGCCGGGAACATTTTCGCGCTATGATTTTTTACGATTTCAAATGTTACTTAAAACCAGACGAATCATACGATAGACTTCAAATGGCGTTTATGGATGAAGGGCCTTCCAAGGCAACCGTGTATCGTTGGTATAACGAATTCAAGCGTGGTCGATTAACTTTGCGGGATAAAGAAAGAAGTGGTCGCCCTCGAACGGCTGTTACGGATGAAAACGTGGTGGAAGTGAAAAATTTAATTCATGACAATAGGCGAATAATGTATCTAGAGATTCAACACATTATGCAGATTGGATCGGGAAGCGTTCATGAGATTTTACACGAACATCATCACGTGAGGAGGATAGTTTCACGCTGGGTGCCACACAACCTCACCGAGGTACAGAAACAGGCCCGGGTGGAATGGTGTCGTGATATGATTAATAAATTTGATGCTGGCTCGTCTCGGCGTGTTTACGACATCGTTAAAGGTGATGAGTCCTGGATTTATCAATACGATTCAGAAACGAAGCGCCAGTCGACGGTTTGGATATTTCAAAACGAAGCGACCCCTACCAAAGTGAAGAGTTCTAGAAGCGGTGGGAAGATTTTGATCGCAAGTTTTTTCAATATGACTGGCTATTCGTTGTCAATTCCTTTACAAGATCAACGAAGTATTAACGCAGACTGGTATACTACTAAATGCTTGCCAGTAGTTTTCTCAGTTGTGAGCAACAATCGACCAAACACAGGGCTCCGCGGGCTACTGCTTCACCACGACAACGCGCCCGCTCACACCGCGCTCAAAACGACGGACTTCCTGAACAGCACGCCGGTCAAACTCTTGGGTCACCCTCCTTACAGCCCTGACCTGGCACCGTGTGACTTCTTTTTATTCCCTAAAATAAAAAATCAACTCAAAGGGATACAATTTTCATCGCCGGAAGATGCGCTGTCAGCGTTTCAGCGGGCTGTAAATGAGGTGTCTGCGGCGGACTGGAAAAAGTGTTTCGAAAACTGGTTCAGACGTATGAAACTTTGTATAGATGCTGGTGGAGAGTACTTTGAAAAGATTTAATAAAAACATTTTTACCCATAGAACATTTTTTTTTATTTTCGCAAAATTTTCTGAGTGTCCCACGTATATGTCAGTTTTCAGCTTATATTAGGAATTATTTTTCACTTTTTAGTTTGATGTGCTTTAAAAGCGTGTGTTTTAGTTTTTTTATTTAAACTATATTTTATTTTTAACTTTTTAGTACTGAATTATTTGAAATTGTTTAATCCTGGCGACCCTAATCAGAATAGCGTAATGAACATAGGTATGAAATTATTATATTGTCCCTGATTCTCGATAAGTGTTCAAATTTTGAGTTCAATGGTCCGTTTAAAGTGGGTCAAAATCGAGTTTAAAGGAGTCGGTCACATACATACATACAGGTAAAACTAATATAAGCGTGTTAAAAAACATATTTATCGGACACTACTTTGAAATAACAGAACTTTTTCAATGTAAAAAAAAAACTTGAATCTGCATGCATACTTAGAGAAGAAATTTTCCCGTAAAAAACTTGTCTTTTCAACCCACTACAAAAAAGTAGAAGGTTTTCAGTTCGACTAATTAATGTTTTTTTTAAGTTTGCTTTTTGTATCTCCGTCATTTCTAAAAATATTTCTACACATCTACTAAACTTCTATGAATATTTTCAAAACAGGATTAATTTAGCTCAGTGGGTAGAACAAAAATCCTGAGTAGGCCCTACACCAATTTGTCTTTTGTAAAGTCATATGTGTGGTTAATTTATCATGGTTGTTATCGGTGAGGGAAAACATCGTGAGGAAACCCAAATGACTTAAGTGGTACTTCGTGATGTGACAGTGTATTCTTACAAAACGGCGATAGGCCTACCTCCACTGTCCAAGCAAAACGTGGGTACTCTGAACACCAGGTGTAAATGTGACGTGATTTGGGGATATACTGCGTGATCGTTTGAGTTTGAGTTGAGATTATAATTAAAATAAAATTAAAATTTAGTTTTTTGTATATGTTTTTCCTTTTTTGATGTGCAATAAAGAGTTTTCTATTCTGTTCTATTCTATTAATTTGTGTTGTGAGGTATTCATTTACTTCACAACGATAATGCTGAGGCAGCTTCCAAATTCGTTGCTACTACGCAGGTTATACGGCTATAGTTTTTTTTTTCTTTTATATCTTGGAATTAGTGTGTATGATATTGTCTTTTTATTATTATTTTTCTGTGTGTTTGTATATACTTATTTTTGTGTTGTGTTTTCCTTTGTACGTGTGTAGCAGCGAATAAATGTTTTTCTTTCTTTTTCTTTCTTTCTTTTCTTAATTTCTTTTAGCTACAACAAAATAACTGAGAAAACGTGTATTTGTAGGGCACAATTATTATATCGACGACTAATATTGTTGTAAAAAACATGAATGTAATATTCCGATTTATAAATTAGAGCAATTCTAAGAGTTCTTATACCACAAGCGCTGTAGGCAAAGACTATTTATGGTCAGTTAGTACGGTCCTCCTTAAATCATTTTAATCTTGTGTCTGCATTGAATAAAAAAAAGAATAATATTGTATGACTAAAAACTTAACTTTTTGCGCATTAAGTTCCTCAAACTGTTATAATACTTAAAAAAGGTCTTTTTTCGTAAAAAAAAACTTAATTCAAATCCGTTGCTTTACCCCATAATAAAATTCTGTACAACATACTCGTAGTTCTGTGAAAATTGTGAAATTGACAATATTTAAAATTTGTCTAATCAAACGCAATGAAACCAAAATCTTGCCACCCGCAGGTAAACGGAGAGAGGAATCCCGAGGAGGTGTACAAGGACTTCCGAGCAGCTATCCTGCAGATCCTGGGAGCGCTGGAGGAGCAGACGACCGCAGGTGTGGGCGCTGGCGGGATTCCTGGGGAAATCGTCGGACTCGAACCAGCTCCAAAAACATTGGTGAGATTAGTACAGCTAGCTTGCTTTTAAAGGATGTACATGTATTGGGCAGCATATCGAGCCAGTCGTTATATATTCTTAACTGAAAAAAATGTTTATTACTATTTTAATTTAACATGCACACATATACTCACAGCCATAAATCCCAAAAAGGGGTAGCCAGAGTTTTAGAGCTAGAAACTCCTCAGCCACATTTGGAAGTTGGTATGGGACAAGATGGTAGAAATGAAGTATCGTTTAATTTAACCTGCAAACAAAATACTAAATTAAAGAATAGTTTGGTATTTTGTACCCATTTCATTTTTACCGCAACCGCAGGTAAAGGAAATGACACCCCTAATGTTGGTGGTTGTTATGGTGTCGGTGATGATGCTAAGTGTGATCAAGAGTAGTTAGAGGCGGTTGGTAATTAAGAAACATACATATACTCACGGCTATATTTCCCTAGAAGGGGTAGCCAGAGCTAAAGAATTATAAATTCCTAAGCCACTTTTGGTAGTTGAGTGGGGAAAAGATGGTAAAAATAAAGGTTTTTGGTGATGGGTTTCCAACCGCATCGCCCAATAATCCAATTAATTAAGGAAATAATCACAATTTAAATTAACACTAGCTTTCTTTTCCCATGGGTTTTGTATGGGGCATAAAAGTATATATTTCATCTGAAAATCACTTGACATATTGGCATCTGGTATTCAAAGCACATTTTTTTCGATGCTAAACCTATATGATGCGAGTAAATATCTACTGTTATATCTAAAAACTCTATATGCGAAAGATTTCTATAAGTTTTATTAAGAAACCAGTTTTACTTTTATCATGATTATTAACATGTGATGTACCATAGATGCCAAGAAAGCCTGCAGAGGAGGTACCAACGTTACCAGCCGTGTCCATACCACCACCGGAGCCAGTTCACACGGAGCCAAAGAAAATCCTTACACCTAAGGTAAATCAACCAAGCAGTGCAAAACTATATTATATTTGTATGTAATTAAATATGAAAATTTCTTCTTTTTATAAATACTTCGCAAAACAAGAGTTGAGTCAAATTTAATTTAGTTTGTTTCACTTTGAATAATATGTTTCTTGTTTCGACCTTACATTTTAAATCTCTCACTTCCTTTTACATAGGAAATAAATAATCAATGTTTACTTTAATAAGCTAAGAACTTTTAAGATCGGCTTAGAGTACCAATTAGTGAGATATTAGCCGGTGTTTAATCTAACGTATAAAATTCACGCGTCACAATCTTTGTCACCAAACTCCTCCGAAACAGCTGAATCGATTTAAATGAAATTTTGCATATACATTCGGTGGGTCTGAGAATAACTATTTTTCATACTCCTAAGTGATAAGGGTTATCCACCCCAAACATTTTATTTTTATTTTATAGACTATAAAAAATCTTGAAACGTTTGCCTGGTCAGCTAGTGTATTAAAGTATTTTATCTGCCATGGTTTCGAACTTATAATTTTAAGTTTATCGAATCTGAAAAGCTACTAATTAGAAGAGTATATTTAAAAAAAAAATATACCATATAATGAGCAGTTCTATTGAAATTTTGCATAAAGGCAATGATGAAAGAAAACTGGCTATTCAAAGAGCAATACAGCAATAAAACTACTTATCGCAATTAGTTAGTCATAATGAAAGACTTTTTTCTTATTTGCAAATCTATTGTTTCACTGACCTTGAAAATTTAATATTATTAACCTTTCTGCGTTTAAATTACAAAAACGTGAATGCTTTCCTATATTCTATGTGAAATACAATGAACCTGTATTTAAAAATAATAGGAATTAAATACAAGGCATAATACTATGGCAAATGCATAATACCATCGTATGTTTGGTTACTAAATCGAGATAAACATTACACGCTATTAGTTCCCATTAGGGTAGGCAGAGACTATCGATCGCCACTCCGTACGATCCTGGCAAACCTCTCTAGCTTCGTTTAAATTAACATTACATAACATAGGGCAACCGTGATAGCCCAGTGGGTAGAACACTCGGTTAACGTGCAAACGACTAGTGTTCAAATCCTGGGTCGGGCCTACACCAATTTGTCTTTTCTAAAGCCATATGTGTGGTTAATTTATCATGGTTGTTAACGGTGAGGGAAAACATCGTGAGGAAACCCACATGGCTGAGTTGTACTTAGTCATGTGACAGTGTATTCGTACAAAACGGCGATAGGCCTGCCCCCTATCACGTGAGTACACTGTCCATGCAAAACGTGGGTACTCTGAACACTAGGTGACAAAGTCACGTGATGTTCAGAAGTATTAGTACCTCTGCCAACCCCTTCGGGGATATTTGGCGTGAACGTTTATGTTTATGTTATGTTATTATAACATAGGTATATTCATCTTATAGCGAGATAAACATAAGAACTTAATTTATAAAATCTATTGAGAAACAAGCTTCTTTAACGAAATATAGTGTTTTTCTAGGAGTGTATTTCATTGCACCGTGGCTGTAAGAGATTTAGGGTTCCGGAATTTATTAAGTTATTGATGGGAAATTCAGGTGGAAACCCTCCATCGAACATCTTTTATTTTCCAATCCTTTTCCCACTTTGTCTGGTTACCCTTTCTTGGGATATATTGCCGCGAATATAGGAAACTTCAGATTAATAATAACCACTTGTTAAAGAACTTCCTTAATGCTGCATTTTTCGTACTATTTCGTTGAAAGAAATTTCGGTGGTAAATGATACCTAATTGGGGAATGACTATGTAAAAAACACGCACATAAAAATAATCATTTATCATTGGTTACTTTCGGAGGGGAATTGGAACTGAACCTTGACCTAATCACCTTACACTGCGTTTACCGTGTTTTAAATTGATAGTACTTATTCAACTTATTTCCCTATACAGGCACAAAAGTATATAAATAAAACATTTTTCATATTCCTGTTGTGATAAATGAAAGAAAGAAGGTAAATCAAAATTCAATCATGCCTAAGATTGTTAAAATTATATCGATCTATCAAACAATAAAAAACTGTTTTTATTGATCCAATATTAAACAAACAAATAATACTTGTAGCACACATACAATTTTGTCTTCGCACAAGAAAACCTCGCTGACTCAGCAAATAATTAGAGTTATTTTTCTAATTATTTATTTAACTCTCTATCAGTAATGTCCCAATAGAGTGGCGCGAGCCTCACCTTAACAGAGTATTTTGTTGTAATTCGTAATTTTATGCTTATGCGAGAACACCATGGAAGTTTTACAATTAAACAGTGAAACTAAAATCACTTAAACTGGCATCCGACATCGAATGCACTATATTGTACACACGTAAAATCTGATACAAAAAGCTTAACAGAGTTAGACGAGAAACTGTACGTAAAAAAGTGTTGTTAATGATTAGAATAAAGCTATTAAAATGACATCATCAATTGAATTTTTAGCGTAGTAATATAATAAGAACCCTCCGTGTTTCGGAGGGCACGTATAAACTTCGCTGTTAGTCTTGGCTGCTGTCATGATAGATAAAAGAGGCGCTACGCTTATGATGTCGTAGCTAGTTAAGAGTTTCCGACCGCAAAAAAAATGCGTTGATTGCATATGCGCGACCCACGCTTCACGAATCAAAATAAAGGATTGCTGGATCCAAGATGGATTGTTTGATATGGACTCAGCTATTTTAAAGCCAACAAACTGGCCCCTTTACTTATTTAAATCTTTTTTTTTGTTCATGAAAACCTCATGTGGGGATTATTACTAGTAAATAAAGAATAAATAAAGGAAAGAAAAATTACGACACAGGCGGGAATCGAACCCGCGACCTCGGGTATACGCCCCGACGCTCTGCCAACTGAGCCACCGTGTCAATTGGCTGCCAGTGCGAAATTCTTCTATCCTTTATTTCTTTTACAAGTTTAAGTAGTGTTTACGTTTCCTACCTCCGAATTTTAACTAAGTGCGAATTTAACTAAAACTAGTAATTTTGCACTGGCAGCCAATTGACACGGTGGCTCAGTTGGCAGAGCGTCGGGGCGTATACCCGAGGTTGCGGGTTCGATTCCCGCCTGTGTCGAAATTTTTCTTTCCTTTATTTATTCCCTTTACTTATGTTCAACTTCCATTACAAACCTTTTTTCAAACCCTGAGTTGCTCGAGCCTTACCTTATTGGGAAATTACAACCACTTATACCGTTTTATTAGCCCAATACCAATTCCGAAGGAGGAAATCATCTTTATTTTTAAATAATCCTGTAATTTTATTTATTATTCAAGAACATATCATATAACATTAGACAAAGGAACCTTACAACTAACTTAAAACTAAAAATAATTTATCAAAAAAATTAAACAAATATAATAATAAAAAAAAAAAGGTCAATTAAACAAACCGCTCCGAGACATATCCGACCCAAAGGTCCCCATTACGCTGGCAGCGTTACCCCGCTGAACAGCTAGGGAGATCCTCTGCATCAAAAATGCCCCAGAACGGTAGTCCCAGCCACGGTTCCTCAGGCGACGACCTATCTCTTTTATAAAAGATTTCCCCTCCAAACCCCAAACTCCGGTAGTTTCTACAGCGAGAGGCACAAAGAAAAAAGAAGACATAAGCTGACTATATTTAGAAAGCTTATGTCTTGCAGCCGTTTCAGCAGCCGCCCCCGGAGCTGCAGAGGTAGATCCTACATGGGAAGGTGCAAATGTGCAGACGCAAGTGGCATCCCAAATCAGACAACGACCTCTCTCCCACGGAACCAAGGTCAAACCATCCGGGCGCTTACCGTCACTCCTGAATAATCCCAGAGGCTCGAGAACTGCAGGGATGTCAGCAGAAATGAGAGCTCTGCGAATGATATCATTTATAGACTGGTGCCGTGAGATTCTGCCTGCACTACGGACACAATGAAGCCCATGTCGACCCAAAGAATCCACCTGCGCCCCACAGACACAGCGATGTGGTTGACAAATGTTGCATCCTAAGCGAAGTGCCACTGCAATCCGCAGAGAATTGTTGTCCAATAGGGTCCCAAGCTGCGGAGAGGGTAAAGCATACAGCCAACAACCAGAGTCTAGATGAGACACAGCCCTAAGACGTGCCAACTCTGCACCAGAACATTGCTCCACCATATCCTGCAATGCAACCTGACAAAGCTCCTCGTCCCAAGCACGCTGCCGACTAGGCTGCTCTGGCAAATCACTGTTTGGACATCGAACACGCCAAATTCTTAAAGCCTCCTCAGCAAAAGGAATCCGGAATCCATCACCATTAATACATAATATGGTAGTGACTAGATCCAAAACCCCACGCGAGGAAGCCAAAAAAGCCGGCAATCCTGTGTCTCGAAGACAGCGAATACCCAAACCTCCATGTCTGATTGGCAAAGCAGCCTGACGCCACTGAAAGTCTGATAGCTCTATATTTAAAACATGTTCGAGCAATACTCGAAGGGTGTCGTCATATCTCTGCGATAATTCAACATGAAGCCAGACTGGAGCGGTACGAAGAGTGTAAGTTAGTCGAGGAATAGATAGGCAACTACGCAAAATTGTCAAAGCTACATGAGCAGAAAGCTGTTTTAAATGTTGTTTCGTGTCTGCCAAAATATTTATTTTCGAAAGAATAACACCCGGTACACCCTCTGAAAAGATTGGAGCACCTAGAAGAGTAAAATTCGATTTGTCCAAAACTTGTACACCAGGTATAAGGGCGTTGATACTCGAGTGAACCTCTTGAGAAGCTTGTGCAGAACAAGGCAACAACTCACATTTCCCAAAATTCAAATGCAAACCTAAACGATCAAAAGCTTGTATTAGCACAACAATGTCATTCATCACGGAGTCCAGGCTGCCACCAATAATACCGTCATCGAGATACCAAACATTAAGAGAAGAACTTAAAGAAGAGATCACATCATGGATCGCAAGACTAAAAAGCATAGGGCCCAAAGGATCCCCCTGTTGCACTCCCACCTCCGACTTCACCAGGTTGTCACCGAAAAATAAGTTGCTAGGTCTCGAGTAACATTGGTGCAGAAAAGGGTAAAGAGATGGAACTTTTTCCTTTACCATGTGCAAAACAATATCCCGTTCAACAGTATTAAAAGCATTTTTTAAATCGACTTTCAAAATCACGTCATCTGTACCACTTCTTGAAAAAACGAAAGACCTTGTAGCATGAATAGCAGCTTCACATCCCAACGGAATGCCAAAGCCCACTTGTCGAGGTTGCAAAAGTGAAGCAGTTGTGTTACGAACAGCACTACAACCCAGTTTAGCGACTAGACGACGAAGCACACTACTAACAGCAATCGGACGAATACCACCATCCTTTTTTTCAGAGCACAAAGCGAAGCACCGTAAAAAAAAGGACAGACTTCCCTATTTACCATGCCCTTTAACATAAAATTTGCTAAACTGCAAAGGGAGCGCAAAAGTACTGCACCGTTTTCTCCCGCTCCCACCGATGTTAACTCTTTAAGCATTTCCGGGCGAATCCCGTCCAAACCCGCTGCCGAACCACTATTAAAAGATCCTATAACTTTAGCAACGGAAGCCGTGTCCACAGTCAAAAATTCACTCGAACTATTCGGTTCAGAAGGGAAAATCAAATTGTGACTAGGGGCCGGATGTTTATCACGTAAGGCCAATAACGTTTCATTATTTTCCTCTGCCAACGAATTGTCAGATAACAAAATGCGTACAGCACCACTCAAGTCACCATTGTGCACCTTATCTTCGACTGTCCTGTAAAAACGACTCTGATTAGATGACCCTGTTCGAGGTGTTGAATTTGACAAAAGTAACCCCGTCAAATTACCAGCTGATAAATTATTTTTTACTTTGGAGGTAAGAGATGAGTTTCTATCTTCAGACGAAGGAACCCTAAGACCTGAATACGAAAAAGTCATTAAATTGAACCAGTCTTCATTATTGTTTGACTGAACGCACCTCTCAATCAACTCCGAAAGTTTACCGGCCGCCAAGTGCCTCGCGCCCTTAGGGATATGTTTTAAGACCCGTACCCTTTTTCTTAACAAAGCTAAGTCACCAAACGTTAGAGAATCAGTATTAATATCAGCTCTAGTAGGTAAAGCCACTTGTGACGGCTGTATTGGGCAACCGTTATGAATCCTACTAATATGAACATTTAACCCGCGAGGAATAACAAATTGCCTTGAGGAACCGGGGCAAAAAGGGCAAGCGGCCCTAGAAACATCCATAACTATTACACATTAGAAATAATAATAAAGTCAATTAAAATCTATCATTAAGTAAAATACAAATAACAATGAATACAAAAAAAACCTTACTTAAAAAGTACAGCTTATAATAAAATGTCAATTTAAAAAATAAAACAAAATAGATAATCATAATGAGCTAAGTCGAATCAAGTAAAAAAACAAACGTACTTTTATCATTAAAATGTCTTAATCAAACATGTCATCATGGACTGACTCCGATATCACAATAAGAGGCTAACTCCGGCTCTTCGAGCTACTCAAATATTTCCGGGTAGACGTTGTTGACAAAGAACCAATTTATTACTAGCTAAAATGCAACAATAAGTGCATAAAATGTATCGCGCAGAAGAAGAAATTGTAGATTTGGACATCAGTGTACAATGTAGTTGGACGATGTAGTACAATGTATGTAGTCCAACTTGGAGTGGAGCTGGTGTTCACTGTTCTTAGCTCTTCTAAGGAATCGTTTAAATATCAACGACTGTTCCAATCATCAACGAACGACAATACGTATTGTAGGGTCAACTTCAGGGAGTGTGGAGGTTTTGAAATAAAACCCAAAATAGCGGTACACTTCGTATAATTTCATCTTTCACAACCACTTGCCGATACAACGGACTACTGACAATTGCCCCCGCAAAAACAGAGATCGTATATTTATACCTTACCTAACCTTAAGTCAGTTGACTGTCAGTTGATTTAAATCAACTGACAGTCTCATTATTAATACTCCACTCAAATCTACATAATCATCATTACAACTCATTTATAAATAAATAATAACATTTTAGAAATGAGTATTTACCAAAATTATGGATTTAATTACAATCATTATTTTAATCAGCGTGAGCTGTTTTGAAGTAAAGTCAAACTAGTATCTCATTATTCATACACGACACCACTAATACTTATTAAATAGGTAAATAATATGATTACACAATAAAACTATACAGTTTATCAATTATAAATAGTATAAATTATACAGTATAATAGCCAATCATAGCACACTCATTATTATAAGCTTACAGCTCGGCCTTCCTGTTATAAGCGAGTCCCTTCGCTTTTGGAAATATTTTTAAAGAATTAATAAAACTTTATTATATTATATATTTTTTTATACATAGGTAAGTTCTTGAAATAACTTGCAAATCCTGGTAACAAGTGATTCAAAATTAACAGGTCCTAATGTGTTAATCCGTACTAATGTTTCATAATTGCGATTGCATTAACTTTTTATACATATATATGCACACACATATCATACACATAGTTTTACAGACATTTACATATTATTTACACATTCAATATACATATATATTTTTATTTACATATTCTACACATTACACACTAACAATGTATTTTTTTATTTTTTATTTATACGAATTGTAACATTAAGCACATAAATATAGAATAGAATAGAACTCATAATGGTACTCATCACGTACCTCCTCCTCACAGTCCATATATGTCCCCACCAAGGGGCTCCAGCCCACCCTACATAGGGCGATCTGGCCACAGTCCACCACGCCGGCCAATTGCGGGCTGGCAGACCAACGACCACCACCGCAACAGTAGCCGGGAGCGACGGCCCAACGTGCCCTCGGAAGCACGGAATCATCTTAATTCTCGGATAGTCAGGTGATTCAAGCCTGCAATATCCCTCCAAACTCGGTCAAATCTTACAAATCAAATTTGTAAGGTGATCACCCCCCCGGGGATCGAACTCGAGACCTCCGCACCCGAAACCAAGCGCTCAACCGCGAGGCCATGGAAGCAGTCATCACAGTTAAAACATTTTACAAAGATTACACTGCTAAACAGAAGCACAATTGGTGGCTTAAAACTATCTCTTCCAGACAACTCTTCAATGGAGAGATCAATACGTTAGTAAAAAGAATAGGCAGATTCACAACTCACATACTCGTGAGGTTATAACTTAATTATTAATTATTTGTTTATATATTATATCGTACTTATGTGATTTTCTTATATATTTTTTTTTTATTTATTCACTATTTAAATCGCTTAGATCATTACTGCCTTCTAGGTATGACTGTCATTAGGGAGTGCTTTTAAGACGCGGTACGAGCCTTAATGTCACAATCAGAACTACTATGGTGGTTGCTATGGAAATATATTATACTGTATGGGACCCCATGTATCAAGTTTATATAAAAATGCTTCAACAAAATCGAAATAAGTGTATTAAACACCTCACTATAGATTTCCATATTTAGACAACCTTCCTAACTTCATCATCATCATCATCATCATCAGCCACTGGACGTTCTAACTTTAAAACCCTTAAGATGTACAAAGGACACTAGGGATCAACTAATTTTATTGAAAACCATCCATAAAAAGGACTTGTAATCAAGGTTAAACTTCAGCTGTTCGTCCTACAATACTAGAATCCGATTCACATTCCGCACCCCATTTTCCGAATATGACATTTTTTCTTTTTTTATTGAGCATTTATTCATTTTAAATACTTTTGTAAACAGTTGGACTTTGTTGAATCAGCCGATCAACCTTTAATGTTCGAGTCCTAAAACTTTCTCATGATATAATTATTTAGATTATGAATTTATTTATTTTAAAGTATGTATTTTAAGTACTTTTATCCATCAATATATGTATCTTATCTTGCCATACAACGCGGTACCGCTTCCAGCATCTTAGGTACCCTTTCCCGATAAGAGGAACTGGAAGAAGTTTTTAGATTTTAAGTTAGGTTTTTTTTTTTTTTAATAATATAAAATTTTTCTTTTTTTAAATTTATATATGCCTGACCATGATAATTTAATGTACAGGGTTTATTAATTTTTCCTACCTTGACTTTTATTTAGTAAGCTTTATGATAATGGTAAGCTAGTTCTAAATAAGCTCTTATTGATTGTGTACCGAAAATAATAATTTCCTTGGAAAATAATAGTTGCACGGGGATTTGCTATAACTAACTCATATGGCCAATAGAAAGGAGTTTCCCGTTTCTGATTTGACTCAAGAGCATTCTGCTCCCGGAAAAACTGTCCGTCCACTCTTGGTCTTAGTACCTATGCTGACTTGTACCTAGTCAATATACTTCGTACCAGATACCTTAAGTTGCTAGATTAATAAATCGCGCGCATAGCACACTATTACGCTGAGCGATTTCTGATTTATTCTCTGATTGATTATTGTTACTTTTGTGTTTAAATTACACCATCTGAATTTATTACTGAATAAACTTTTGTAACATAAATTACCCTTTTATTCCCTCAATATGGATAACTTTATATATTATCTTACATATATATCATACAATCTTACATATATATTTCTTTTTGTATTTGATGTTTATTACCAGTTTTTAAATATAAATATACCTACTTCAAAATTAGTACCATATATGACAAAGAATCTTATTTAGGTATACTTAATAATAATAATATCATAATTAATTATACATGTACATGTTTTTAAAATCTTGTTATATTCGCTTGGTCTGGTGGGGATGACAATCTGATGCCTTCAAACGAATTCATCTCTATAAACTATCCATATCATAGCCGATGTACAATTATTTTGTTTTAAATACTTATTTTAATTTGCAATTTTCTATATCAACTTCAAAATTAGTATACTATACTATAACTATTGGTAGAAACTTTAGAGGTCATCCTTGCTTGAAATATTGTGTACAGTTTGTTTCTCTAATAAATATTAAGCTATGGTAAAATGTACATAATTTTGATTTATACCATTTTAATTTATTTTTACCTTCCCCTGATCGTGGTTCTAATTATATTTTTAACAAATGGAAGCAGGGCGAAGATTTGAGGTAAAATCTACAGTTATAGTCTTGACAGTTATGATGAGCGGCACTTTTAAAGTACAGAAACAATGTTAAGATTATATATTAATTGTGCTTCACTTATGTATATAGATTGACAAGACAAAGATGACAGCGATATCCAAAAATAATACACGGTGTGCTTAAATAAGTGTGAGTGGGTGACCCTAGTGTGGCGGATTCTATACTAGCCCTATAAAAATTCACGTATTTGACATTTTAGCCCGTATCGTACACTTTATCGTAATTGATATATTGTGATGATAGAAGTTATTATTTGTTTTATAATATATTTGCATCGAAATCTTTTATTTCGGATCCAAAGCAAAGCATATAAGATGGTGATAATTACAGTCTTAATTTGGACATGAATGGCTAAAAATTTAATATTTCCCGAAGGATATGCAATGGATTTAGATTCTGTGCTAATGATTATGACTTAAATACCAGAATTAACGAAAATAAGACAATTATAATTCACACAGACAGTTCATCTTGATGCCTAAGTCGTTGTAGGCAGCTATCGTGTCCGCGAGAGGATCACAGGTATGCAGGAGGTATACCCTTGTTGACGTTTATGCTATGATGTTTATCACTCTCTACCAACCCATGCACCTATACACCAGCATATCTATTATGGTTAAGATATCTCAAAGCTACTAAAGATTTTGGCTAAAAATTACTTAAGATTTAAGAAAACTTCAGAAGAAAAGTATTGAATGTTTGATGCTGATTTGGTTTATATGACAAATAAAACATAGTCTCCACCGATGTACGTCTTTATCGTTCGTTTTACGTTCTGAACTTCTACGTTGTAGTTGTAATGCTCACGGGATTTATCAGAGCCCTACCTATAGCCCTGAGTAGAGGTATACCCTTTGGAACTATCATATCAAAGTTGAGCTCTCTGGCTTTAGTAGGTTTTATGATAGAGCGTGACTTACAACCTCTACACAGCAATTTAGTGCTACCCCATTTACTTTGATGTCAGTTAAGTATTTATCAAGTTCCAGGTCTAAAGCTGAACTTGAGCTATTTCATTGTTTTTCATTTTTATCCTTCGGATTACCCTTCTTGGTATGTATATATTTTTTTTTTTGTTCGCTGCAATGAACTGACAAATGAGAAGACTTTTCCAGCCAGACCAGGTGAACAAGGCGGTCATAATTATAATAATTTATCTTTGATATTGTTGATATTATTTAATTTAAGTAATGGAATTTAGTTTTATTATTGATATTCAAATACACTATCTTATTAATTTGCAATACTGAACATTAATGCAAAAAATATAAAATGTATACAAAACAGGAACAATACATTCACAAATTGTAACTATGATCAATTTTTGAAACAGAATATTCAATCTATTAAATCAGTAGTAGTCCCCATTTGATGTAAATATTAAATATTGGTTTCAATATCATTACATCAATAAGGCCTCCGCGACAAAGTGAAAATTCCGGCATCTGCCCAACAGGTTCGCCCAGTCCGGAGACACAAATATAACAAACTTTTTGAAATTACCCGAAAATTCAAATCGTTTTCTATTATTATAGATTGAGCTACAATTAAACACATTCGTAAAACCTTACATTAAGAATTTGTAAATCTACCTAGCATTAATTGAGTTTATATAGTTAAATAATTACAAGTTGTATTTTGCCCTTTTCGGTAAATAAATTTGAATTTGAAGCATCTTGTCCATCGCAAAAGCAGAGTACATTTGCGATCAATTTTTCGCCTTGAGAATCATTCAAGATGTTCACCATATTGACCAACTTTAACCGTATTAAAGAAATTAAAAACTTGTTCGGGTTTAAGCAGCTGCCTGCGCACCTACCCTACACCGTGCAGCAGACAATCTACATCCTGGCGCCCATTAATTTTACATTAATTTAGTAGATTGTTTTTGGCGTAATAATATTGATCAAGCGATTCTCCGTACTGAACTCTTTCAGCCAGCATCTCAGACAAAATAAACAATAGCTCATCCATTATCATTTACCCTACGTCGTTTCAAACTAAGCGACCCAACCAAAGAGCTGCGGTTACTGTCTATTTTATTTTGGGAATAGTATCCACCCTCGCGTTTGCGTGCACAATGCTGTGAACATCGCTCCCTGCTATTTTCTCGTCCTCGCGCTAGGCGAACGCTCTGGTGTACGCCGAACCGGCTTACGAAGAGACCTCTCCGCTGTTATTGGACTATTCGTTGTTCACCTGTTCACCTCGATTGACCTCGGTATCACGCTCCCATAATACCCACGGTCGATTTACCTCGGTATCACGCTCCCGTAATACCCACGGTTGTCGATTGACCTCGGTACCACGCTCCCGTAATACCCACGGTCGTTCAGCAAAGCGCTTCCTGTCATCTCCAACACCTCCGTGTTGACTGGCTTTTTTTTTTTTTTTGGCACCTCCATGCCAATTCTGCGCTCAATCTATCGTAACTGAGGCTACGACTCCTGCTCTCTTCTCGATCCATGGTGGAGAACTGAAACTGACAAATTTCAGCTTAGTAAACAATCAAGCCAACCCTCAGTACACATACTTTAGTTTCTTTGATCTCAATGGGCCTAACAATTAGTATAACGCAAATCCAATTTTCTTTTATTGAAATGTAAGGCGACCTTCGCAAATGTAACTTAAATATTTCACTGATAACAAATGTACGGCTGACTATTTTATTAGAAGGTAGTTGTTAAAAGTTTCAAAATGTTTAATTCTTACTTTGTATTGCAAACTAATATTTAAACAGTTACTTTATTAATCCTTGGTCATGTAATTCTCTTACGGACTCACGGTATTATCTTACACACGCTTTGTACAGCTTTACAGGGGACCGAAGAAAATGTATAATACCTACTTGGTTTAATAAAGAATATTTTGATTTTGACGTTTTTACCTCTTACGTGAATAATATGAAGACACTACAATAAGCGGGTGACTATCTCAAATTTAAAATAAATAATTAAGATATTATGCATCATGATGAGTATTAAAACAACTATGTGTTCCTTCGTATTATGTTCCAAAACTAGATTTATAAACATAAAAGGCCTCAATATTTTTCTATTTTATTTTTTTAAACTTACAGGTTTGCTAAAATTTTAGTAGCAGTAGTAGTAGTAATTTGTAGTAAACCTATGGTAAGTTTGCAGTTGAGTTGTACAAAATATAAAAAAACAACCTGGATACTCACAACCAGGCATGGTGTAAGCAATGCGAGCAATGCATCACACGTAATATCGCTCGGACGCGTACTGATACATTACACATTACTCGACCGTTCCAAACATCACACTTAGCATGGCCTTACATTTCATTCCATTACACTACCATAGAGCACTGCAGTGTGATGCTGCGTGATTGATCGGTAACGAACGTATGGGTAAGCAAATGAAAGTGATACTTAAAACGATAGCAATAAAAATATCCTAAAGTCAATAGTTGTTTTAATTATAATAGCAAAAAGTTTTAAATTGTATTCAAAGAGTTCGGTTAACATCGATGAATCCCGTCAACATTCGTCTCAGGCATGTATTTTATTTAATTCAGTGTAACTAAAACTCTTACTACATTAAAATCAAATTGTAGTTTTCTAGGTTTACAATTAATGCATTAAGTTTTCATAATTTTGGATTAGCACCGGGACATTCAATTTATTTCTAAAATCAAGTTCAATATAATTTATCGATTGATTTTGATACTCGTAATTGTTTGATATTTAAAATCGTGTTATCTTGACATACATTTCGAATCTTTGTAAACATCAAATGAATCCATGCACATTGCTAGTCCTAAGCCTGGACCACACTTGAGTTAAATAAACGCGAGTAAAAGTATGATGACAAAATAACTTTATTCAAAAACGTATAAATATTTAAAAAGTAATGGATACATTTCTTCTCTAATCCCGTCTTACTCGCTCACGTAATTCTATAACTACCTATAACACTGCTATTCTACCTCATGTGATATATTTATATTCCCATTACACGAAATATTTAATTAATTACACAACACCACACGCCTGATAGTAGGAATTGTTAGATCGTAGCATCACATGTAATGCTTTAAACAGATGTTGTAATGCCATATGTCATAATTTCAAAGTGTACTGTTTTCGCACGTGTACTCACAATCATAAACGAAAAATGTTTTAGAAAATTCACTATACTGTATATCGATCCAACATTTCAATATTATTCGATAATCAGAGATTCGATAATAGCTTTGAAAAAAAAAACAATCTGAGCTATCGGGAAAAAAAGGACTAGATATCAGGCTCAAGTATGTAACAGATTAACACTCTTATGTATCGCCCCTATGTTTTTGAGAATAAATGAAAATTCTTTTAAAATACTTTCTTGCCTTCAATTGAAATAGACTTTATTATTTACGACTGTTTATGGATGCTATTTTATAAAGAAGAAGGCAATTTCACCATACCAAGGATTCTAATTACGCAAACACAAAAAAAAAGAACAGGGTACTTACGTAGGCGCAGTACGAAAAACGTGATATTTTTCGCCTATCCTCACTTCTGAGTTGTAGGGTCAACTTCAGGGAGTGTGGAGGTTTTGAAATAAAACCCAAAATAGCGGTACACTTCGTATAATTTCATCTTTCACAACCACTTGCCGATACAACGGACTACTGACAATTGCCCCCGCAAAAACAGAGATCGTATATTTATACCTTACCTAACCTTAAGTCAGTTGACTGTCAGTTGATTTAAATCAACTGACAGTCTCATTATTAATACTCCACTCAAATCTACATAATCATCATTACAACTCATTTATAAATAAATAATAACATTTTAGAAATGAGTATTTACCAAAATTATGGATTTAATTACAATCATTATTTTAATCAGCGTGAGCTGTTTTGAAGTAAAGTCAAACTAGTATCTCATTATTCATACACGACACCACTAATACTTATTAAATAGGTAAATAATATGATTACACAATAAAACTATACAGTTTATCAATTATAAATAGTATAAATTATACAGTATAATAGCCAATCATAGCACACTCATTATTATAAGCTTACAGTATCATCTCCACACATAATCGATTGCATTACAAATAATCCAGATTATGGATCGGAACTCGGATCTTGTCGGTAGCCGTTACCGGAGGTAGACGCAGAAATACATGATTTGTAATGTTTGTGTATCTTCGCGCGCAGCGGTGCAAAAATCCACAAGCGGTTGGCCGTTGGTTTGAGAGTCGGTGAGAAAAAGGTCTTAAGCGCCGTGCAGATTGCGTCGCTTACGCGTTCCGATGAAGCACTTTGATTCTTGCACAATATTGCACTAAAACGTCGTATTTTTACTATGTTGTTTCGGAAAATTAATGCACTACTCTAAAAGATAACTATTGATCACTTGAAAAAGCAATTGACGCTTTTTTAATGGCAAAAAATTAATAAAAAGTGAGAGCACAAAATTTTACGTAGGTACCAACTCAAACCTAAAAAACTTGTTATATGATATGTTCTTGAATAATAAATAAAATATAATATTAAAAAAAGAAATCCTGTAATTTAGACTTTGTGTAATTTTAATTTAGCTCAAAGTTTATTTCTCCCACTGCTTTGATCTTGGAGATCATTCGTATTTATTCCAGGCGGAACTGATCCGGGTCCGCGGCGTCGCCACCACGCCGCCCGTGCTGTGGGTGGTGGGCGGGCCCGGCAGCAACAAGGCCGAGCTGTGCCAGCGGACGGTGGCGCAGCGCCCGGGCTGGATGCATTTCAGGTAATACGTTTTGGATTTCTTTGGGGATAAATGAAGAAGAAGAAAAATATTTATTCGCTGCACTGCTACATTAACATTGTAAACTACAAAAATTACAAAGCGCAAAAAAATATACAAACACATAGAAAATAATATGATACATACTAATTAAGAGATATTAAAATACAAAACAATAGTTAATAAAATAATAGTGTAGCACAATAACTTGCGTAGTAGCAACGAACTTGGAAGCTGACTTAGCATTTCCAGCAGTTCAGTGTTAATATATGTATGTCTTTCATTTCTTCAGTACCGAGCTGTTAAAATCGTAACTAACTACATTATCAGGTAGAGCATCAAATAAGCGACTTGTCGTCGAAAATGATATGGTCTTCGTATCAGCCAGTAATCATCAATTTTCACAGAGATCTATCTGCCTTACATTGCTGTTTCTATCCGTGTGATTTTCGAAACATAAACCAAGTGTTCGTATCATCTTGTGGAAACTTTTACTGCATTGCTTTAAATTAAAATGTGGCATCTACAAGCTTTAGAGCGGTAAAGAAAAGTTATTGATGTCGTCAGGCAGTCCATCCAATTCTTTACCTGCATGTAGTAAATCTGGATAGTATTATTGACCATTAAAAAAACTGCTACTTCATTTGATATGTATTGTTTATTAGTCTATCTATATATATGCTAGCTTTAATGTTTGAACTGGGGAACCAGACATTTATTTTATTTATTTATTCATCATCATATTTTACAAACACCATTACAGACAATAGCCTAATGCGATGTTTACTTATAAAATGAGAAAAAATTTGTACTACTTATTGTAACATACGAATTTTAACGATCTTTCTGTGAACTCACTCAACCTACAATTAAAAATATCTATATCAGTAGCCAGCATATTCAAGATGATGAGCGCGCGAGCGAGCGGCGTACTGCTCAGCAAATTAGTTCGACCGCAAAGCGGCACCAATAGAATTATAGTCACTTCGGTCCTTAAATATATCGATAACCATCTTTGTCGATAGATTTTTAGTAATATTTCTCAACAATCATTTAAAAAGCCCCAACCGTGCTATTGACTATGCTCTGCTTAGCCTACATTACACACCTAACCAGCATTATATTAATTTATTTCCCATGTAGCGTGGGCCAACGCCTCCGCGCGCTGTCGGACGCGGGCGGCGGGCCGGGCTCGGACGCCGCTCTGTGCCGGGTGGCGCTGACGGGCGGCGAGATGGCGCCGCGCGACGTGGTGCTGCGGCTGGTGCGGGACGCCGTGCGGGACGCGGCGCGCGCGGGCTGCGGCCTGGCGCTGGACGGCTTCCCGCGCGACCTGCCGCAGACCGACCAGTTCCAGCGAGACGTGAGTGTCACGTCATTGGATTGTTCATTCGCTTATATACCGTCGCTCTTTTAACGCGCCGCGTTGGCGCGTGTCGCAGAACATCACAGAATGCCGCGACCGGCGCGGCGGGCGCAAACGCACAATACAAAGTGGCGAATTTGATAAATTGCTGTTTGTACATTGATTAAGATCGTGATGACATTGGATATTTTATTTTAAATAAAGGTGGTAATTATTCCGAAACTTTAAGTAATGAAGAATAATAATTGTCTTACTTGCACCAAGTTTGTCTGTACAATTTATTACAAGAACCAAAAGTGCGTGCGAGTGTACCGACACTATATAAGCGTATGAACTATAGTATATGTGATAGCGAACTGGCGCAGATCGAGCGTTTCCAGAGGGGAATAAGTATTGGGATATATGTGGTCCTCAGTGTATGTGACTGTACAAAGTGTCAAAAATTTTCAATTAAATGCTCTAATATCGGGATGTATGTACTACTATTTAAGAAAAAAAAGGAGAATATGCAGAATGCAGCAACATTTTTTTTGTATTTTTTAGTTCTTTTGTTGTTTTAGTATCAGTTATATTACTTTGTTTTAACAAACGGAGCGCTAGACTGACTAATTGCTTACGTGTGTTTTATGACTATTTTATAAAGTTGACTGCTCTCAGTAGAGATTAAACCTGTAGGCGGATTGTAAGTTTCAATCAAAATTCCGTTTTCGGTCAGAATGATTGAGTTCCATAAATCCGAGTGAAAACAATACATATCTGTGTCTCTTTTACTCCTGATGCTAAGGATAGCAGTACTTTACTACGGCGTAAAGTAAACGATTCGATAAAACTCGCAATTCGCTCACTGCAACTTCTTCCACGTTTTCTAACATACCCTTTCCACCCCAGTTCGCCGTAGAGCCGCGCCTCGTGCTGGTGGACTGCTCCAAGCTGCAGCTGGGCCGCGGGCGGCGCGACGACACGGTGGCCGCGTTCCGCCGCCGCCTCGAGCTGTTCCGCGAGCTATCGCTGCCCATGCTCAAGAGCTTGGACGAGCAGCATCGGTTGCTTATTGTAAGGATTTTTGTGTTTTAGTTTGGTTTATGCAAGATTGTTAGGTCGTGTAGAATAATGAAACTGTTCCCTGAGCTGTAGCTTCCCATGCTCAAGAGTCTGGACGAGCAGCAAGGGTTGCTTATTGTGAGATACTTTATGTTTTAATTTAGATAACATAGAGAGGATGGATGATAGTAAATAATGACAGAAATTTCTAGAACTATGTGGAAGGTGATGTCAGTAGAGGACGACTGTGCTTAAAAAGGCAGACGTCCGAAATGGAAAGAATAAAAAAGCATGAATGAAAAGATTGATGGATGTAAATGAAGATCGAAAGGTGTGTCAGGATTGTACAAAGTGGCAATCGATGGGCTCTACCTACCCCAATAGAGCTAACAGCGCTGCGTGAGTATCCATACTAATATTATAAATGGGAAAGTGAGTTTGTTTGTTTGTTTGTTCCGCTTTCACGCCGTAAATACTGAACCGATTGCTTTGAAATTTTTCAGACGTGTAGTTAGAAGTCTAAATTAAATAATAGGGTACTTTTTATCCCGGAAAAAATATGTTCCCACGGGAAATCAAAAATATTGTTTGCTTACTAAATGCATTGGAGATGGCGCTGTGTATCGTTTAAAACAACGTAAAATATTGTAAACTAATATAAAAATCAAAATTTAGAAGCTTAATGGTACGGTAATGCATCCCCGAAAATAAGGAACTCCCGAGCCATGATGTACTATTTTTTTATCGTATACAATTTTTTTTACATCTACTTATATTGCAAACGAATATCATATCCCTTCAATATAATATATCCCTTCAATTTAGCGATTATTTTGGAAGGAGATCCACCACTAATCATCCCTATATTGCCGAGCAATCGCTGCAAGTTCTCCCACTATCACCAACGGTCAGTGTAGGGGGCAGCACCGGGCCGTCGCCGCAGCGCCAAACTACTATCCGTATCTGTACTTACTAGAGATATTCTCATTTCTGAACATAAAAACTTGGTATATTTGTTTCATGATTCTTATGAACAATTAAAAAGGAATTTTTGGAACTCATCCCCTAACGGGTTGATATAGCAAATGAAAGTTAATATAGGGTTTTTTTACATTTTATAATAAAACTTGGTGCGATTGAATTTATGAAATCCAACTATCAATCATTCATGAATATATGCTAACAACCATAAATTCCATAAAAGGGTGGCCATAGCTTCGGAGATACTAATTCTTCATCCAATTTTGGAAATATATTGATAAAAGATAGGTTAATAAAGGTTGTTAGTGATGGGTCACAAACTGCATCGCCCAACAATCACTTAAAAAGCCTCAATGTCCTTTATGTCATTTACAACGCCCGCGGGATTATAAATATAAAAAACAGAAGTTGAGACAGTGTTTCGGTATTTTGGTATTATGTAAACTGGATGCAAAAAATGAAGTCCACGCGGACGAAGTCGCGGGGCAAAAAGCTAGTATATATATATATGTTTGGGTAGAATGATGGTAGATTAAGGAGATGTTTAGCGAGCTGTCGCTGCTCATGCTCAGCAGTTTGGACGAGCAGCATCGGTTGCTTATTGTAAGGATTTTTGTGTTTTATTTTGAGTTATCCAAGTCTGTTGTTTTTTTTAAAAGCGAATTATTTTATAGTTGTGTTCCTAACTTAGTGAGTGATTAAATTAACCTCTTTTTGCGAGAACAGTGCGTGCATTAACTATAGTCGCTTTGAATAAATAGTCCACTTTCTCATGACTTTGTGTAAATCAGTCACGGTATTCCCAACTACATTTTTCAGCATATTTTATGATTGCTATTTTATAAATGAAAATTTGTACCCACACTTGCGGTGTTCCCACCTTACCCGAGACAGTACTCAACTGAGCTATCAAAATATTCTTAAGAAGGTGCATTATGTCGTCAACATTACCTCTTTTCTACATCAACTGGCTACAACATCGTTAATTATTAAACTCTATCCTTAAAATGTGTTCAAATATAATATTCCAGGTGGACGGTGACACAGACACTCAAGAAGTGCAAGAGGAGTTCAGTCGCGTGCTACTGGAGGAAATGGACCGCGCGGAGGCGATCGCTCAACTGCCAAAACCGAACCCCGCCGCGCCTAGACATGGTATTTAGCTGTGGTAACTTTATGTGTTTTGACTTTGTATTCATCTCATGCTAGATTCAACTTTTAACTTTCAACACTTGTGTGGATATTATGTGGCATGTATCTTTGGATATGTGGGCAAATAAATATCCTTAGCTACTAGCTGCTTCAAAGAAGTGTGCAAATCCCTGAAGCTATTTCTGGCGCCGTGTTGACACTTTTGTAGCACTTTAAAAATAAAAATATGTGTTTGATAGTGAGATAGATGAAAGATCTACATTTGGATAATAAAAAAGGACAAACAATAATGCAGAAAAACCGGCCAAGTACGAAGTCTCAAGACTAACTCGCGCAAGAAGGGTTCCGCACCACTATTTTTGCGCGGGTGTATCTATACTTTATACCAATCAACGGGTCGTCTGGAGTTCTTAGCTCTGTTAAAAAAAATACGGAGTTCACTGCGCATAGTTTCGAGCTCCCTATCTTACATTTCTACAAAAAAAAATCCATGGGGTTGTGGGCTGCTTAATGGGGTAGGACGCCTTGTACTGTTTATCGATGACATCAGTGAGAACTTTAACATTATTTACATTAACTACATGACTACCTATCTAAATTAGCAAAAGTAGCGGAGGCTAACTCGTCCCTTAGTTGGGACCGACGTTAGTTGCCCGTGGGTTGCGCTTAGGTGATTGCGTTGGAAATTGGTCAGTAAGGATAAAACAAATTGGACTATGGTCGGGTAGCGGGCATCATATGATATGCCAATTTGTTATTACATGTGAAGCTCTCCTACTAACTAAGGTTATGTAAACTATGGTTGCCCTCGGGAAATGACCCACGTGGATTGGAATCTTATGTTAGCTACATTTAGATTAGTAGAGAATAAATAGGTTGATAGCACCCTCTTATCAGGGATTTGAATTGTGACACGCTCAAAGCGGGTGATAAGCGTGTGCGTGCATCCATCCCAATAATAATTTCTATTCTGGAGTTTTCCGAGTACTTCACTTGTTGTTCGGTTAGTCCCTTGGGTGGGCAGTCCTTGGCATCACCGCGCATATAGAAGGATGCTATCACCACCTATGTTAGGTTGTTATCAGCTGTCAGCTTATTCAGGTCTCTACAACAGAATTGCATTGGTGACATGACCTGCTTGTCTCTAGGGATAAGTACTCGCGTGACTTGGGGGTTGGATTGGTGGATTTGGACTGCAATGGGAGGACACCGTTGATGATAGCCTTCTCTTCTTCTTCTTGTAGTTCTGTGCGTGGTTTTACCGGTGATGACGAGATCATAGCCATATCTATCCACGGCATTGGGGATGGGTTGTCATGCATTAACCGGCACAGCTCATCCATCTTTAGAAGTAGAGGTTTACTCTTTCCCGCCACTGCTTAGTGTGAGGAGGGCTTCAGCTCGCTAAGCACCAAAGGAGCTGCAGGCTGGTCGTTTGATGCATAAAGTATCGCTGAGTGATGTTTGTGAGACATTTCACAACGGGGAAGTTGGCCAATACCAGACCGTAGCCGAACGGCACCCTGCGATATCTCGCCAGGAGTACTTACACCTGGGCAGGCGTAAGTTCTAGCGTGAGGTACTTTCTGGGATTTTCTCCTCCAATCTTAGTGGCCTAACAAAAGGTCAACACTGTCGAGGTCGTACCACCTTCCATTGTTATTCCCCAGAAGAGAGTGTAGTCTGAGGTTCAGTTGAGTTCGGCAGAAACAGGGCTATGCGCGTGCTTGCAGGGATGTCAGACTGGAGCACCATCTGCACCTTGTCTCCCGAAGATAATACGGTGCTGGCAGCTAAATCCCGAACCCAGTTACGACGGGACCATATTCGGAGAGCACTCTCAGAAAGCCTGGGACAGGCTCGGAAAGCAGGTGATATCACTGTTCCCGAGTCCGTCTTAGCATAGTTTCTCTTGAATCTGGTCTTTGAGGTATGCGGCTTCCTACAGGGTCAGATCCCGAAACGATGCTGTAACTATTGCTTCAGCAAGGTGGGCCCGTTTATCTGTGACCGTCACATACATCTTACGACATCCTAGAATCGTCAGGTCGGTCTCTCTTCTGAGGCTCTGGTGCCTTCGTCTTGCTAGTGGACGGCTGTAACTTCGGTCCAAAGAATTTGTCCCTATTGACATGTAGCCCTTTTTAGGGATGACGACCGCCTCTGCCCGATGGAGATTCGCTCCGGGTGCCCCCCTCGTGTAGGTAGATCAGCACGTGGGGGCGACCAAGGACGATGGCTCTCCCATTTGGGGTCTCTCTGTCCTGCATTGGAGGTGGCGGTAGGATCTCTCCTAGGGGATTCCCTTTTCTTCTTTTCGGAGCCAGACTCTGGAGTCAGACTCTCAGAGCTTTTTCCTTGTGCATTTTGTGACTGCGAGGTTCAGTTTTATTTTGTTTCTTTTATCGTAAGTTTCTCAATTGCTGGGTCCTCCACTAGGTCCCGGAGTGGTCTTCGGCAACCTTTTAAATTCAAATTCACTGCGTGAAATAAATATAAACGTAAAATTACATTACATAAATTTACAGATATGAGTTCCGTGCAGCAGTTCGCGCACGCGATGGCGCGAATGGGCGGCGGCATGATGAACGGCATGGCCAACGGGGCGCCAAGGAACGGGGCGCTGCCCAACGGCAACCTGGGGAACAACTTGCTGGGGATCACAAACAATGAGGTAATACCAGTGTTGTTGCTTTATTCGTTTACTAGCTGACACGACAGACTTCGTACTGTCAAATTTGCTTATGACAAAACTTAAATCGTTTTTTCCGTTGCTCTTAGGTTAATCAGGCGTGAATAATTCATTAATAAAAAAAAACCAGGATATAAAGTATCATATTTGATCATTTGGGTCTTTATCTAGTATTCTGCCAAATTTCATTCACATTAACGTCTAAACTTTCAAATTTATAATATTAATAGGATTATTCGCAGACGTAAATGCCCTTCATACCCACGGGTGTCGTAAGAAGCGACTTAGAGTATGGGGCTTTTTAAGCGGTTTTTTGGCGATCTGTTTGGAGTCCCATCATCGTTTATTTCCCTTCTTCTCCCGTATCAACTTCCAAATATGGCTGAGGAGTTTCTAGTTCTGAAGCTCTGGCTACACTTTTCGGTACCAGAAAATCCCACTGGTTACCAACTATTATTTCGCATATTGAGTTAACTTTCAAATTATTAATTGCCCAATTTAGAGTTCTTTATTCTTTTTTTGTTCTATCAGAAAATATTAAAGATATTTTTAGCTTTATTACTCCGGAATTACAAACATTTGAATATCATTGAATTTTAAACACTTTCTTAACAATCCACCATTATTATACAATAACATGAAAGCTAAATATAAGTCTGGTGATAGATGTTTGTACAATTAAATGTAAGAAATCAGAAGTTTGTCAACAGAAGTACTTCCAATCCCAAAAGTACTAGTCAGTGGCAAAGTACCACAAGATTGGTGCAGGGCCGTGATTGTGCCTTTATATAAAGAGGGTCTCACCAGGAGACTAATTACCGCGGAATCAGCCTACTCAGTATTGTAAAGCAAAGGTTTTGATTAAAAGAGTAATGATTTAAACGGATGTTTAAAAATTTATCTGCATGCAAAAATAAGAGAAGCAATGGGATGTATGGACCAAATTGCGCTTATGTATGGCAGTGAAAGTTGGGTTTGGGAGAAGAAGAATGAGAGCAGAGTAGATGTAGCAGAGATAAAGCTTCTCAGAAGTAAATGCAATGTTAGGTTATGTGTTTAAGTGAGGAATAGTATAATTCGTGAAAGGTGCTATGTGAAAATCGAAATATTGAAAAAGAAAATAAAAAATAAAATTTTGAGATGGTTAAGACAAAAAGAGAGGATAGCTGAAAGTAAATTGGTGAAAAAGATTTACAGAGCTGATATGGAAGGTAATATTAGTTGAGTACGACCACGGAAGACACATTTAGATCAAATAGAATAGAAAAGATTTATTAATGTAATCGAAGCGCGAGAGGATTACCAAGATCGCACAAAGTGGCGATCGATAGTCTCTGTCAATCCCAATGGGAACTATAAATGGTATATGTATGTATGTCTCTTGAGAGAATAGTAGAATATTTATTTAAATTTTGTACCGTAAGTATAAAATAAGTATTTTTCTGCTTTCAGGTAAAATCGTCAATAGATCCTATTACGAAAATAACTACAGTGTCGGAACTAACGGAAGATCAAGTAAGAAGAATGTACGCGCAAAGTTTAGGTGATATTACTGCAAATACACATATGTAATAAGTATAGCGAAGTCACGGACATTGCAACAACCAAGATTGCACATTCACCAACGTACAATAAATAAAAAAAACGTACGTGCGTATTTTGGTTGTTAACCAATTGTCTGGTTGTTGTGGAATTTTGGTTGTTAACTTGTCCATATGCTAGTATATAAGAGTAGTGATTTTAGGATATATTTAAATCGGAAATGTAGGTAACGCCAAAACACAAAATTTAAATTTAATACTCTTTATAATCTATTATAGCCCAATGTTTAAATATTAGGCTAAAGAAGGTTCAGGAAGATTTAAATAAGTAATCAAACAATAATTGTCTATATACGTATATCAATTCTTTATTCTATAATCCTAAAAGTTCAGTTGTTATTGTTTCAACCAATCACAAATTATGGACACCCTACAATAGTGTGTTGTTTATACTTAAATTTCATCTCTATTTAGGCGTTAAGTTAAAGGAAACTTTATTAATAAAATAATATTATGTGCTGATTTCTAACAAAATTGTTTCGATGGCAATTTTCATGTGTCTTTGGGTATGTGGCAAATCTCTAAACCGGTCAAAATTTGAATTAGATAGATCGATTTTGCTACCTCTGCCTTTGATCTATCGTCATTGATCTTATATTAGTTATTGAATTACAATTTAGGTTTGGTTTTCTTATGAGCTCATTGTCAAAAGTCAGATGTCTGTTTCATCCTGTGAGCGGGTATCCGAAAAGACTTATTTGCGAAGAAGTTTGATTTAATTTACGGTGAACTATGTACTTTAAAAGAAAAGCAATACAAAACGATTTCCTTTGTAAAATCGCATGGTAACAAATTTTTTGGCTGTAAATTTTCAAAGGTATTTATACCTTAGTTAAAAAAAAAATATTTTGGCAGCCTAGAGAATGATATTAATTTAAAAGTGCCTGTTATATGATAAATATTGTGAATGATAAAGTGCCTACGCAATTTTGTAAAATATCATGTTCCGTATGTACAATAGCTAAATACTCTAAGGTTAAGGATATTTTATCAATAAGTAATCTAGTAGTGTCAAAGTTAATGTGACTTCTTAGGAATTGCTTTTGAGTACATAATGCATGCATACATGCATTTTTCTATTGTGTATCCAAGTGTTGTAATTGAGCCTAGTTCCTGTTGCACAAAAATCTCGGAAATAAGGGATATATTATTATAGATATATAATAATAGCCTTAACGAGAATTAATACCCCGAAATTATAATTTAATTAAATAACTTATTTTTTATCTAAATCAGAGTAAACAACGTATTGTTCAGTAATAACGGAAGGTTTATATATAAAATACCTATAACTTTTCTGTTCATTAACACTTTATGTTAAAGCTTGACATTAATAGATTACTAAAATTCGATTATAAATATAATTTACCTCTATTAGTAAGAATTATAGTTTAATAAAAATGTATACAACATACGCACACCATATACACAATTTAAACTAACTATAATTACAATAAACGTAGGTTAGTCAAATTTCTAAGATCGTAGTTATTAGAACTTTACTAATTTTAAGACGAATAACACCACAAATAATTAACGATAAAAATTCTTAGATTGTGCTGTGCATACTGATATTAAAATAGTAGCAATCTCTACTTGGTTATTTACTTAAATAATCCAAATCATAAAAATATACAAGTAGGGTTGTTAAATTCTGGGTTCTCATTCTATTATAACTTAAGTTATCACGATCTCTAATAAGGTTACATTAAGCGTTTAACAAAGTTAATCTATAAGTAATGTAGTCAGTTAGAGCATAGCTAATTAATAAAACACTATGTGCGAAAAATATCGTTCAGAAATTATACAATGCGCCCATAATCATATTTATTGCCATCATTGAACAAATAAAACATTTATTATTTTAATGAATTCAAATGATGGCTGGGTCTTTGAAAATAATGCAAAAGAAAGATATCAGAGGAAGAAATTAGGGCTCTTTTAACAAAATAGACATCTATTTAAATTACCATAGGAGAAGTATTTTGGAAATCGGTGTTCCAATATCGAATACCTCTTATTACAAACAATAACAAGAACAAAAAATACACAAACAACAAGTCTATCCTCTTCATAATATTACTACAAATAATAATTTGTATGATAAACAAACTTCCTTGATAAAATAAGACGTTGATAATATCTTTTACAAAAATAGGACTGCTTTCACAGCTGTTTGATGGATTCCCAAATTTTCATCCATCATTGCAACGAAACAATGAGACTACTTTAGAAATTCATAGCCTAATAACGGAGTAATCGCGTAACATACATACAAAAAAAACATACAATTGATTTGGGGACCTGTTGAAGACAGTCGAAAATATAATAACTACACATATCTCATTTAATGAAGTTGTACCTTGTTAATAACAGCGCAGCTTTAATGTCAAAACATTTGCTTTTTAAAAGTTTCCTGAAATGAAAAGTATAAC
Source organism: Bedellia somnulentella (assembly GCA_963576735.1). NCBI lineage: Eukaryota > Metazoa > Arthropoda > Insecta > Lepidoptera > Bedelliidae > Bedellia > Bedellia somnulentella. The sequence goes on along the minus strand of OY755175.1, from coordinate 17,502,949 downwards.
TTCTGAACGAATTATTCGCACATTCACAAAATGGGGCCAATATAGTTTAGAAATAGACACGTAGAAAAGGTAGTCACTATCATTTTAAAGCACATAATTTTTATACGAATGTTGTGAAACTATAATTAATAAAAAATCTGTATTTTATTTACTATCTTATAATAACATAATGTTTGGTATAAATGAACTTTAAAACATATCATTTCTGTCTTATGGGTTGTTAATATATATTTTTTATTTTTATTTAAAGACATATTAGTGATTGTCGTTTTATTAGGGATGTATTTTTTTAAGGAAACGGCGTAATTGTAAATGAATTTATTTTATTTTAAAATAAAGAGCACTTTTATATTTGCCTCGTTTATTATTTTGCCATAATGCCATTTTGAAGATTTAATGTTTGGGTCAGTGAAATCTGATTATTTTAAAATTATAGTAAAAAATTGGTATTTCTGATGTTTTATTGATTATTCATTTTTACATCCTCTGACCACACAGATAAGCAGTTTGAAGGCAGTTTTACTCAATTAATATGCCCGGCGGAATTTCTTCCACTCTATCCAAGGTTAACTCTTTTTACATGTATGTATGTTTAAGTACGTAAACGCTAACTTCTAAAATGTGCCAAACAATTGTTCTGCACTATTTGGTCTGGTGTTTATGACGTCTATGTACTAAAGCTTAACACCTTTAGATTATTATAATTGAAACTCTATAACTCCCGATTTAAAATGTTTTACCTGTTACTGTGTGTACCTATTCCTTTTAACCGGTGTGAAGTTAGCGGCCGATTCCAGCGGCCGATTATAACCCGACCAAATTAAAAAGTTTCAATATGAAAAGGTGTAAAACCAGGAATTTCAGCATCTGAGAAGCCTCATTGCCACATAAATAGCTGCATTAACACTCTAGGCCATTAACCTGCCCGAACGCGAACCTTAAACCCATGAAACAAAATGTAGAGCAGCCACCCTAGATGAATTATTAAAAACTTTTCTGACATGAGCCCCAAGCTTCTACACACCTTAAGTATGGTATCAAAAGATACGTATTAAATAGTTCTACATGATGCATACCGAAATATTTGAATATGAAGAGATTTTAACCCCTCAATCGCAAGGGTAACCCTAGCGGCCGATTTCAGTGAAATGAATAGTTGTGATAAAATCTGTCCAAAGCTTCTACACACCTTGAGAATGGTATCAAAAGAACCGTATTAAATAGCTCTACAGAAAGCATACCAAAATATTTTAATATGAAGAGATTTTAACCCTTCAACCATACGATAGAGCAATTTCACGTACAAAAACATGATAAATATTTTCTGACACGAACCCAAAGCTTCTACACACCTTGAGTATGGTATCAAAAGAACCGTATTAAATAGCTCTACAGGATGCATAGCAAAATATTTTAATATGAAGAGATTTTAACCCCTCAATCGCAAGTTTAACCCTCAGCGGCCGATTTCAGCGAAATGAATAGTTGTGATAAAATCTGTCCAAAGCTTCTACACACCTTGACTATGGTATCAAAAGAACCGCTTCAAATAGCTCTACAGAATGCATAGCAAAATATTTTAATATGAAGAGATTTTAACCCTTCAATCATACGATAGAGCTATTCCGCGTACAAAAAAATGATAAATATTTTCTGACACGAACCCAAAGCTTCTACACACCTTGAGTATGGTATCAAAAGAACCGTATTAAATAGCTCTACAGGATGCATAGCAAAATATTTTCATATGAAGAGATTTTAACCCTTCAACCATACGATAGAGCAATTTCACGTACAAAAAAATGATAAATATTTTCTGACACGAACCCAAAGCTTCTACACACCTTGAGTATGGTATCAAAAGAACCGTATTAAATAGCTCTACAGGATGCATAGCAAAATATTTGAATATGAAGAGATTTTAACCCCTCAATCGCAAGGTTAACCCTCAGCGGCCGATTTCAGCGAAATGAATAGTTGTGATAAAATCTGTCCAAAGCTTCTACACACCTTGAATATGGTATCAAAAGAACCGTATTAAATAGCTCTACAGAAAGCATAGCAAAATATTTTAATATGAAGAGATTTTAACCCTTCAACCATACGATAGAGCAATTTCACGTACAAAAACATGATAAATATTTTCTGACACGAACCCAAAGCTTCTAAACACCTTGAGTATGGTATCAAAAGAACCGTATTAAATAGCTCTACAGGATGCATAGCAAAATATTTTAATATGAAGAGATTTTAACCCCTCAATCGCAAGGTTAACCCTCAGCGGCCGATTTCAGCGAAATGAATAGTTGCGATAAAATCTGTCCAAAGCTTCTACACACCTTGAGTATGGTATCAAAAGAACCGTATTAAATAGCTCTACAGAAAGCATAGCAAAATATTTGAATATGAAGAGATTTTAACCCTTCAACCATACGATAGAGCAATTTCATGTACAAAAAAATGATAAATATTTTCTGACACGAACCCAAAGCTTCTACACACCTTGAGTATGGTATCAAAAGAACCGTATTAAATAGCTCTACAGGATGCATAGCAAAATATTTTCATATGAAGAGATTTTAACCCTTCAACCATACGATAGAGCAATTTCACGTACAAAAAAATGATAAATATTTTCTGACACGAACCCAAAGCTTCTACACACCTTGAGTATGGTATCAAAAGAACCGTATTAAATAGCTCTACAGGATGCATATCAAAATATTTGAATATGAAGAGATTTTAACCCCTCAATCGCAAGGTTAACCCTCAGCGGCCGATTTCAGCGAAATGAATAGTTGTGATAAAATCTGTCCAAAGCTTCTACACACCTTGAATATGGTATCAAAAGAACCGTTTTAAATAGCTCTACAGAATGCATAGCAAAATATTTTAATATTAAGAGATTTTAACCCTTCAACCATACGATAGAGCAATTTCACGTACAAAAAAATGATAAATATTTTCTGACACGAACCCAAAGCTTCTACACACCTTGAGTATGGTATCAAAAGAACCGTATTAAATAGTTTTACAGGATGCATAGCAAAATATTTTAATATGAAGAGATTTTAACCCTTCAATCATACGATAGAGCAATTTCACGTACAAAAAAATGATAAATATTTTCTGACACGAACCCAAAGCTTCTACACACCTTGAATATGGTATCAAAAGAACCGTTTTAAATAGCTCTACAGAATGCATAGCAAAATATTTTAATATTAAGAGATTTTAACCCTTCAACCATACGATAGAGCAATTTCACGTACAAAAAAATGATAAATATTTTCTGACACGAACCCAAAGCTTCTACACACCTTGAGTATGGTATCAAAAGAACCGTATTAAATAGCTCTACAGGATGCATAGCAAAATATTTGAATATGAAGAGATTTTAACCCCTCAATCGCAAGGTTAACCCTCAGCGGCCGATTTCAGCGAAATGAATAGTTGTGATAAAATCTGTCCAAAGCTTCTACACACCTTGAATATGGTATCAAAAGAACAGTTTTAAATAGCTCTACAGAATGCATAGCAAAATATTTTAATATGAAGAGATTTTAACCCTTCAACCATACGATAGAGCAATTTCACGTACAAAAAAATGATAAATATTTTCTGACACGAACCCAAAGCTTCTACACACCTTGAGTATGGTATCAAAAGAACCGTATTAAATAGCTCTACAGGATGCATAGCAAAATATTTGAATATGAAGAGATTTTAACCCCTCAATCGCAAGGTTAACCCTCAGCGGCCGATTTCAGCGAAATGAATAGTTGTGATAAAATCTGTCCAAAGCTTCTACACACCTTGAATATGGTATCAAAAGAACCGCTTCAAATAGCTCTACAGAATGCATAGCAAAATATTTTAATATGAAGAGATTTTAACCCTTCAACCATACGATAGAGCAATTACACGTACAAAAAAATGATAAATATTTTCTGACACGAACCCAAAGCTTCTACACACCTTGAGTATGGTATCAAAAGAACCGTATTAAATAGCTCTACAGGATGCATAGCAAAATATTTGAATATGAAGAGATTTTAACCCCTCAATCGCAAGGTTAACCCTCAGCGGCCGATTTCAGCGAAATGAATAGTTGTGATAAAATCTGTCCAAAGCTTCTACACACCTTAAGTATGGTATCAAAAGAACCGTATTAAATAGCTCTACAGGATGCATAGCAAAATATTTTAATATGAAGAGATTTTAACCCTTCAACCATACGATAGAGCAATTTCACGTACAAAAAAATGATAAATATTTTCTGACACGAACCCAAAGCTTCTACACACCTTGACTATGGTATCAAAAGAACCGTATTAAATAGCTCTACAGGATGCATAGCAAAATATTTTAATATGAAGAGATTTTAACCCCTCAATCGCAAGGTTAACCCTCAGCGGCCGATTTCAGCGAAATGAATAGTTGCGATAAAATCTGTCCAAAGCTTCTACACACCTTGAGTATGGTATCAAAAGAACCGTATTAAATAGCTCTACAGGATGCATAGCAAAATATTTGAATATGAAGAGATTTTAACCCCTCAATCGCAAGGTTAACCCTCAGCGGCCGATTTCAGCGAAATGAATAGTTGTGATAAAATCTGTCCAAAGCTTCTACACACCTTGAATATGGTATCAAAAGAACCGTTTTAAATAGCTCTACAGAATGCATAGCAAAATATTTTAATATTAAGAGATTTTAACCCTTCAACCATACGATAGAGCAATTTCACGTACAAAAAAATGATAAATATTTTCTGACACGAACCCAAAGCTTCTACACACCTTGAGTATGGTATCAAAAGAACCGTATTAAATAGTTTTACAGGATGCATAGCAAAATATTTTAATATGAAGAGATTTTAACCCTTCAATCATACGATAGAGCAATTTCACGTACAAAAAAATGATAAATATTTTCTGACACGAACCCAAAGCTTCTACACACCTTGAGTATGGTATCAAAAGAACCGTATTAAATAGCTCTACAGGATGCATAGCAAAATATTTTCATATGAAGAGATTTTAACCCTTCAACCATACGATAGAGCAATTACACGTACAAAAAAATGATAAATATTTTCTGACACGAACCCAAAGCTTCTACACACCTTGAGTATGGTATCAAAAGAACCGTATTAAATAGCTCTACAGGATGCATAGCAAAATATTTGAATATGAAGAGATTTTAACCCCTCAATCGCAAGGTTAACCCTCAGCGGCCGATTTCAGCGAAATGAATAGTTGTGATAAAATCTGTCCAAAGCTTCTACACACCTTGAATATGGTATCAAAAGAACCGTTTTAAATAGCTCTACAGAATGCATAGCAAAATATTTTAATATTAAGAGATTTTAACCCTTCAACCATACGATAGAGCAATTTCACGTACAAAAAAATGATAAATATTTTCTGACACGAACCCAAAGCTTCTACACACCTTGAGTATGGTATCAAAAGAACCGTATTAAATAGTTTTACAGGATGCATAGCAAAATATTTTAATATGAAGAGATTTTAACCCTTCAATCATACGATAGAGCAATTTCACGTACAAAAAAATGATAAATATTTTCTGACACGAACCCAAAGCTTCTACACACCTTGAGTATGGTATCAAAAGAACCGTATTAAATAGCTCTACAGGATGCATAGCAAAATATTTTCATATGAAGAGATTTTAACCCTTCAACCATACGATAGAGCAATTACACGTACAAAAAAATGATAAATATTTTCTGACACGAACCCAAAGCTTCTACACACCTTGAGTATGGTATCAAAAGAACCGTATTAAATAGCTCTACAGGATGCATAGCAAAATATTTGAATATGAAGAGATTTTAACCCCTCAATCGCAAGGTTAACCCTCAGCGGCCGATTTCAGCGAAATGAATAGTTGTGATAAAATCTGTCCAAAGCTTCTACACACCTTGAATATGGTATCAAAAGAACAGTTTTAAATAGCTCTACAGAATGCATAGCAAAATATTTTAATATGAAGAGATTTTAACCCTTCAACCATACGATAGAGCAATTTCACGTACAAAAAAATGATAAATATTTTCTGACACGAACCCAAAGCTTCTACACACCTTGAGTATGGTATCAAAAGAACCGTATTAAATAGCTCTACAGGATGCATAGCAAAATATTTGAATATGAAGAGATTTTAACCCCTCAATCGCAAGGTTAACCCTCAGCGGCCGATTTCAGCGAAATGAATAGTTGTGATAAAATCTGTCCAAAGCTTCTACACACCTTGAATATGGTATCAAAAGAACCGCTTCAAATAGCTCTACAGAATGCATAGCAAAATATTTTAATATGAAGAGATTTTAACCCTTCAACCATACGATAGAGCAATTTCACGTACAAAAAAATGATAAATATTTTCTGACACGAACCCAAAGCTTCTACACACCTTGAGTATGGTATCAAAAGAACCGTATTAAATAGCTCTACAGGATGCATAGCAAAATATTTTAATATGAAGAGATTTTAACCCTTCAATCATACGATAGAGCTATTCCGCGTACAAAAAAATGATAAATATTTTCTGACACGAACCCAAAGCTTCTACACACCTTGAGTATGGTATCAAAAGAACCGTATTAAATAGCTCTACAGGATGCATAGCAAAATATTTTCATATGAAGAGATTTTAACCCTTCAACCATACGATAGAGCAATTTCACGTACAAAAAAATGATAAATATTTTCTGACACGAACCCAAAGCTTCTACACACCTTGAGTATGGTATCAAAAGAACCGTATTAAATAGCTCTACAGGATGCATAGCAAAATATTTTAATATGAAGAGATTTTAACCCCTCAATCGCAAGTTTAACCCTCAGCGGCCGATTTCAGCGAAATGAATAGTTGTGATAAAATCTGTCCAAAGCTTCTACACACCTTGACTATGGTATCAAAAGAACCGCTTCAAATAGCTCTTCAGAATGCATAGCAAAATATTTTAATATGAAGAGATTTTAACCCTTCAATCATACGATAGAGCTATTCCGCGTACAAAAAAATGATAAATATTTTCTGACACGAACCCAAAGCTTCTACACACCTTGAGTATGGTATCAAAAGAACCGTATTAAATAGTTTTACAGGATGCATAGCAAAATATTTTCATATGAAGAGATTTTAACCCTTCAACCATACGATAGAGCAATTTCACGTACAAAAAAATGATAAATATTTTCTGACACGAACCCAAAGCTTCTACACACCTTGAGTATGGTATCAAAAGAACCGTATTAAATAGCTCTACAGGATGCATAGCAAAATATTTGAATATGAAGAGATTTTAACCCCTCAATCGCAAGGTTAACCCTCAGCGGCCGATTTCAGCGAAATGAATAGTTCTGATAAAATCTGTCCAAAGCTTCTACACACCTTGAATATGGTATCAAAAGAACCGTTTTAAATAGCTCTACAGAATTCATAGCAAAATATTTTAATATGAAGAGATTTTAACCCTTCAACCATACGATAGAGCAATTTCACGTACAAAAAAATGATAAATATTTTCTGACACGAACCCAAAGCTTCTACACACCTTGAGTATGGTATCAAAAGAACCGTATTAAATAGCTCTACAGGATGCATAGCAAAATATTTGAATATGAAGAGATTTTAACCCCTCAATCGCAAGGTTAACCCTCAGCGGCCGATTTCAGCGAAATGAATAGTTGTGATAAAATCTGTCCAAAGCTTCTACACACCTTAAGTATGGTATCAAAAGAACCGTATTAAATAGCTCTACAGGATGCATAGCAAAATATTTTAATATGAAGAGATTTTAACCCTTCAACCATACGATAGAGCAATTTCACGTACAAAAAAATGATAAATATTTTCTGACACGAACCCAAAGCTTCTACACACCTTGACTATGGTATCAAAAGAACCGTATTAAATAGCTCTACAGGATGCATAGCAAAATATTTTAATATGAAGAGATTTTAACCCCTCAATCGCAAGTTTAACCCTCAGCGGCCGATTTCAGCGAAATGAATAGTTGTGATAAAATCTGTCCAAAGCTTCTACACACCTTGACTATGGTATCAAAAGAACCGCTTCAAATAGCTCTACAGAATGCATAGCAAAATATTTTAATATGAAGAGATTTTAACCCTTCAATCATACGATAGAGCTATTCCGCGTACAAAAAAATGATAAATATTTTCTGACACGAACCCAAAGCTTCTACACACCTTGAGTATGGTATCAAAAGAACCGTATTAAATAGTTTTACAGGATGCATAGCAAAATATTTTCATATGAAGAGATTTTAACCCTTCAACCATACGATAGAGCAATTTCACGTACAAAAAAATGATAAATATTTTCTGACACGAACCCAAAGCTTCTACACACCTTGAGTGTGGTATCAAAAGAACCGTATACAATAGTTCTACAGGATGCATATCAAAATATTTTAATATGAAGAGATTTTCAACCCTTCAATCGCAAGTTTAACCCTCAGCGGCCGATTTCAGCGAATGATAGTTGTGATAAAATCTGTCCAAAGCTTCTACACACCTTAAATATGGTATCAAAAGAACCGTATAAAATAGCTCTACAGATTGCATACCAAAATATTTGAATATGAAGAGATTTTCACCCTTCAATCACACAATAGAGCAATTTCACGTACAAAAAAATTATAAATATTTTCTGACACGAACCCAAAGCTTCTACACACCTTGAGTATGGTATCAAAAGAACCGTATTAAATAGCTCTACAGGATGCATAGCAAAATATTTTAATATGAAGAGATTTTAACCCTTCAACCATACGATAGAGCAATTTCACGTACAAAAAAATGATAAATATTTTCTGACACGAACCCAAAGCTTCTACACACCTTGAGTATGGTATCAAAAGAACCGTATTAAATAGCTCTACAGGATGCATAGCAAAATATTTGAATATGAAGAGATTTTAACCCCTCAATCGCAAGGTTAACCCTCAGCGGCCGATTTCAGCGAAATGAATAGTTCTGATAAAATCTGTCAAAGCTTCTACACACCTTGAATATGGTATCAAAAGAACCGTTTTAAATAGCTCTACAGAATTCATAGCAAAATATTTTAATATGAAGAGATTTTAACCCTTCAACCATACGATAGAGCAATTTCACGTACAAAAAAATGATAAATATTTTCTGACACGAACCCAAAGCTTCTACACACCTTGAGTATGGTATCAAAAGAACCGTATT
>OY755175.1:17246612-17493492 GCA_963576735.1 Bedellia somnulentella | reverse complement strand
CTTCCCGCGCGACCTGCCGCAGACCGACCAGTTCCAGCGAGACGTGAGTTAACGTCATTGGATTGTTCATTCGCTTATATACCGTCGCTCTTTTAACGCGCCGCGTTGGCGCGTGCCGCAGAACATCACAGAATGCCGCGACCGGCTGGCGCAAACGCACAATACAAAGTGGCGAATTTGATAAATTGCTGTTTGTACATTGATTAAGATCGTGATGATATTGGATATTTTATTTTAAATACAGGTGGTAATTATTCCGAAACTTTAAGTAATGAAGAATAATAATTGGCTTACTTGCACCAAGTTTGTCTGTACAATTTATTACAAGAACCAAAAGTGCGTGCGAGTGTACCGACACTATATAAGCGTATGAACTATAGTATATGTGATAGCGAACTGGGGCAGATCGAGCGTTTCCAGAGGGGTATAAGTGTTGGGATATATGTAGTCGTCAGTGTACGCGACTGTACAAAGTGTCAAAAAATTTCAATTAAATGCTCTAATATTGGGATGTATGTACTACTATTTAAGAAAAAAAAGGAGAATATGCAGAATGCAGTAACATTTTTTTTGTATTTTTTAGTTTTTTTGTTATTTTAGTATCAGTTATATTAGTTTGTTTTAACAAACCGAGTGCTAGACTGACTATTTGCTTACGTGTGTTTTATGACTATTTTATAAAGTTGACTGCTCTCAGCAGATTTTAAACCTGTAGGCGGATTGTAAGTTTCAATCAAAATTCCGTTTTCGGTCAGAATGATTGAGTTCCATAAATCTGAGTGAAAACAATACATATCTGTGTCTCTTTTACTCCTGATGCTAAGGATAGCAGTACTTTACTACGGCGTAAAGTAAACGATTCGATAAAACTCGCAATTCGCTCACTGCAACTTCTTCCACGTTTTCTAACATACCCTTTCCACCCCAGTTCGCCGTAGAGCCGCGCCTCGTGCTGGTGGACTGCTCCAAGCTGCAGCTGGGCCGCGGGCGGCGCGACGACACGGTGGCCGCGTTCCGCCGCCGCCTCGAGCTGTTCCGCGAGCTGTCGCTGCCCATGCTCAAGAGCTTGGACGAGCAGCATCGGTTGCTTATTGTAAGGATTTTTGTGTTTTATTTTGAGTTATCCAAGTCCGTTGTTTTTTTTAAAAGCGAATTATTTTATAGTTGTGTTCCTAACTTAGTGAGTGATTAAATTAACCTCTTTTTGCGAGAACAGTGCGTTCATGTATTAACTATAGTCGCTTTGAATAAATAGTCCACTTTCTCATGACTTTGTGTAAATCAGCCACGGTATTCCCAACTACATTTTTCAACATATTTTATGATTGCTATTTTATAAATGAAAATTTTTACCCACACTTGCGGTGTTCCCACCTTACCCGAGACAGTACTCAACTGAGCTATCAAAATATTCTTAAGAAGGTGCATTATGTCGTCAACATTACCTCTTTTCTACATCAACTGGCTACAACATCGTTAATTATTAAACTCTATCCTTAAAATGTGTTCAAATATAATATTCCAGGTGGACGGTGACACAGACACTCAAGAAGTGCAAGAGGAGTTCAGTCGTGTGCTACTGGAGGAAATGGACCGCGCGGAGGCGATCGCTCAACTTCCAAAACCGAACCCCGCCGCGCCTAGACATGGTATTTAGCTGTGGTAACTTTATGTGTTTTGACTTTGTATTCATCTCATGCTAGATTCAACTTTTAACTTTCAAACTTGTGTGGATATTATGTGGCATGTATCTTTTGATATGTGGGCAAATAAATATCCTTAGCTACTAGCTGCTTCAAAGAAGTGTGCAAATCCCTGAAGCTATTTCTGGCGCCGTGTTAAAAATATTTGTTTGATAGTGAGATAGATCAAAGATCTACATTTGGATAATAAAAAAGGACAAAAAATAATGCAGAAAAACCGGCCAAGTACGAAGTCCCAAGACTAACTCGCGCAAGAAGGGATTCGAACCACTATTGTTGCGCGGGTGTATCTATACTTTATACCAATCAACGGGTCGTCTGGAGTTTTTGGCTCTGTTAAAAAAAATACGGAGTTCACTGCGCATAGTTTCGAGCTCCCTATCTCACATTTCTACTAGATTTTTTCCATGGGGTTGTGGGCTGCTTAATGGGGTAGGACGCCTTGTACTATTTATCGATGACATCAGTGAGAACTTTAACATTATTTACATTAACTACATGACTAACTAAATTAGCAAAAGTAGCGGAGGCTAACTCGTCCCTTAGTTGGGACCGACGTTAGTTGCCCGTGGGTTGCGCTTAGGTGATTGCGTTGGAAATTAGTCAGTAAGGATAAAACAAATTCGACTATGGTCGGGCAGCGGGCATCATATGATATGCCAATTTGTTATTACATGTGAAGCTCTCCTACTAACTAAGGTTATGTAAACTATGGTTGCCCTCGGGAAATGACCCACGTGGATTGAATTCTTATGTTAGCTACATTTAGATTAGTGACATGATAGTCCAGTGGGTAGAACACCCGCCCGAAAACAGAAGGGCGTGAGTTCCAATCCTGGGACGGGCCTACACCAATTTGTCTTTTCTAAAGTCATATGTGTGGTTAATTTATCATGGTTGCTAATGGTGAGGGAAAACATCGTGAGGAAACCCACATGGCTGAGTTGTACTTAGTCATGTAACAGTGTATTCGTACAAAACGGCGATAGGTCTGCCCCCTATCACGTGAGTACACTGTCTAAGCAAAACGTGGGTACCTTCTCTAGAAACTAGATGGCGCTTGCCATGTGAGTTCAGGAGTATTGGTACCTCTGCCAACCCCTTCGGGGATAAACGGCGTGAACGTTTATGTTATGTTATGTTATGTTATGTATGTATTTAGATTAGTAGAGAATAAATAGGTTGATAACACCTCTTATCAGGGATTTGAATTGTGACACGCTCAAAGTGGGTGATAAGCGTGTGCATCCATCCCAATAATTTCTATTCTGGAGTTTTCCGAGTACTTCACTTGTTCGGTTACTCCCTTGGGTGGGCAGTCGTTGGCATCACCGCCTATGTTAGGTTGTTATCAGCTGTCAGCTTATTCAGGTCTCTACAACAGAATTGCATTGGTGACATGACCTGCTTGTCCCTAGGGATAAGTACTCGCGTGACTTGGGGGTTGGATTGGTGGATTTGGACTGCACTGGGAGGACACCGTTGATGATAGCCTTCTCTTCTTCTTCTTGTAGTTCTGTGCGTGGTTTTTCCGGTGATGGCGAGATCATAGCCATATCTATCCACGGCATTGGGGATGGGTTGTCATGCATTAAACGGCACAGCTCATCCATCTTTAGAAGAAGAGGTTTACTCTTTTCCGCCACTGGTTAGTGTGAGGAGGGCTTCAGCTCGCTAAGCACCAAAGAAGCTGCAGCAGGCTGGTCGTTTGATGCATAAAGTATCGCTGCGTGATGTTTGTGAGACATTTCACAAAGGGGAAGTTGGCCAATACCGGACCGTAGCCGAACGGCACCCTGCGATATCTCGCCTGGAGTACTTACACCTGGGCAGGCGTAAGTTCTAGCGTGAAATACTTTCTGGGATTATCTCCTCCAACCTTAGTGGCCTAACACAAGGTCAACACTGTCGAGGTCGTACCACCTTCCATTCTTATTCCTCAGAAGAGAGTGCAGTCTGAGGTTCAGTTGAGTTCGGCAGAAACAGGGCTATGCGCGTGCTTGCAGGGATGTCAGACTGGAGCACCATCTGCACTTTGTCTCCCGAAGATAATACGGTGCTGGCAGCTAAATACCGAACCCAGTTACGACGGGACCATTTTCTTCACGTTCTTCAGAGAGCACTCTCAGAAAGCCTGGGACGAAGCAGGTGATATCACTGTTCCCGAGTCCGTCTTAGCATAGTTTCTCCTGAATCTGGGCTTTGAGATATGCGGCTTCCTACAGGGTCAGATCCCGAAACGATGCTGTAACTATTGCTTCAGCAAGGTGAGCCCGTTTATCTGTGACCGTCACATACATCTTACGACCTTCTAGAATCGTCAGGTCGGTCTCTCTTCTGAGGCTCTGGTGCCTTCGTCTTGCTAGTGGACGGCTTTAACTTCGGTCCAAAGAATTTGTCCCTATTGACATGTTGCCCAGGGATGACGACCGCCTCTGCCCGATGGAGATTCGCTCCGGGTGCCCCCCTCGTGTAGGTAGATCAGCACGTGGGGGCGACCAAGGACGATGGCTCTCCCATCTGGGGCCTCTCTGTCCTGCATTGAAGGTGGCGGCAGATTCTCTCCTAGGGGATTCCCTTTTCTTCTTATCGGAGCCAGACTCTGGAGTCAGACTCTCAGAGCTTTTTCCTTGTGCATTTTGTGACTGCGAGGTTCAGATTTATTTTGTTTCTTTTATCGTAAGTTTCTCAATTGCTGGGTCCTCCACTAGGTCCCGGAGTGGTCTTCGGCAACCTCCCAAATTCAAATTCACTGCGTGAAATAAATATAAACGTAAAATTACATTACATAAATTTACAGATATGAGCTCCGTGCAGCAGTTCGCGCACGCGATGGCGCGAATGGGCGGCGGCATGATGAACGGCATGGCCAACGGGGCGCCAAGGAACGGGGCGCTGCCCAACGGGAACCTGGGGAACAACTTGCTGGGGATCACAAACAATGAGGTAATACCAGTGTTGTTGCTTTATTCGTTTACTAGCTGTCACGACAGACTTCGTACTGTCAAATTTGCTTATGACAAAACTTAAATCGTTTTTTCCGTTGCTCTTAGGTTAATCAGGCGTGAATAATTCATTAATAAAAAAAAACCAGGATATAAAGTATCATATTTGATCATTTGGGTCTTTATCTAGTATTTTTCAAATGCCAAATTTCATTCACATTAACGTCTAAACTTTCAAATTTATAATATTAATAGGATTATTCGCAGACGTAAATGCCCTTCATACCCACGGGTGTCGTAAGAAGCGACTTAGAGTATGGGGCTTTTTAAGCGGTTTTTTGGCGATCTGTTTGGAGTCCCATCATCGTTTATTTCCCTTCTTCTCCCGTATCAACTTCCAAATATGGCTGAGGAGTTTCTAGTTCTGAAGCTCTGGCTACACTTTTCGGTACCAGAAAATCCCACTGGCTACCAACTATTATTTCGCATATTGAGTTAACTTTCAAATTATTTATTTGCCCAATTTAGAGTTCTTTATTCTTTTTTTGTTCTATCAGAAAATATTAAAGATATTTTTAGCTTTATTACTCCGGAATTACAAACATTTGAATATCATTGAATTTTAAACACTTTCTTAACAATCCACCATTATTATACAATAACATGAAAGCTAAATATAAGTCTGGTGATAGATGTTTGTACAATTAAATGTAAGAAATCAGAAGTTTGTCAACAGAAGTACTTCCAATCCCAAAAGTACTAGTCAGTGGCAAAGTACCACAAGATTGGTGCAGGGCCGTGATTGTGCCTTTATATAAAGAGGGTCTCACCAGGAGACTAATTACCGCGGAATCAGCCTACTCAGTATTGTAAAGCAAAGGTTTTGATTAAAAGAGTAATGATTTAAACGGATGTTTAAAAATTGATCTGCATGCAAAAATAAGAGAAGCAATGGGATGTATGGACCAAATTGCGCTTATGTATGGCAGTGAAAGTTGGGTTTGGGAGAAGAAGAATGAGAGCAGAGTAGATGTAGCAGAGATAAAGCTTCTCAGAAGTAAATGCAATGTTAGGTTATGTGTTTAAGTGAGGAATAGTATAATTCGTGAAAGGTGCTATGTGAAAATCGAAATATTGAAAAAGAAAATAAAAAATAAAATTTTGAGACGGTTAAGACAAAAAGAGAGGATAGCTGAAAGTAAATTGGTGAAAAAGATTTACAGAGCTGATATGGAAGGTAATATTAGTTGAGTACGACCACGGAAGACACATTTAGATCAAATAGAATAGAAAAGATTTATTAATGTAATCGAAGCGCGAGAGGATTACCAAGATCGCACAAAGTGGCGATCGATAGTCTCTGTCAATCCCGATGGGAACTATAAATGGTATATGTATGTATGTCTCTTGAGAGAATACTAGAATATTTATTTAAATTTTGTACCGTAAGTATAAAATAAGTATTTTTCTGCTTTCAGGTAAAATCGTCAATAGATCCTATTACGAAAATAACTACAGTGTCGGAACTAACGGAAGATCAAGTAAGAAGAATGTACGCGCAAAGTTTAGGTGATATTACTGCAAATACACATATGTAATAAGTATAGCGAACTCACGGACATTGCAACAACCAAGATTGCACATTCACCAAGGTAAAATAAATAACGTACGTGCGTATATTGGTTGTTAACCAATTGTCTGGTTGTTGTGGAATTTTGGTTGTTAACTTGTCCATATGCTAGTATATAAGAGTAGTGATTTTAGGATATATTTAAATCGGAAATGTAGGTAACGCCAAAAAACAACATTTAAATTTAATACTCTTCATAATCTATTATAGCCCAATGTTTAAATGTTAGGCTAAAGAAGGTTCAGGAAGATTTAAATATGTAATCAAACAATAATTGTCTATATACGTATATCAATTCTTTATTCCATAATCCTAAAAGTTCAGTTGTTATTGTTTCAACCAATTACAAATTATGGACACCCTACAATAGTGTGTTGTTTATACTTAAATTTCATCTCAATTTAGGCGTTAAGTTAAAGGAAACTTTATTAATAAAATAATATTATGTGCTGATTTCTAACAAAATTGTTTCGATGGCAATTTTCATGTGTCTTTGGGTTGTGGCAAATCTCTAAACCGGTCAAAACTTGAATTAGATAGATCGATTTTGCTACCTCTGCCTTTGATCTATCTTCAATTGATCTTATATTAGTTATTGAATTACAATTTAGGCTTGGTTTTCTTATGAGCTCATTGTCAAAAGTCACATGTCTGTTTCATCCTGTAAGCGGGTATCCGAAAAGACTTATTTGCCAAGAAGTTTGATTTCATTTACGGTGAACTATGTACTTTAAAAGAAAAGCAATACAAAACGATTTCCTTTGTAAATCGAATGGTAACAAATTTTTTGGCTGTTATTTTTCAAAGGTATTTATACTTTAGTTAAAAAAAAATGAATTTTGGCAGCCTAGAGAATGATATTAATTTAAAAGTGCCTGTTATATGATAAATATTGTGAATGATAAAGTGCCTACGATATTTTGTAAAATATCATGTTCCGTATGTACAATAGCTAAATACTCTAAGGTTAAGGATATTTTATCAATAAGTAATCTAGTAGTGTCAAAGTTAATGTGACTTCTTAGGAATTGCTTTTGAGTACATAATGCATGCATACATGCATTTTTCTATTGTGTATCCAAGTGTTGTAATTGAGCCTAGTTCCTGTTGCACAAAAATCTCGGAAATAAGGGATATATTATTATAGATATATAATAATAGCCTTAACGAGAATTAATACCCCGAAATTATAATTTAATTAAATAACTTATTTTTTATCTAAATCAGAGTAAACAACGTATTGTTCAGTAATAACGGAAGGTTTATATATAAAATACGTATAACTTTTCTGTTCATTAACACTTTATGTTAAAGTTTGACATTAATAGATTACTAAAATTCGATTATAAATATAATTTACCTCTATTAGTAAGAATTATAGTTTAATAAAAATGTATACAACATACGCACACCATATACACAATGTAAACTAACTATAATTACAATAAACGTAGGTTAGTCAAATTTCTAAGATCTTAGTTATTAGAACTTTACTAATTTTAAGACGAATAACACCACAAATAATTAACGATAAAAATTCTTAGATTGTGCTGTGCATACTGATATTAAAATAGTAGCAGAATGTAGCAATCTCTGCTTCGTTATTTACTTAAATAATCCAAATCATAAAAATATACTTTCATATTGTATCCACCAGTCAGTATAATAAACGATTTGTTTGTACTTTTCATTATTTAATTTAATTTATTTACAGATCTGATACAAAGAATCATTTTTATTGTATTAAATGTATGTTTATGTTCAGTTGTGACTTGTGATGAATTCAGTACCTAGTTATAACTTCCTCAAAAATATTATTATTATGCTTTATAATACCACATAATATACACATATGATTTAATATCAAGTAGGGTTGTTAAATTCTGGGTTCTCATTCTATTATAACTTAAGTTATCACGATCTCTAATAAGGTTACATTAAGCGTTTAACAAAGTTAATCTATAAGTAATGTAGTCAGTTAGAGCATAGCTAATTAATAAAACACTATGTGCGAAAAATATCGTTCAGAAATTATACAGTATATGTATGCGCCCATAATCATATTTATTGCCATCATTGAACAAATAAAACATTTATTATTTTAATGAATTCAAATGTTGGTTGGGTCTTTGAAAATAATTCAAAAGAAAGATATCAGAGAAAGAAATTAGGGCTCTTTTAACAAAATAGACATCTATTTATATTACCATAGGAGAAGTATTTTGCAAATCGGTGTTCCAATATCGAATACCTCTTATTAAAAACAATAACAAGAACAAAAAATACACAAACAACAAGTCTATCCTCTTCATAATATTACTACAAATAATAATTTGTATTATAAACAAACTTCCTTGATAAAATAAGACGTTGATAATATCTTTTAGAACAAAAATAGGACTGCTTTCACAGCTGTTTGATGGATTCCCAAATTTTCATCCATCATTGCAACGAAACAATGAAACTACTTAAGAAATTCATAGCCTAATAACGGAGTAATCGCGTAACATACATACAATTGATTTGAGGACCCCATTTGTTGAAGACAGTCGAAAATATAATAACTACACATATCTCATTTAATGAAGTTTTACCTTGTTAATAACAGTGCAGCTTTAATGTCAAAACATTAGCTTTTAAAAAGTTTCCTGAAATGAAAAGTATAACTTCTGAACGAATTATTCGCACATTCACAAAATGGGGCCAATATAGTTTAGAAATCGACACGTAGAAAAGGTAGTCACTATCATTTTAAAGCACATAATTTTTATATGAATGTTGTGAAACTATAATTAAATAACAAATCTGTATTTTATTTACTATCTTATAATAACATAATGTTTGGTATAAATGAACTTTAAAACATATCATTTCTGTCTTATGGGTTGTTAATATATATTTTTTATTTTTATTTAAAGACATATTAGTGATTGTCGTTTTATTAGGGATGTATTTTTTTAAGGAAACGGCGTAATTGTAAATGAATTTATTTTATTTTAAAATAAAGAGCACTTTTATATTTGCCTCGTTTATTATTTTGCCATAATGCCATTTTGAAGATTTAATGTTTGGGTCAGTGAAATCTGATTATTTTAAAATTATAGTAAAAAATTGGTATTTCTGATGTTTTATTGATTATTCATTGTACGAGTTAGGTCGTACAGAAGCGTGCGTCAGCATTTTACTTCATCTATTAGTTTTATTTAATTATTTATTCAGTTCGTTTATAGCTATCAAGACAGCTACGCGTGCTCATCAGTTATCAGTTACATTTAAGTTATTCTTCATTAATACAATTTTCATTTACTATCAGTTTATCATTTTATTATATTATCAGTCACATAATCGGGAGCAGCCCGAACATTGGTCCTTCGAGCCTTCTGGAAAGCAGGACTCTAACACGTTTACATACACGCGCCGCGCGTGCCGAATTGTGTCAGTAGTTTCGCTTACCGGACAGAATCAGTGAAGTGTGTACAGTAAACCACGTAAAGGATTATCTTTGTGTCTTACAAACACAAACCAAATCCTATCGAAAACTCATCGTATGATCAAGGTATACTGTGAGTAGCAGTCGCAGACCAGCATCAGCAGCAGATATCAAGTAAGATCTGTCCATTTTATTATTATCCATAAAAAATGTCGTCTATCAAGGATTTCATTGATAATCAAAAAGACCTCTTTAAATCAATTGAGAGCATCTTTACCAATTTTAAGAAAGATAGCCCAAGTAGGAAGACACCCGAGTATATCCAGCGAAGAATAAAAACCCTCGACAGTTATTGGGAAGAGTATGAGAGTAAGGTAGATGAGATATTGACGTCGGATTTACAGTTGGATGCAGAACTAAATGCTTTTATCAAGAAAGAGTTAGAAACAGTAAGAGTAAGATATACGACCATCAGGTCGGCGATCAGTAATTACGATTCACCCCCATTTGCTGAGTTAAAGCTTCCTGAATTTATTCACGACACTACGAATGAGGGTGTTCAGTCCCAACCCTTGGAGCCTCGCTCGAGTAAATCGACAATTACTGCGAGTAAGACAGAGGAGCAGCTTCGAAAACAGCAGAGCAACTTTAAAGCTTTCCATCGCACATTGAAGAATATAGATCTCGACTCGGTATCAGAGAAATGGGAACTCGAAGATCTACTACGTTGCATTCAGTCCCGCTGGAACGCTATCGACAATCTTCATTGGGAACTTGACAGTGATTTGAACGGCTCCAATCAAGAATACGAGGCTATGTTCAGTGAGTACGAAAGAAATTACGAGTACATCAAGAAACTCATTAGCAAGAAAATATGGTCAGTCGCTCATATCAGCCAAACTACCCCTAAAATAGAAATTCCGGTGTTTAATGGGTCGTATAATAATTGGGTTTCCTTTAAAGAGTTGTTTCAAGAGGCTATCCACAACAACCCATCTATACCGAAAGCCACAAAAATGCAGTTCTTAAAATCTAAAGTTAAAGGGGAAGCAGAGAAGCTAATTCAACATTTATCTATCAGTGCTGATAATTACGAAACATGCTGGGAATTATTAAACCATAGGTACAATAACAAGAAACTAGTTTTTACATCTTATATGAATACCCTTACGAATTTACCGGTCATTCAACAAAAATCCGTCGCGCATATAAAACGATTACACGACACCACCCATGAGTGTGTCAATGCTATTAAGAACCTGGGAGTCGATATAACAACATGGGACCCCATACTGGTGTACCTACTATCACAAAAACTAGATAATGAATCATACTCAGATTATGTGGAATCAGTGAAAAACCCGAGGGAGTTACCCATCCTGAAAGAATTTCTTGATTTTTTGGAAATAAAATTCACAACGCTAGAAACTTCGCGTTGCAAGCAGAATGTTAATATTTCGACACAAAAGTACCAAGTCCATCTTAAACAGCAATCTAGCAATAATCGTAGTCAGCAACCTACTTCTTACAAAAATGCATTCCTATCAAGCAGTAAGATTAAAGTTCAATCGCCTAGTACGAGCAAAAAAGTAACATCAGCAAAATATCACTGTGCGCTATGCAACAGTTTTGAACATAGAATTTATTTTTGCAAACAGTTCATTGACATGCCTGCGAATATGAAATTAAAAACTGTCAAACGACTTAATCTCTGTCCAAACTGTTTGTTCGATCATCAAGATAAAGCATGCACATCAGAGAAAGTATGTCGTGAGTGCAATCAAGGGCACAACAGTTTACTTCATGAGGCGTTTTCTCAGGAAGGTGCAGACAGATCGAACGTAACTTCAGCTGAAAATAAAGGTAATAAGGTCAAAAGTGGCTCGCACGCCTCACTGCAGAGTGGCTCGTATGAAGTTTTATTACCAACGGCTTTATTAAATATTGAAGCCGCGGACGGATCATCTTATACAATGCGTGCCTTATTAGACCAAGGGTCTCAGATATCAATTATCACTGAGAAAGCGGCACAGAGGTTAATGTTGCCTAGAAAGAAATGCCATGGTATAATTTCGGGTGTTGGTGACAAAGAAAGTAAGTGTAAAGGGATGATAACTATCAAGTGCTTATCAACCATCAGCTCGTTTACTTTTGAAACAGATGTTTTGATAATGAATCAACTTATAAAACCTCTACCAAACCAGTCTGTAGCGAAACCAAATTGGGCATATTTAGACCATATCAAGTTGGCAGATCCAGAATTCAATATCAGTCGCCCGGTCGATTTATTATTAGGAGCAGACGTTTATTCACATATCTTAATGGATGGCGTATGTAAAGCTGACTCGTCTCTCCCTGTCGCGCAACAAACCCAACTTGGTTGGATTTTAAGTGGAAACGCAAGAACTTTCCACTGCAATGTAGTTCTCAATAACTTACAAGATATCCAGCAGTTCTGGGAAACCGAAGAGATAACTTCCGAACAGACTGACTTGTCCGAGTCCGACTTAATGTGCCTAAAATACTATCAAGATACCACAATCAGACTGTCAGATGGACGCTATGAGGTCCGGTTGCCTCTCAAAGATAATTACCAAGAATTATTAGGGCAATCGAGAGCAAAAGCAATGGCACAATTTTATAAGTTGGAGCAGAGACTCAGTAAAAATCAAGTTACGGCAGTAAATTATAAATTGTTTATCGATGAGTATTTAGCTCTCGGTCATATGACACCATCAATGAAAGATAACAATAATATTACTCATTGTTATTTACCTCATCATTGTGTGACACGTGAGGAGTCTACTACTACTAAGTTACGTGTAGTATTTAATGCGTCTCAAAAAACATCAACGGGTGTAAGTTTAAATGAAGTAATGTGTCGCGGCCCTAATTTGCAACAAGATATTCAGGGCCTCATAATCAAATGGCGCCAATTCAAATTTGCTTTTACCGCTGATATTGAGAAAATGTTTCGACAAATATGGATAAATCAAGAAGATCAATACCTGCAAATGATCTTTTGGAGAGATAGTAACAAAAAGCAGTTGCAAGACTTTAAGCTCACCACAGTTACGTACGGAACCAAAGCAGCGCCTTTTCTAGCCATGAGAACCCTTAAACAGCTGGCTCATGATGAGAAGAAGAACTACCCCAACAGTTTAGCTCCTTGTGTTCTCGAAGAATCGTTCTACATGGATGACTTGATCTATGGGGCACATTCAATAGATGGTGCTAAACAAATACAATCAGATATGATAAGCCTCCTTAAGTCAGGCGGTTTTAATTTACGAAAGTGGAAGTCTAATACACCCGAGTTACTACAATCCGTAAAAGCAGACATAGAC
Organism: Bedellia somnulentella; assembly: GCA_963576735.1. Classification (NCBI taxonomy): domain Eukaryota; kingdom Metazoa; phylum Arthropoda; class Insecta; order Lepidoptera; family Bedelliidae; genus Bedellia; species Bedellia somnulentella. The sequence goes on along the minus strand of OY755175.1, from coordinate 17,480,437 downwards.
AATCAAGAAAATTTTGATTTCAAGCAGAATGAATCAACCAAAGCCTTAGGGCTTGGATGGAACCCACACACTGATAATTTCACATTTCAATCTAAAGACTTTTCAGTGTGTGAACGACCAACCAAGAGAGTGCTTCTATCAGATATATCTAAGCTCTTTGACCCTCTCGGCTGGCTTGCCCCGCTTACCACTAAACTAAAAATACTATTTCAAGATGTGTGGAAAACCAACACACAGTGGGACGAGCCTGTTCCGCAACACATATGTGACGAGTGGAATAAGATAAAGAGCAGTATAGAAATTATTAGTACCTATCAAGTACCCAGGTGGATTCAAACAGAAGAGAATGAAATATGTGAACTTCACGGTTTCTGCGATGCCAGCACTAAAGCATATGCAGCCGTGGTTTATTGTAAAATTAAAAAAGCCACCGGAGTGACTATTACTTTAGTAGCAGCAAAAACTAAAGTAGTCCCGTTAAACAAAAGCACATCCTTGCCACGACTTGAGCTTTGCGGCGCTTTATTATTAGCCAAATTGATGGATAAAATTGTAAAAAGTCTGAGAAATTATACGGTGCAAGCCTATGGCTGGAGTGATTCCATGGCTGTGCTTGGTTGGCTTAGCGGGCCATCAGATCGTTGGAAGCCATTCGTTGCAAACCGCGTGACACAAGTTACAACAATCATGCCGGCAGATACTTGGCGATACGTTAAATCAAAAGAAAATCCAGCTGACTGTGCAAGTCGGGGCCTCACCGCTATCCAACTAAAAGAATTAAAGATGTGGTGGAGGGGTCCGCAGTGGTTAACAACATTCGAACCTGAACCTTTAAATCAAATGTATAACACAAATGAAGAGCTTAAGAAAAATAAGCAAGTCAATGTAACAGTATCCTTCGAAAACAACGTCATAAAGCAGATTTTAAACAAGCAAAGTACAATAACAAGAGCGACTAGAATACTGGCCTGGGTACTGAGATTCACATACAGAACTGAAAATAGAAAAAACCTGACTTTAGCTGAACTTAAGACAGCCACGTCCCTCATAGTAAAATTCACACAAAGAGAAATATTTTTTAATGAAATAACAAACTTAAATGAAAATCAAAACGTAAGCAAGAAAAGTAAACTTAGTATTTTCAATCCATTTTTAGATGTAGATGGAATTATTAGAATAGGTGGCAGGCTCCAAAATGCCGCATTGGATCCGGAAATGAAACACCCAGCTATTATCCCCAATAATACAAGACTTGCAGATCTCATCATTGATCAGGCTCACAAGTCCACATATCACGGAGGAGCGCGATTAACCACCGCCTTTATCAGACGCAAATATTGGGTTATTGGTGGATACAACGCAGTCAAAAAACGCATTCGGCTATGTGTCATATGCAAGAAACAGAACCCTACGTTTACTCCACAAATAATGGGAAATTTGCCAGAACCAAGAGTAAATATCTCTCGCCCTTTCAAAAAAGTGGGCGTGGACTTTACAGGGCACATTTTTGTCAAATCCAACAAGGGCCGCGGAATAAAAACAACAAAGGGCTATATATCTGTGTTCGTGTGCATGGCCACTAAGGCTGTACATTTGGAATTGGTCTCGGACTTATCGACCTCTGCATTCATGGCAGCACTAAGAAGAATGGCAGCCCGAAGAGGAACACCAAGTGACATTTATAGCGATAATGGTACGAATTTTGTCGGCTCTAGTCGCGTACTACAACAAGAGTATCGCGAAATAATCAAATCTATTAATGAAGATATGCATCCCGAGTTAAATGACATGAATATCAAGTTTCATTTCAATTCACCATCATGGCCTTCGGGAAATGGTCTTTTTGAGGCCGCAGTGAAGAGCGTCAAATTTCACCTCAAAAGAGTCATCGGAGAGCAGAAACTCACATTTGAAGAATACTCCACTCTGCTTACCCAGGTAGAGGCGTGCTTAAATTCAAGACCACTGTGTGCACTAACTGAAGATCCGAATGACTTAGACGTACTCACTCCGTCACACTTTCTATCTAGTGGACCGACGCTAACCATACATAATACGGAAACAGATCTCAGAACAAGATGGCACTTAACCCAAAAAATTGTGAATGATGTTTGGCGTCGTTGGCGAGATGAATATTTGACCAACCTATCAATAAGAAGCAAGTGGAGGCAGCCACAAGCAAATATTAAAATCAATGACGTCGTCATAATAAAAGAAGACAACCTTCCACCAGGCAAATGGTATCTAGGTCGGGTATTGGAATTACATCCTGGTACAGATGGTTATGTCCGAGTTGTGACCGTAAAGACAAAAAGTGGCATATTGAGAAGACCAATCCTCAAACTCTGTGTCTTACCCGTTCATCAGTCAGAAACACAAATAAAATCAGTTAAGGAAGACATTCCTGAGCCACAACCAAAATCAGTTTCAAGATCAAGGAAAACAGTAGGATTTGTCTTATCTTCATTATTAACATTATGTTTAGTACTTCTGTCAACCCCGCCCTCAGAATGCGCCTACAACATTACAACACTCCAAAACAATAATAGCGTAAACTTCGATCGCATTACAGACATGCAATTGATAAGAGATAAATGGCGCTTAATTGTGTTTTACGATACTCAACCTTATCGAGACGGTAACATGGCTCTTCAAAGGTACATAACCTACCTAAACAATTTATGTATGAAAATAAAAGACTCTTCGCACTGTGAAGGTATTATGTTGCAGCTTAATCATGAGGTGGCCGAACTCGAATACAATAATAATATCCTAACTAATCATAATGGCGACACCTCGTCTAGCAGTCATCGGCAGCGACGCGGCCTTATCGATGTAATTGGATACGCAGCAAATAGTTTGTTTGGTGTACTTGATGCTCGTTTTGCCGAACAATATGAACGAGATATAAATCTTGTTAAAGAAAATCAGAAACATTTGGCCTCGCTTTGGAAAAACAGTACTTCAATAGTTGAGGCTGAGTTTAACATGTTAAAACGTACGGAAAGTGTGATCGATAAGCACTACAAATTTATAACGCGAAAATTCAATACCTCAGATAAATCAGTATATCAGATGCAAAGCAACATGCAAAATCTATCGATCATGAACGACTTTATAACCACCGCTATGATTGCAAATAATATTGTATCTACATTGAACAAAATACAGCTTACACTACTTGATACTGTTACTAATATTTATAATGGAAAGTTCAACTTTCACCTTATTACCCCTGATCAGTTGAGACACGAGTTGGGAACTATTACAGAACAGCTACCGAAAGACCTCTCCTTACCTATCATGAAAACAGACAGCTTATCAGAAATATATAATTTATTGGAAGTTCGAGCCCGGGTAACCACAAGATACATTATATTTGAAATCCTGATTCCACTCATCGGTGACGACTTGTATGAGATATCAAGAATCATACCTATTCCACGCTTACTAGACCACAACAAAGAAATTGCGATAGTACCAGTGTCAGAGTATGTTGCCGTAAACCTCAGACAAGACTCATTCATAGATATCACTGAACAAGATATAAAAGCTTGCATACATAAAAACCCCGAAATCTTACTATGCAACGTCAAAAACAGAATTTATTATATCAAGGACGATAAGAGTTTCTGCAAAAAGAATCCCTATTTCAAATCATGTGAAACTATTACCAAGTCATGCGAGAACAGGTGGATAGAACTGACAAAATTAAACAAATATTTTTATTTTTATTGCGAACCAACCCATATAAAGCTAGTATGCGACGACCATATCACCCAGGTGCAACTGAAAAATTACGGATTTTTTAACATCGATCAAGGATGCATTATTAAATCAGCGGATTTCTTTTTATATTCTCACAGATTAGAGATCAGTAAAATGACCGTAAGCTCAGAAATAAAAATACCGGAAATTTCACAAATTAACCACATCATAAATGTATCCATACCAAATGGTTCAGTTACTGAAGATCAACAGAACTTAACCCACATTCTCGTCAAATGCAAGAGATCGAAGAGAAAATCAAAACCATGCAGAAGAGTCAGCCGTTATTAGAAGGGGTGGCCTCTCATACCATCCACCACTACGCTGCAATCTATACGATGTACGCGCTGCTAGCAGTGATAGCCATAGCGTTGGCATACCGCCGTCTCCGCGTGCGGGCCGGCGCGCCGCCGGCCGGCTCCTCGCCGCCACCCGCGCCCCGCGCACCGCCCGCTGCAACGCACAGCACCCCAGTGCCATCCAGCAGTGACAAGTGTAGTGTTTATAGTGAAGTGAACGACTTTGTTCGAAAATCTGCCAAAAACCTAAGCACGAAATCAGCACTCGTAGAAAGCAAACGATCAAGAAAAAATTTAGGGTCATCACCAGTACTAAACCAAGTTTCGTTCGTGTCAAAGGATGTTTAATAATACTAAGTTGTCAGTTCGTTCCTGCAACTAGTAAAATATTACAATATAAACAATATAGTGCATATTTTAGTTTAGCGTTACTTACTAACACAAACATTATTTGAATCAGAATATGTCGATCATGATGTATCACAATCATTTGCACCTCATAAGCCATCATTATAGTTTTATCACTACTACTAACCCCATTTCTCCCGCCCGGGAAGATGTACGAGTTAGGTCGTACAGAAGCGTGCGTCAGCATTTTACTTCATCTATTAGTTTTATTTAATTATTTATTCAGTTCGTTTATAGCTATCAAGACAGCTACGCGTGCTCATCAGTTATCAGTTACATTTAAGTTATTCTTCATTAATACAATTTTCATTTACTATCAGTTTATCATTTTATTATATTATCAGTCACATAATCGGGAGCAGCCCGAACATTCATTTTTACATCCTCTGACCACACAGATAAGCAGTTTGAAGGAAGTTTTACACAATTAATATGCCCGGCGGAATTTCTTCCACTCTATCCAAGGTTAACTCTTTTTACATGTATGTATGTTTAAAGTACGTAAACGCTAACTTCTAAAATGTGCCAAACAATTGTTCTGCACTATTTGGTCTGGTGTTTATGACGTCTATGTACTAAAGCTTAACACCTTTAGATTATTATAATTGAAACCCTATAACTCCCGATTTAAAATGTTTTACCTGTTACTGTGTGTACCTATTCCTTTTACGGAACTCCAGTTTGATAATGTACAACATAGAGCCATGAAAACATGGTTATTCGTTTTAAAATCGCATTTATTATTCTTCTTGCCGTGTAGTGCCGGCTTAGAATGTCGCTACCCCTTTCTACCCACGGATGTCGTAAGAGGCAACTAAGGGTTTTGGGGCTTTTTATTGGATTTTTGGGCGATGCGGTTGGAGACCCATCACCAAAAACCTTTATTTTACCGCCTTCCTTGGCTCTGGCTACCCCTTCTAGAGAATTATAGCCGTGAGTATATGTATGTATGTATGTATTCTTCTTCTCTGTCGTAGCACCCTTGACAGAGTGGTCGGGGTGTCATTTTGGTCGGTTGACCCGCCGCACAATTCGTTGCCATTCTTCTCTGAGAGCTGCTTGTTTGGTGCATCGGTACAGGTCATCCAGCGCTGCCTCGATTTCTTCCGTTCATCTCATTGGTTATCTATTTCGAATTCGGGTGCCCTCTACTCTGCCCTGTACCGCCAGTCGCACCAGTGAGTTTCAGGCATATATTATAGATAGATGGAAAACAGCTGTGGTAACCCATTTCTTCCTTAGGGTGCTCATTAAAGTCACCTTAGGTTAATGGGGCTTTTAAAGTGATTTTTGGGCAATGCACTTATTTTCCTAAACGTTCCTCCCTACCCTTGCTAGGAATTTATAGCCGTGAGTATATTCTTGTACAGAAAATGCAATTAAAATGTACACATTTACAATAGTAGATTATGGCACCGAGCGCAGAGAGTACACAAAGTTGTCGCAAATACTTTAACATATCTCACCTAAGCACTTGCTCTGAAATCTATTTTTTCAAACTATTATAACGAACTATAAACTCCGGATGAAAAATATTTACCCCTTTTGTATTTTCGCTCACAATAACATTTTGTTTATTAAAGCCACAAAAAAACTATTGTTTTAAAAAAAATGACTCACAGCTAAAAAACCCAAAAACATGATGCCAGGATATTCGGAATAGGTAATTTTCTATTAAAAATGATATTCAAAGGAGTGCAGTAATGAGCTTTCAAACTAACTGTTTCGGCAAAAGCGCAAAACGTATTATTACATCGTTTTAGTAATTATTAAATAAAATAACCACGTTAACTACGTGATGTTGAAAAATGAAATGAATGAACCTTATGGCTGCTCTCTACACGAGCCTGACACGAGCAGTTCAAATTTCCCGCCAGTTCGCACTGTCATGGCTGCCACATTTTCCCGCTCTTTCCGCATTGGTCGAACGCTTGGCACAGTTAGCTAGCGTGACCTTGACACCGACTGAAAAATACCCCTCTAGTCTATATGTGTTACTCGTAGGACGGGTGCTGCATTCTGTTATTTCTGCCGGCATATTTTTCGCTGAAATGGTGAGTACAATGTTATATTATACATACTTTTTTAAAAACATTATTTACGTAAAATTTTTATTACAAGCGCATAATTTTCAGTCAGTAACATCCTATAGAATTAACATGAAATGGTTGAGTAACCAACTTAAGTTGAGTTGAGTAATAAAGTTTTATTTAAAATAGGTGTAGTTACATGTTTACATTATTAATATAAAATATATCTTCCATAAATAATATTTTTGAGTTCTTTTCGAAGAAAAATATATAATGAATTCTCTTGGCAATACAAATCAGTTACGTCACAACATAAAATCTGACTACAGTTTGTACCTAAATGCTTGGCCCAATTATCTGACTATTTATTATTCAGAAGACACGATTCTGTTTTTAGGTTAATAAATGATAATTGGTTCCCACGCTAAAAGTTTATAGTTGAATTTCAGTTCGCGCATGCGTATTCGTGAGATTTTTTTTCTTCAATTTGAAAATAGATTTTACTGTCAACGTAACAAAAGTTCAAACTGGTTGGATAGAATTAGAATGTTTTTTGTTCATTAAAACCTCATGTGGAGATTCTTTCCAATAAATAAAGGAAAGAACAATTTCGCAATAGAAGCCATTGACACTGTTCCTCAATTGGCAGAGGTCGTGGGTTCGTTCCCCGCTAGTGACGAAATTTTTCTTTTCTTATTTATCCTTTATGGGTTGGATACAGTTTTAAATAATAAACTCCTTGTCTCGATTCAGGTAAACTAGGAAAAAAAATGAAAAGTAAACTTTATGTTCTTGCTAATCAATATAAGAACGTTTATTTTAATAATAAATACGTTCAAATAGGACTGGTCTAAATTCTAATGAGGGACGAATTTAGGACGATAAGACTACTTACATAATACACGAGGAACCCCCTGTGAAAGTATACATTGCATGTAACTTCGGTTCTGTAATTTTTTTTATATCTAAAGAGGCGACCGTCTTTTTAGGACTAATATTGGTTTCCGAATCTCTGGCTGTTTCTTTAAAATTATAGCCATGAATGTAAGTGGTCAGATAAAGGTGATACATAAAAAATGGCTATAAAAAACCGATAAAATCTTTAATCATACTCATAAGTTACAGCATCTACGAAGTGACGTAGTTTTTTATTTCTTTACCATAAAATCTTATGAAACTGCAATAATTGAACACAAAATGTTTTTGTACTTAAAGTCGACTTGAAGCAAAGAAATTAGGGGCAAAGTTGACAGCATCCTCTAATGACACCTAATGAGACCTTCTGTAATCTGAGTCACCTTTACACAAACCTGGAACTAACGGTGTCCTACTTAAAAAACTACATCTTCACGTCTATGAAATCAACGAAAATATTAACGTAATATTTATTATCATAAATGATTGCGGTGTTATATGTTTATACCATGTTTATTAAAAATACTTACATGAAAATGCTCAATAAATAAACCACATAAAAATATTATATTGAGATATAGCACTTTTGGTCTAGTACACACATTTTTATATTTTGGAGTGAAAACGGCTTATGAATCGATCGATTGAGGTTGGTGCTGCCAAACAAAAACTTCTGATCGTTTAGAATTTATTTGACTAGATTGTTTTTTTTATTCTATCAATAAAATTATGCAATCGTTCGTTAATAAATTAAAATAGACATAACAATAAGTTTTGCTCAAAAGTTATATATATGTAACGAAAGTAGCTACAGTTTTTAGGGTCTTTGGTCAACGCGGTTTTTAAACGTGCTTTCGATTCGCGTCTTCGTCGGCGTGTTTTTGTCTAACAGCTGCAGGCTTCATAATATATGCGTCTGTATTACGAGTACTACAAACGCGCGTCGAGATGGCACGATTAGAAAACGTGGTGTATACAGGCCTCTAACTTATAGCTCTAGCACTGCGGAAAACCCTTCAAGGTCCTATTCTGTTACTAATAATAATACTCTTTTTTATTTTAAAGTTGATGTTAAAATAAACTCCATGTTTGGTGACGCCTATCATCCCGTGGTCAAAATCTCGTAATGTTTGCCAGGTTCAGGGTCTTACAAAGTGTAAATCAATAGTCTCTACATACATATACTCATATACTCACGGCTATATTTCCCTAGAAGGGGTAGCCTTAGCTAAGGAATTATAAATTCCTCAGCCACTTTTGGAAGTTGAGTGGGGAAAGGATGGTAAAAATAAAGGTTTTTGGTGATGGGTCTCCAACCGCACCGCCCAAAAATCCAATAAAAAGCCCCAATACCCTTAGTCGCCTCTTACGACACCCGTGGGTAGAAAGGGGTAGCGACATTCTAAGCCGGCACTGCACGGCTCTCTACCTTACCCAATTAAAACTTCTGTCATCATTATCTGTACGTATATATATATATATATATGTGTCCGTATGTATCCAGTGGAATCATGATGCTACCCGTGCGAAGCTGGACTGAATTGCTCATTGAGCTTTAACATTTCCACAAATACTGTTTCATGTGTAAATATACAAATTATTTACGTACGATCAAGACATCAAAATAAAGTTCACGTATAATATTTTCACAGTTTGTATCAAGCCCGTGTTGTTGGCAAACTTCGCCAACATATTTACAAATAGATTTCAACCTTCACAAACACTAAAAGTGTTTTTACTGCGGTCAGTTTTAGATGATAAAAAATCTCAATTATTCTAATGTGAGAAAGTGTGTTTGTATGTATGTTTGTGTGGCTAGTGCTGTGTTTACAGAGCTGTTATGGCAACATCTGTTAAAGGTAATCATTACTATAAAATATCTAGTTGCGATTGGGATTTTAACATCTGTTTGGCAGCCATAATTGTTGTTTTCATCTGAGACTGGATTGTATGTATTTTTCTTCTTACACTTATATATTTCACAATCGATCTCTACTATTTAAAACCTACCAAGCCTCTCGAGATTCATATGAATTTGCTATTATAAAACAAAAGTTCTTCCGTATAACTAAACCTAAATATAGTACATGGGAACGAATTCAATTTAATATTTAAAGCACACATGAAGATTTTACATAAACTAGGTGAAAAAAAGCCAATACATAAGTAGTGTTTACTATATTCAACAACTTAATATAGAATAACTAACGCGGAAATGATTTCATATTAAACAAAAAATTAAAGGTTTATAAAACTCTGAGATAAATCCAAAAACGTTAATCAAATCAGACCATTTTACTTATAGTATTTATATATGACGCAACCGTGATAGCTCAATGGGTAGAACACAACTTATCGTGAAGACGAAGAGGGTTCAAATCCCGGATCGGGCCTGCACCAAAGTCTTTTCTAAAGTCATTTGTGTGGTTAATTTCTTATCTTTGTTAACAGTGAGGAAATACATCGTAAGGAAACCCACATGGCTAAGTTGTACTTAGTCGTTTCTGCTTACCACCCTCCCGGATGGTTGTGCTATTCTTATAATACTAAAATCTTAGTTAGTTAGACATCAGTTAAAAGTGTTTACGTGAATATTGAAGACACTAAATTTTTAAAAAATCAGTATACAATAAACACTGAAAAGCAACCTTGTGTCTGCCCTACCGCATACCGCATTGCTTCCCCAATGTCACTGTAGTTGACACTCTTATCGTCCGTAACTATGAGGTAACTATTTGTCATGTCAACAGCGACCTCACTGTATTGTGATTCATTGTCTTTTTCAGACACTCTTCGATCCCAAGTCAAATCGACCATGTTAATTAAATGCAGTATAGAATAGCGCTTCCGCCTTCTATTATTAAGTCATACTAATCGTTTATCCGTTCTACAGTACCAATGGTGCGATTCCACCAAATAAATATTTTTTATTTATGTTGGACAGTATCCAGTTAACATTATTAACCAACAAAGTTACAAAACAAAAACAGGAGTATATCCAATTAAAGATTGGCACGGCAAATACGATAGCTATTTATTGCGAACGATAATTTCCAACGAATATCCAAATCGCAACTGTATATTAAATTAAAGTAAAAGTGTTAAATTAGAGATAAACCATTACCAAGTAGTAATTTGTGTCTACACCCAGCGGGATTAATGTCTGGGAGACTCATGTGCAAGAAGAAAATTAGAAATTGATATAGTCTTTAAAATTATGCTGATATAGTCCAGTCAAAGTAGACTAAATAAAGATAATGGTATGTCTATTTTTACTGGAGTAGTAACAGATTTTTTATTGTTTCGAGTCGACCTACAGCCAGCGGAATATTCATAAAATTTACATATGAGGTGCCATATTATAGGTTGCCACAAAAATGTCGAGTCCGGCTACTATCACGATATTGTAGTCATTAGTCTGCCAAGCCGAAACAAACCTGAGTGGTAGCGTAAGGCCAAATCACCCTATTCAGCACCATGATGGGCTAATTATATGGGGTTGACTACTGTGTGATGGTTTAAAGTTTTTATTTTTTCTTGGCATAAATCGTTTTTCCCGTTAACGAAAGCAACAATCTGTAATACCTGTCCAGACAACTATGACAACAATGCTCTTGTGAAAGACTTTGTTCCTATAGTAAGGATCTTTTCCCCATTTAACTTCCAAAAGATACTGAGGAATTTCTAATTCCTTAGCTCTGGCTATGCCTTCTAGGGATTTATAGCCGAAAGTAAATAAATGTATGTATGTAAAGACCTATCTTATGACACAGGTTAATCATGCTACTATTGGAGGATGGTTTCATACAGCATTGTCCATTGTCCGTTCTTTTCTTTCAGCCAAAAACAGTCATAAAATTGGGTTAAGGTCAAAGGGAAATATAGTACTATACCTATCTATATATATATATATTTAATTTAGGCTACAGCCAGTTAAATTCCTCTTAAGAAACTTGAACATTCCAATCACAGAATAGACCAATTAAAAATCAAACCTTCCTGATTTCTATAGGAAAGAAAATCTTAGCCTTATAAAAAGTAAAACAATAAATACTCTTTGATTTGAATAAAGCGTCTGTAAATATGTAGTCAATAGGTTAGGTTTCAGTTACAATTATTTATTTAGCACTAAATACAAAGTCAAAAGAAGAATTTACAATGGAGAAGCAACAACAGAAGCCGTGTGATTGTGGAGGAAATGAAAGTAATCAAAATAATGCTTCGGTTCTAAATAAAGCCGTGTCTCTAGACGTAGCAAATGGCACCCAAGGCGCGGTATGGTATATTTACTTAAATAATTCAAAACATGCTTTAAGAGTAAATTGTACTTTTGCTATGGTTTAAGATTTTTTTAATTTTAGCAAAAACTTCAGGACTGACGATGGTGATAAATGGTTACATTATTAGAAAATGTGATATGATAGAAAAGATACATTGATTTGGGTATTTAAACCATCAATCAAAACAACGAGATAAAAATATATGAATCATCGTGGATAATAATCTCAATATAGGACAAACATTAAGTAAAGAATATCTGATACAAAATGATTATATAATGAGTTATTCAAAGAGCTATTAAACGGCGTAATTGAGATGTAATAAGTGAAGGATTTATATGATACATGTACATGTCATCTGTGCGGAAGTACAAAAACGTTTTGTGGATAAAATGTATCTTATCTTAATATGTAGGCCCTAACTAGTAGTCTAATAGTCACTAAGTACTTAATTAACAACTAGTAGTCTAATAGTCACTAAGTACTTAATTAACAACTAGTAGTCTAATAGTCACTAAGTAATTTTTAGTAATACTGGGAGGTATGCCTGATCCACTTAAATACAATCCGGACAAAATTTTCAAGTTATATGACTGACTTTCTACCATGCAACTTTATAATATGTTTAAAAATAAGCACGGATTAGATAGTTCAAATAAAAGTTAGCAGGGAGAAGAAACAGCACATCTACGTAGGTTTTTCAAGTATATTGCGAAAATATGTTTTTTTCATGGGATTCTTTTTCATATTCAGGTATTAGTTGACTGACCTGTAACGGTAACCTTTCGTGAAGACCTTTACTCTTTATACTACTCTTACTTTATATACTCTTTATAGGAACTAGCTCATATAAAATTCAACAACTTTAATTTTAACATACTTAAAAAAATCGGCAATCAAGTTCCAAATGAAATAATTTGTATATTAGTTACATTGCAAAACACAGGCCGTTAAAACATGTTCTTTAAATTTAATGTAAATCATATTTCTTTTTCAGCCTCCATTGGACTTCAACCTTCCGATAATCTGGGTGCTCGGTGGTCCGGGTTCCGGAAAAGGCACCCAATGTGACAAGATTATAGCAAAATATGGATTCACTCATCTTTCTACTGGCGATCTGCTCAGAAACGAGGTGAAATCGGGGTCGGACAGAGCAAAAATGCTTTCAGAAATTATGGAAAAGGGTAATTTAATTATACATACATATATTCACTCTCGCCATTATATCCCATATGAGTAGTCAGAGACTATCGATTGCCACTTTGTATGATCCTGGCAAACCTCTCAGGCTTCATCCATCAATATTTTCACATATGCTCTTATATTCTTAATACTTTGGCGCCTGCTTTTTTGAGCAAATTCTCTATTTGATCTAAATATTTTCTTCGTGGTCGTCGTTTACTGACATTACCACATTGTCTCTATAAATCTCTGTCGCCAATGTCTTTGATTTTATTTATTTATTTGGCACACAAACAGTATTATGACATAGCATTGGTATACAAAATTTAAAAAATAATACAAATTCGGACATAATACCAAAAAACTGTGTACACAGCATGATATTAAATAATCAGTTGAGATGACAACTTAAAAAATATATTAGTATAGTTTTTTTTTTTATTATTATTATTATTCATTAATTTACTAACATTAATTTAACTTACAAATAAAATGAAGACTATTTACAAAGGGAAAGGGAAAGGGGCTAGATTTTAACATAATAAGCACAACATAAAAACAACATAAGTAATAAATTATGGAAAATTATGAAATGATTTTATATATCCTACTAACTATATCCTTTATTAAAGTCTCGCACTGCGGTGAGACATTTTATTTTGAACGTGCGTAGAGTGTGTTGATAGACGTCAGGAGCGTTTCGGCTGTCCCAAAAAGAAAAGCAGTATGGCACAGAAACCATTTTTTTCAGGAGAGCGAAAAAACATATTTTTGGTGAGCCACACAAAATTTAACAATAATCGACCAATATAAGTATTGGGTGTCATGGCTACTATGATTGCGCATTTATTTGTATTTAAAAGAAATAGATTAACTGATTCGTGCATGTTTTACGACACTAAATAATTTAAAATTTGTTTTCATGATTTATTTAGCTCTGAATTACCATATAAAACACAGCAACGTACCTTGTTCTATTGTATTTTTGGTTATTTACTATAGCAGAGAATAAATAACCACTACAAAACACAGTAAATACCAAAATAATTGGAATTGGCCTAGACCTCGCTTTTATAACATACCCTTTTTATATTATAAATCGATAAAGGACATCAAACTAAACAACTTTGCCCATGGAATGCCTATCTAAAATATTGTAATTTTCAAAAAAATATAATAATTAAAAATTGTCGTACCTAGTTCAAACTGAGAATGTATAGAATGAGAATCTTTGCTTCAGTGAAAATAAGAAATAAAAAAAAACATTTGATCTATGATTTTCGCTCTGTAAACAAAAATATACCTTCTTTCGGTATTTTCCAGTTGTATTGATCGTCGTTGAAAAATAATATCATGAAAATAAACCGGTAAGCGAGCGATTGAACTGGAAAATACCGAAAGAGGTTATGTTTTTGTTTACACCATAGATCAAATGTTTTTTTTTATTTCTTATTTTCACTGAAGCAAAGAATCTATTTCTATACATTCTCAGTTTGATTTAGGTACGACAATTTTTAATTATCATTTTTTTTTGAAAATTACAATATTTTAGATAGGCATTCCATGGGCAAAGTTTTTAAGTATGATGTTCTTTATCGATTTATAATATAAAAAGGGTATGTTATAAAAGCGAGGTCTAGGCCAATTAAACTTTTTTAAATTGCGGTATTGTCAGCAACATAGTCACTTCGCCCCATACCTTTGTATGCTAGAACTAACTGAAAATTTTTCAAAGGGTCTCCATTGAGTCGTGGTCACCTCTTCTTTTTTGGCCAATCAAATTAAGCATCGGGTTTCCACAATCTTGATTTTTTATTGACATTCCAACACAATATTTTTGAAGTCTTCGAAATCAGAAACTGATTGCTTTCTAGTAAATTTTGTACAATATTACCATGAACGGAATCATCACTCATATGAGTGTGACCGTTTGTAGATAGCAGTAATATGCAGCAATCAAAATTATTTTACTCCGCTCCATTCTCTTTAAAAACAGTAAATTACTCTCTAGCGCCGATGCGACGAACGGCGACAAGTAGCTACCGCATCCCCCGATGTACCTCTAGCCACCTCCAACGAATACCGTGCGGAATCCGTTTCGCGCCAAATAGAAATTTCGTGAAATTTAGGTTTAAATGTTGATGGGCATGTGCTTTACAGTTAAATTTGTGGGCATCATCATCGTTTTCCAAGCAAAATCCCCATATAGGAAACCCAGCAAGTCTCATTCACAATTAATAAAAAACAGTAAGACTCGCGACTTACTCTGTTTAATTTTGGTAACTGTTCCTTGCTGCGTTTAGTTCTTGGGGATCGCTTTTTCACAAGTGGACATGCTGTGTTTTTCATTTTTTTATCTCGTAAACTAGAGCCTCTTTTGATGAACGGGTCTTTGCATCTTGTAGGGACTTGCTTTATTTGTAGAGTGATATTCATACCTAGATTTTGAGGACCATGTGCCATACTGCTTTTCTTTTTGGGACAGCCGGTTTGTGTCTTTGTCTTTGAATAGGGAGTTGTACAGTTGACACATCCTATTTTACATACATATACATACATACATATACTCACGCCATTAGTTCCCATTGGGGTAGGCAGAGACTATTGATCGCCACTTCGTACGATCCTGACAAACCTCTCTAGCTTCGTTTACATCCATCAATCTTTTCATATATGCTCTTTTATTCTTCATACTTCGGACGCCAGCCTTTTTGAGCACACTCTCAATTTGGTCCAAGTGTGTTCTCCGTGGTCGTCCTCTACTAACATTACCAATCAATCTTTGATTTTAAATATACATAAACATTAATAAACTTGTGGAGGAAAAGGGAAGATCTTCCGCCAGGCGGTGGTATGCCTGGGGACCGCGGTCCAGGTCCTGTATTAAGTTGGAACTTGTATATATAGTAAACATTTTAGAAACTTCGATTGCGCGATGTACGATTTGTATGGCGAGTCTTGATGACGAGTGTGACGTATATTGCTTCCTTACGTGTTGCTGTGGAATGTGATTCTTCTTGCACTGTCAGCGTTTCTATGTAGTGCGCGTCATTGTGTACTGACAGCGCGTCGCTACAAAACGAATAAGATAAGGTAAAGAAAACTGCGATGAGTCTGCTTAGAATAGCACTAGCCGTTAGAGGTGACTTGAGGTGAGGTGGCTTTTTAAGTCATTATTGAAGTGCAGAACTGCACTCCCTAACTTTAGGGATTTATCATGAACAACCTTTATTTTTTCTCCGCTCTCCTTCCAAACGTGGATAAATAATTTATGACTTCTGAACTTTTTTCGATTTATAGCTATAATGTTTTCGTATTTATGTATGTGTGTTATTGAAAACTAATTACATGAAAACGCTAATTATTATATAACTATTTCCTTTTGGTTGAAATATTGCACCTAGTAATTTTTCGAATGGTCCGCATATTTATTGAGTCGCTTGAAGTTTTAGTAAACATTAATTTATCATTGTACAAAAATTTTACAGGTGGTCTAGTTCCTAACGACGTGATGCTGGATTTATTAAAAGAAGCTATTTTCGGAAAAGTAAAGGAGTCCAAAGGTTTCCTCATCGATGGATATCCTCGCGAGAAGTCCCAAGGAATTGCTTTTGAAGAGAAAATAGCGCCTGCTACCGTAAGTTTGCTGCAACGTGTTCTGCTTTTCTGTTTAACTGCTTTTAACTTTTCATGATCACCTTTTTATGAGCTAACTGGATCTATAAAATATATTTCATATGACTAAATATGTAGCGCAATCCCTAACTGTAGTTAAAATTTTGGTACCAAAATAAAAAGGAACTGAATTTTATGATAACTGGATGAATTTTAGGTTGCCTTGAATTTTAGGCTTATAGACCTAGCTTGGATCAGTATCAAACCTAAACTACTCAATGCAGTTAAAACTACCCCAATCAAATATAAATTACTCCGTTTCGTTCAGCATTTTATTGTTTTAAGTAAAACACGACCTTGAAAGTCTTGAAACTAAAAACTTAAATTATAATTAGATACAGATTTTCAGCATATTTGTTTCGGAATATCGAACGTATTCATTCATCCAAACCGTCTTGGATATGAAATATGGATATAATTGTAATAAAAAAGTGAAATTAACTATCGAATTCTAAATACAAATCTTTAACTCAAATTCACAAAATCTTCCGATTCAATGAAACTTACCATTTATATTCCAAGCTATACTATTAATCTTTTTCCCCCAGGTAATTCTGTACTTCGAAGCGTCCGAAGCGACGCTGACGCAGCGTCTGCTGGGGCGCGCGCAGAGCTCGGGCCGCGCCGACGACAACCCGGAAACCATCAAACTGCGGCTGCAGACCTTCCTACAGAACAACGAACAGGTGCTGTCTCAATACAGCGACCGGGTCGTGAGGGTAAGTTATCCTACGCAATTCGTCTTTTATTTAGCAGAACTTTTAAATACAGGAATGAAAACTTCGACACCACGGGAACGAACCCGGGTATACGCCCCCGTCGCTCTGCCAATTGATTATTAAATGTATTTATTAGTAATAATCCTCACATGAGGTTTTCATGAACAAAATCATGACGACAACCCGGAAACCATCAAGCTGCGGCTGCAGACTTTCCTGCAGAACAACGAGCAGGTGCTGTCCCAGTACAGCGACCGGGTTGTCAGGGTTAGTTATCTGTGCAATTAAAAGAAAAGAAATTTTTTATCAATTTAAAAGTTTACAACTAAGAATGGTTATGCTAAATTGGGCCCACAATCAGATTTTCTGATTTGTTTAAAAATAAATTCGTCTTTAGTTTAGCAAAACTAGTAAACTGGGCAGTTAGAGTACGTCTCGTTTTGCTTAAAATGAAATGCATGGCGACCTTTTAAATCAGTTTGTTAAAAGTATTTGGTGTGGTACATAATGCTTTATATTGTATTAAAATCCCCCTAGATCATCAATCTAGATGATTAACCGTTTTAGCTATTTTCAAATATGCTTATTATTTAAGACATCAGTGTTTCTACTAAAGACTCTTCCAGACTTGGAAAAACTCAATCTGCAAAAAATATATGTCTATCTATACTATAATAAGACTGTACCGTGGTCAAAACTGTACATTGAAGGAAAAAAAGTAAAAACCGGTGGAATATGTTTAATTTTCGATGCTGAACCCAAATTTGTGCTTTTTGAAAAAAATGACTGTCTGTCTGTCTGTCTGTCTGTCTTTCTGTCTGTATGTCCGGTCATCACGTTAGTTCTACCAATCGGATCTTGATCAAATTTGGTATGAATGTAGCTTATACTTCTGGCTAACATAAAGGATATCATTTATCCCGGATTTCACAAGGGTTCCCAGAGGTGCATCAAAAAAACATCACTTTTATATGGCTCCCCATATTTACACGATTCATTTTTTCTTCGAACTACTTTATCAGACTCTTCGTTAATAGTCTTTTTGGAAAAAATAACGGTTTCATCCATTTTCATCAAAATAAATGTCAATTTAATTCGGTACCTATGCAAAGTTTTACAAAAGTGGTGCTGATTACGAAACCATTTCGAGATATTATGTTTTTAAAACATATTTTCTTGAAATTAAATCAAACAAAGCTAAGATGACCGTTATTTTAGCAAAAAACTGTAGCAGTATTTGACCTTCAGCGTTATGTCAAAGACATTCGTTCTTGCAGTTTATTAATAAAATATCGAAAATCATAGGTTTGTTTAGTATAATATCGTAATAATTTCATTTGGGATCACAAATTCGTGAAATATTTTGCAATTAGCAACATTTTTACTAAACATTTCGCTTTATTTGCATGTCGCTACGTGATATTTTCGATCGATGACGTCATTAAGTACAAAAGTTGAACAATCTTTAAAAAATCATAACTTTGCAATTACTCCTTTTAAATGAAAAATATTCAAATCAGATTTTTATTTTCATGTTTGCTATCGAATAAAAATATTTAATAAATACCAAAAAAAAACTTTGCATACCGAATTGTTTGTCAATAGTATAACTACTAGATATATAGCGTATCGAAAATTTTAAGTCAACACTAACGTCTTCGTGGCGTAGCGGTAAACCGTTTCGTTAATACTAACCGTACGGACGACCTAGGCTCGAATCTCGCGGACCACAATCTTTTTGTTTTTTTTTTGCTTTTGTGTTAGCTTAGAATAATAGGAAGCACTATTCCTTCTTTTTCACATTCAACTATGTATGAATAAAGATAATTGAAAGTATGTTGTATGAATTTTACGTATTCATTTGGTAGGTCTGAGAATTTTGGAACTCACCCCCTAAGGGATTGAAATATAGTATACAGATTATTGATATTTCTGTATCTAGAAATTTGAAACTTTATGCGATTGAATGATATAACCACTACAAAAAGAAATATATGAAATTCATCTATCAATCATTCATTCAAATCCCAAAAAAGGGTAGCCACAGATTCAGAGATAGTAATTCTTTATTTATCCACTTTTGGAAGTTGAATGGGGAAAAGGTAGTCAAATGAGTCTTCAACTGCATCGCCGAATAATCACTTAAAAAGCCTCAATGTTCTTTATATCTATTACAACGGCCACGGGAAGTTAATATAAAAAAACAAAAGTTAATCAATCAATCAAAATCATTTATTTCGGATTATTCATCCATAGTTAAGATAGTGTTTTGGTATTTTGGATGTAAATCGGATGCAAAAAATGTTGTCCACGCGTAGACGCAGACGTTGTCGCGGGCAAAAAGCTAGTCTTAAATAATGATTAAGTAGGTTCGGAAAAAATCTAATGTCACCGTATCTACTATATACTTGATTATGTGTTACGAGATTTCAAACAAATATGCAAAACTATTATACTTTACATTACAGATAAACGCCGAGAGGCCTGTAGATGATATTTTTGGCGAAGTGACTGCAGCCATCGACGGTGCCATTGCTGTGAAGGCGTAGTAGGAGAAATCGCATATCAAACACACAAAACGCTTAATTATAAAAGATACAAAAGACGCTTTAATTTTTAATAAAATTGGTTTATTTTAATCAACTTATATTTTTTTTTTTGATTATTCCAAAAACCATGATATCATCTCTGCTATTGTTGAGACGCAAGTAACAACCACAGATCTTTTTGGCTACTGGTTTCCTTTTTTCCCTGACCCGTCGGCGTTCTTCGATCTACCTAGATACTAATTATCCATACTGCGTCTTCCAGTATCGGAATCAAAATAAACAAAAGTAAATGACCTTTTTACCGGTCAAGAATTGGATATATGATTTTATTTAATACCAGTTGGTCTTTAAGGGTTCACAAAAACGAGAGCAGTCAATCTAAGTACATCTTTATCAATAATGCGAGGAACAAATAAATAAAATATAGTTGTCAGTACAGTTGTAAAAGTGGTACATAGAGCCGATGAGATGGTAATGTCAGTAGAGGACAATTACCAACCACGGAGAACACATTTAGATAAGGAAATGTGGTTAAAGTTAGCCAACGCAGAAGCAGTAAAAGAGCAGAAAAAAGAACCGATCTATTTTTTCTGCCTACCTCATTAGGAACTTAAGGCTTGAGTACATGTTTGTATTTAATATCTGTCTGCTAGTACGATTCCTAACTGACGTACTTTTGGGACGCTAAACTCGCAAATGCAGAAGTCAAAAATGGTTAAAATTATTAAAGCTAAATATAAACTGTTTAGGTATTGTTCCCACTTTGACTATGCTAATGAAATCTTGTCCACAAGTAAAAATAATAAAATATATCTTCTTTCATATGTCAATGAACAACAATGTCAAAGTCAAATAGCAAAAAATCCCTCCGATACAAGCAAAACACAACCACGAATAATCAACAGAAACCACAAATGTAACAAAAGCAGGACCAAAAACGCAACCATGACTCAATAAAGCTAGGTTTCAAATCCAAGACGCGCTCACATCAAAATCAGCAATAGTACAAAATCTAAAACGGAGGCATAATGGAGGATGAGGGAGAAAAATTGTGTGATGTTTGTGAACAGATTGTTATAGGCAGGCTTCCTGGGTGTCCCCTCCAATGCCGAACTAAGGGATGCCAAGCTTATAACAGAGTAAGTATTGAATATTTCGCACAAGTACTAGAATATGGACAAGGGTTTAGAGATAGTTCTGAAAGTAATAGTAGGAGGTCCAAATTCCAATCCCACAGTGCCAAAGCCCAAGTCGATGATATTATTGAGGAAACGTCAGGGAAATAAATTGATTTGATTGTGAGACTGAGGTATAACCAAAGATATTAAACTATACTTACTAGAACCTAGATGGGACACTTCGTACTAAAACCTCTAAGCTTGGAAAGTATAACGCCATCTAACGTTCACTGGAATAACTTATGCATTTTACCAATAGATAAAATAATTCAGCTTTTGTATGTTCGATGGCGTTAGTTGAATTAAGGCACTAGGAATGCTAGTGATTTCCATGGGCATCATTTTTTTTTAAAGAACTTGTTAAATGTGTTTAAAAATATTTTATTATTTTTTTTAGTTTTATTTTTAAATTCCCATTAAAACATTTACCAAACTAAACTTACCAACTGAAAACTAAAACTGATAAAATAAAACGATGAAAAAAGAAACTAACAAAACTTTTTTTTAAGGGACTTGGTTCAATGTAATCAGGGCCCTTGAAACATAATAAGTTTATGTAAATTCGTCACAGTTATAATTTTAAGGAGTGATTTTTTCATTTATTATTTTGGTTATTGTAAATGCGTCATAGTCTTATTTTCTGCATAGACAGCTGAATAATCAAACAATATTTAAATAAAAAAAGTATATTTTTTTATTAAAACATCAATTCAGCAATTTCAACTTATACCTATATGCATATTTTAAAATACTGGACAAATACAACAACCCAATCTAAATAATATTCCCATCCCTATTCCTACACTGCTAAGCAGTGTTAGTAAACATTTGGCTGGTTCATCAAAATACAAGTAGGTATACTAAAGACATCTATACTACCATATTAAACAAATTTCTGTATGAAACCTACAAGAATTAGCTTTTTAAGTATAGCGACACGAGGAACAAACAACGCGGATCGTTCAGTTTAAAACGATCGAAGTGTTTTTCAGTCATTCGAAATTCCGTTGCTCTAAAAAACGCATTCAATCAAACGACACGCAGTAAATACCGCTACATTAATACATAGTTTACTTAAAAAAAGTGACGAACTTTGGAACAACTGACTTTTTTTCCATTTATGGGACAATAGTTGTTAAAATAGATTGATTGACGAATTGAACAAGTTTAAAAATGACACAGTCCCAGGATTTTTGTTTGAGTACAATAAAGTGTTAGCTGGGCCTCGCTCGCTCGACTCTCGCTTGACCACAGTAGCCAAAGGTTTGACACCTCTGAATTAACATCAATGAATTAGTGAATCTACTTAAAAATAGGTGCCGCTGTTTTAAATTACAATACATTCTAGTCATTTCTTAGAAATATAAAATGAAAAACATAAAATTAATGATTAAAAATATAAATAGTTACGAAAATAAACTGATTTTTTCATCTGCTTGCACTCCTTATTTAGATTAACAACGACGCCGACGTAACGCGCACTTCGGCATATAAGTTTTTCTTTCGAAAATTCAATTGATGTTGCCTCAGACGTACTTCCTCGCGGTCGACTTACCACAGGCTAAACGACTTGTTACCTATATGTAACAAGTCTTAGCGTACAAACTAAGTGTAATACCTATGTCCCGTCTATGTATATACTGGGTGCGGACCATTCACTGGAACAGGGAATGTACCGCGTACAGTGTGGCAAAGTGACGACACTATAAGATTTTATATAAATTACAATAATAATACTAACAATAGATTTAAGTAATTTTCACTGTCTACTAACAAATATATGGATGTTGTAACGTCTGAAATAAATGAATAAATAAAATAAATATATGAATGTAAAGTCTTTGGGTATAACAAATATTTACTGGTAATTAGAAAACTAATTACTAGTCAAAAAAATAATACGTTGATGTTAACATAAATAAATAAAATGTAAGCCTTAAAATTTCCTTAGAATTTTCTTCTTTAATCATGTAAATAAAAAAATCTTTTACGAAAAGTTTCGCCTTTAGATAGCTTGCTAAAGAGGTAATGCAAATATAGGTAAGCAGAAGGTATAATTATTTAAACCAGAATGTTAAGTTCTCTTAATATTTATATTTTCCCTCAGCCTCCGTTCGACGCTAGCCGACCAATAATCTGGGTCATAGGCCCACCAGGAGCGGGAAAAGGCACCCAATGTAAGAAGATAATACAAAAGTATGGGTTCACTCATCTTTCCAGTGGTCAGTTGGTGAAGAATCACGTGGCATTCCGCTCGGTGCGGTCGAAATGCCTCGCTCAAGTTATGGAAAAGGGTAATAATTAACGCATCTAAATACTGTCTTATTGTATTAATTGCATCATACTAATGTAGACTTTGATTATTTGTATCTCTATATAATTATTTGCTATACACAGTCAACGTATAACGCTGAATTATATATCTCAAAAATGAATATATTTGTAATTGGTGCAAGAGATTAATAGAGCCAATGTGGAAGGTAATGTTAGTAAAGAATGGCCACGAATGACACATTTAGATCAAATAGAGAATGTGCTTAAAACGGCAGGCGTCTGAAGAACAAAGAATTAAAGAGCATGAAAGATTGATGATTGTAGATGAAGCTCGAGAGGATTGTCAGGATCGTACAAAGTGGCGATCAATAGTATCTGCCTACCCCAACGGGAACTAACGGTGTGAGTATATGTATGGACGTATTTTAACGGTACATTTATAGTATCATAGTCTGGCCACTCCAGCTGTAATTTTTATTGGTTTATCCCAGGAGGTCTTGTCCCTGACGAAATGATGCTGGAGCTAATGAAAGAGGCCGTATTTGAAAGTATTCGCGACTCAAGGGGTTACCTCATTGAAGGATATCCACGAAGAAGATTGCAAGGGGTTGCATTTGAAAAAAAGATTGGGACAGCTTCCGTTAGTATTAAATTTATTCGGGACTGTACTTTATTCTTTAAAAATAATAATTTATTTGATCAATCTTAGAGTAGTGATGCTTCGCCAGCAATATTACACAGAAGTAAAAATTGCCGTGTAGTGCCGTCTTAGAATGTCTCTACCCCTTTCTATCCACGAGTGTCGTAAGAGACGACTAGGGTACGGGGCTTTTTTAAGTGGTTATTGGGCGATGCGGTTGGAGACCCATCACCAACGATACTTTATCTCTACCATCTTAACCCCTATCAACTTCCAAATGTGCCTGAGGAGTTTTCTGGCTCTGGCCACCCCTTTTTTGGGATTTATGGCCGTGAGTATATGTATGTATGTAAAGATCTAATCTAAATGACAAATGAAGATGAATATCTAAGATAATTTTTAAAAAAAAATACTCTTGTAACTTTCCAGTTAATTCTGTATCTGGAAGCTCCTGAAGAGGTTTTGACGGAGAGGATGATGAGTCGCGCTCAAACTTGCGGCAGCAGACACGAGAACCCGGATACCATCAAACTTCGGCTGCACAATTTTGCGGTAGAGAGTAGACTTATCATTTGTGAGTACAAGAACAGAATAGTCAGGGTAAGCATCCATTATTTGTTCATCATGTAATCCAACATTTTTCATATCATTGAAACATTGTCGAAAGTTCAAAAGAAAAATTAAGCCGTTTTTTTTCTATATCTGAAACTATTTTTTACCGACGATAATTTATTTTGCAATTTACACGTTTTGAATTCCACACTAAAAACTTTACTCGAAAGACATTTGTCATAACGTGGTACAAATAAGTGATATATAAACAGATTTAATGAACTCATAAACAGTTTCAAATCCTATTTTTATTCGATATTGTCATATTCTATAGATCAACCGTGATAGCCCAGTGGGTAGAACACTCGGTTATCGTGCAAACGACTAGTGTTCAAATCCTGGGTCGGGCCTACACCAATTTGTCTTTTCTAAAGACATATGTGTGGTTAATTTATCATGGATGTTAACGGTGAGGGAAAACATCGTGAGGAAACCCACATGGCTGAGTTGTACTTAGTCATGTGACAGTGTATTCGTACAGAACGGCGATAGGCCTGCCCGGTGACAAAGTCACGTGATGTTCAGAAGTATTAGTACCTCTGCCAACCCCTTCGGGGATATACGGCGTGAACGTTTATGTTATGTTTATGTTATGTTATGTTCTATAGATCAAATAGCATTGGTCAGAACATACATCCTAATAAATATTCATGGAGGCCCGGAGAGCATGATTCGAGGATTATAGTTTTTCAGGGGTACAACTTATTTATTAAGAGTTTTATATATTATTTATGTATATGCTGAATTGGATCGTGGAAAAAGGATTATAGTAAAATACCCAGAACCTCTAGTAAAACCGTGACTTCATGATAGGTAATATAAACTTTTTTTTCTTTGCAGGTTAACACAAATAGGCCTGTTGATGAAATCTTTGGTGAAATCAGTCAACATATCGATCGTGTTCTCTCAAAGAAGTAAAATAGTTTCATACAAAACGAACCCTTTTTTAATTTAAAAAAATATAATAAGTTACAACGCCCAGTCACGAAACAAAATAAAACTTATTTTAACCCAACTGAAATTGTTTTAATCAAATAACAATTGCCGTTGTCGGCAGGTTAGACAGCGCTCATGAAAAATTCAGTAGGTTTTTAGTGGCACCAGTTAACAGCGTGACTGCGCTACCGCTCAATATTAAATTTTTGTGGGCTTTCATTTTTACAAAAGGTTGTGTAAAAGTTTTGATAATTGACCTATAAAGTTTTGGCTTCTTGGAGCTCTTCTTATATACTTAACAAGACCACGTTATAAATAAATCATCTTAAATTTAAATCTTTTTGTTCTTGAAAACCTCATGTGGGGATTATCTATACTTATAATAAATCTGTAGAGAGGTCAATTCTGTACATTAAATATATTTACAAAATAACTATCAGGGAGTGATTGATTAGTGATCGATACTGATGCCAAAAATGCAATCAGTAAAATTTTTGTCTGTCTGTCTGTCTGTCCGTTTGTCTGTCTGTCGGTTTGTATGTTCCTTATGGAAACAAAAACTACTCGACGGATTTTAACAAAACTTGGTAGAATTATTTTTCATACTCCTGGGCAGGTTATAGTGTACTTTTCAGCAGAGTAGTGAAGGGGAATTTTGGGAATTTTGGGGAAAACGGGGGATGTTACTCCATTTTTTAAGCTTCCGTCGCATGTGCAGCCTTAAAGGTTTTAGTTGCATAGAAATCATGTATGACGAAAATATTCTACATAAAATTTTCTAAAAAATGATCTGGGACAGCATATGTCTATCTTTTATGGTTGACTCACAATAACACGTGTAACTCCTGATAGCTTAGCAGTTCGGAGCATTCTGATTATATTTGTTTACTTTTACGTTTATAGTTCTCTAATTTATCTCTTATTTAAAAAAGTTAACATTATGGCCGTGTTCAAACCAAACTGACTGTAAGCCGCCGAAAGTGAGCGAACGTTACGCAGTTTATTGTATTTCCATACATATTCACTTTTTTGTCCACATATAACCGACAATACGTTAATACGCTATGCGTAGACGCTGACATTCGGCGGCTGATTAATATAGCACGTCACTACGCTCCGCGGACGCTGATTAGCCAATGTACGTAGCTAAACGTCAGCGTATTGGATCCAGATCGGCCGGCAGACTCTGTCTTTTTTATATACTTTGGTACGTATTAATGACAATAATTCGTCAAAAGATTTTACAGACATGCGATAATGTTTTTTGAATTTATCAGGGTAATATCTGTATTCCAAATATAAACGATGAAACTGACCAAGATAACATCTCTTTAAATTTAAAGGATGTACCCAAATTCTCTTATTCCTTTCTTCATCTTCCTCAAGAGCTTCGTGAATGGCCAATATCTTAACGAACATTATTTAGTTGCGTAGTAGTCGCTCAGCGTATGCATGCGGTGTGAACGTATACAAGCCGACTGGTTTGTTCACACCATTGACGTATTGTAAGCTATAAGCGCATTGTCAGCATACTGTGAACGAAAAATGCCGTTTATTTTCACGTTTACACTGGGGCTCATAGTAAGCCTGCTCACATTCGGCGGCTTACAGTCAGTTTGGTTTGAACACGGCCTATTACCTAACCAATAAAAAAAGAATCATAGAAATCAGTATAGAAACACCAAACTTATACATGAAATAAGCCATCGCGTCCCAATGGTTGTGCGCGCAAAAGATAGCCGGGAGTATATGTATGATGTATGCAAAGTTTGTAACTTTGATTGTTTGGCTTATTCCGTGCTGTGTAGTGTCGGCTTAGAATAGCACTACCCCATTTCTTCCGGTGGGTGTACGTAAGAGGCGACTAAGGGCCGGCGCTCACTGCCGGCATGGCATGGCAAAGCATTTCGGTACAGATATAGCATTTTTAATCTTATTACCATGAGTATAGAATTCATTTTACTTTATTTTGACACAACGATGCCGACGTTCTGTCCTACCGCGGCCTCCCTCGGCATCGTTGTGTCAAAATGAATTCTATACGCATGGTAATAAGATTAAAAATGCTATATCTGTACCGAAATGCTTTGCCATGCCATGCCGGCAGTGAGCGCCGGCCCTAACGGTATTGGGGCTTTTAAGGGATTTTTGGGCGATGCGGTTGGAGACCCATCACCAACAACCTTTTTTTCACCATCTTTTCCCCATGCAACTTCCAAAAGTGGCTGAGGAATTTCTAATTCCTTAGCTCTGGCTACCCCTTCTAGGGATTTATAGCCGTTTGTATATGTATGTATGTATGTTAAAACTTCCCACCAATTTATTTTTATTTAAACTGTAAGTAAGAAAGTAGGTATGTTTATCTTAAGTATTTTAATGTTCACGAAGTTTCTTGGACCCATTTTGTGTTGTGTATGTTTCTGTAAATGACTGTACTTAGGGTAAAAAATCGGAAGAAACATTCTATTATGAATTCCGATTATCCACCCCGTTCAGGGTGGATAATCGGACATGCGTTTCCGAATATCCGCCTTAGGGAGGATTTTTTAGGGTGGATAAACGGAATAAGCCGTCTTTTACGATCGACTGTCTGCTCAACTAGTGGTTCAAGCTGGAATCACAGAGTTTGGTAAAATCCACCACTTTTCCCAGTGGAGCATATGTCTGCTTCGACTACAATTGAAATACAATATTTTATAGCAGATACACTCGTAAACGTATAATGTTGGCAACTACCACAAAAAAATAGAGCACTTTGTATAAGAGGATCGAAGAAGACACTGAACTAACAAAACATATGCTCCGCTGGGAAGAGTCGTGGATTTTACCAAAACACTCGAGTCCAGCTCGATCCGCTAGTTGAGCATACAGTCGATCGTAAAAAACATCCAAGTGTTACAGGATCCACCGAGTGCAATGGTGAATCACAGTGAACTTCGGAGTGCTATTCAATCCACTGGTGGATCGAGGTAGTGGATCCTAGGGGACAAAGAGGCCTATCCCAAGGGTAACTTACAACGGTCGCGGAGTACATCTATATATGTATGTATGTGGTTTGACTGTACTATCAAACTCTAAATCGACTTCGTAGATTAATTATAGATTACTCTACTGTTAGTATAGTATCGTAGTAGTGTACTACCAGTGTAATTTCAAATGAAGGTGTAATTGGCCTAGACCTCGCTTTTTTAACATGCCCTTTTTATATTATAAATCGATAAAGGACATCAAACTTAACAACTTTGCCTATGGAATGCCTATCTAAAATATTGTAATTTTCAAAATATAATAATAATTAAAAATTGTCGTACCTAGTTCAAACTGAGAATGTATACAATGAGATTCCTTGCTTCAGTGAAAATAAAAAATAAAAAAAAAACATTTGATCTATGGTGTAAACAAAAACATAACCTCTTTCGGTATTTTCCAGTTCAATCGCTCGCTTACCGGTTTATTTTCATGATATTATTTTTCAACGACGATCAATACAACTGGAAAATACAGAAAGAAGTTATATTTTTGTTTACAGAGCGAAAAGCATATATCAAATGTTTTTTTTTTATTTTTTATTTTCACTGAAGCAAGGAATCTCATTGTATACATTCTCAGTTTGAACTAGGTACGACAATTTTTAATTATTATTATATTTTGAAAATTACAATATTTTAGATAGGCATTCCATGGGCAAAGTTGTTTAGTTTGATGTCCTTTATCGATTTATAATATAAAAAGGGTATGTTAAAAAAGCGAGGTCTAGGCCAATTGCTGGCATACACGCTACGAGACATCGTTACGATCAGACTGTACAGGTCCAACGGTACCGATAAATTGCTACATGTATGTTATAAAACTGTGCAGTTTTGTCCGATTTTATAAATCAGTGCAGTCGAACCGAACAATACGAGAAATGTTCAATTGATTAACCGTAGTCTGATCGTAACGATTTCTCGTAGCGTGTATAATAGCCACCATAACCCAAAGTGATATAATTAATCAATACCAAAGAAAACAAGCAAAGTAGCGAATAACAACATGTAATATAGCAAAAATATTTAAAGCGTATCCGAATGATGGCGCGGCTGCGTCCTACTGGCTGACTTCGATCTCGCGCGGGACCGGCGCCGCCCGCTTGGCTGCCGGGGACTCGTCTGCCCGCTCCTGCATTTCTACGTTTGGTAGCGATTTTTCATCCTCCTACAAACAATGATTTTTTATTTCTGTTCTTTGAAAGAAGCGTGATGTTTTAGGATCCAAGAAGTGTGTCTTATTTAGAAATGATATCGGTAATTAAATATAAAATGATCTCGACAAATTACGATACTAAAAGCAAAATACAAATACAACTCTTCAAACTCAATTTGAAATGGGAGCAATATTATACTTGGTTAAGTTGCTAATTTGGATGATAATCTGGTAAGTTTGTTTAGTAAGTCTAGAAAATGCGACAAATAAAATGAAAGAAGATTAAAAAAGGGTAATACTACAAAATGGAATCAGTGTTCCAAAAAGAGCCGGGCAGTGCAAGATGCTGTCCTACGCTTATGGATGGCAGCAAATCTTGGATGTACAACAATAGATGTAATCATAAATAAAAGATGTTATTACAGGAAAGAAAAATTTCGACACTGGCGGGGTTCGAACCCGCGACCTTCGGGTATACGCCCCCGTCGCTCTGCCAACTGAGCTACAGTGTCAGTTGGCATCCAGCGCGAAATTTCTCTATCCTTTGTTTCTTTTTTTTACACGTTCAAGTAGTGTTATAACATCTTTTATTTATGAGTAATAATCCCCACATGAGGAATTCATGTCAAAAAACATTAAATTAATAGATGTAATGTTTGGTTATATGATCAAGTCAGAAATTTTGTGATAAAAGCAATCTAAGAGATAATATTGTAAAAAAAAATTAAAAGGATGTTATGATGGGTTGGGATAAGTTTGAGAGCTTTGCCAAGAGGGTACAATGTGGCGATCGACAGTATCGTCTACCCCAAATGGAACTAACAGTGTGAGTATATGCATGTATGTACATGTTGGATCCACTATAAATGAAATAAGTACCTTAATTTCTGGTGTTGTCGTTGAAGACGGTGTTTTGGCCTGTGCAGATTTCATCGTGTCCGCAAGAGCTTCTTTTAAAGCTTGTGCTATCGATGTTGGGTTATCGGTGCTATTTACCTGTTGAAAAAATGATGGATTAGATAAAACTAGAAAACTTCTCACATCCGAAGAGTTCTTTGGAAAGTGCCCGCGCTATCAATAACCTATGCACTAGGTTTATCTTTTACATCATAATCATCAAAATTTTGAATATGATCTTTTTGTAAAGTCACATGCATTTTATTACTTCCTTCATTTTAAACCGAATGAGGTATAAGATGCGTCCTTACTGTGACAACCTGTCCACCGAATCGTTTGTGAACACTCTTGACGGTGTGAGCC
Organism: Bedellia somnulentella; assembly: GCA_963576735.1. NCBI lineage: Eukaryota > Metazoa > Arthropoda > Insecta > Lepidoptera > Bedelliidae > Bedellia > Bedellia somnulentella. The sequence continues at coordinate 17,449,530 of OY755175.1, read as the reverse complement.
GCTTCCTTGACGATATGCCGCGCTGCCCTGATCTCCGATGGAGACCTGCCCAGCTCCGACAACTTGCGCTCTAGTCTTGTTGTTGCTACCTGGAGGCCGAACGATATACATCGTCAATATTATCCAACAACATACGGTCATTATTTGATTTTGTTTAAATGAAAATAAACTACGTTGTAATGAGTTGATGTAAGAGGTAGAGTTAGATAGAAAACAAGGTAAACTCGCATTCTCTTTCCCACAGGATCCTCGAAAAGTAAAACTTATTAGAATGCATCTAGAAATCTTAAATGCATTTCCACCTGATCTTATTCCTTTTAACTTATGGCACTAGCTTTAATTAAAATGCTGTAAGCAGGGGCAAAAAAACTCGTACCTCGTTATCAACCTCAAGGGCAACCACCTTTTCGGGCCATTTCACTTGTTTGTTGAACATCACTGACATCCGGGAGTTCTTCGGGAAACCAACCAAGATGAAGCCTGTTGCCTCCTTGTGACTGAGTAACGCTTCCTTTATGAGATTCATGATAACTTGCTGAAATGAACAGTATCATAGTTTAGGACGATGTGTCGGCATTAAATAGTACTAATATATTCGCAAGGTGAAGTTAACAGCTTCATCAAGAGGGAAATTAAACTATACTGTGCTCTCTTAAAATTTACCTTAGTTACAAAGATATGTAACTACAAAAAAATTAACACAGTAAAACAAAGTTATGTAACTACAAAAAAATTAACACAGTATAACAAAGTTATGTAACTACAAAAAAATTAACACAGTAAAGTGCAGTGATATCTAATTTCATCTTAAAGTTGGATCAATAATTTTCATATCAATTTTTTGAATTTAAAAAAAGAAAACCTGTTTAATGATTTCAACCCTGAAGAATTTAACTTTGTTAGACCTATCAACTATTTACAATCTCACCTCTGGCACACACTCAGAATTATTGATTTTATCAGCTATGAAACGTCCCCGGTCTGAATCTTTTTGAGCCTCTTCCCGTACGAGATCGCCTGGCTTGATCATCGTGTATCCAGTTATGTTGGAGATGGTCTGTGCCACAGTCTGGTTGCCGGCTCCTGGCACGCCGTTTACGAAGATCACTGGCAGGTGTCGGATTGGAGTCATGTCATATTCTGGTTCTTGCTGTTGTAATTGTATAGACATTAGATACCTTATTGGTCAGATCAAATATACTTAGCCTTAGATTAAATAGACAACAATAGGTACCTAAGGGTAGCAAAGATAGTAAATTTTCTTATCAAAACGGTTTGAAAGTAGTCTCGTGTTTTCGACAGACTTAGCTTTAACTTGAATATTGTGCCCATATGAGCATTTCACCAAATCTCGATTTCGTACGCACGTAAAATCGTATTCACGTTGTATTTCGTAAAACAGTGGTAGATACTAGTTCTTCTGATCGTTGAGACATTTCATCACTTGACGTTCAGAAAACCTTTTACATGTATGTTAACGCGGAAGTGCACTGTTGTATGACTTAAGTTAATCCCCAAAAATGTGTTTCCTTTTAACAACTCCGGTAGTACACCAGACATACAACTTTAAAAAAGATAGGTTGCATTCAGGAATACATTAGGTAGCTCAAGAATTTTTTTCTCATCTCAACTCAAACGTCTACGTCGTATATTCCCGCACCAACCACCAACAATACCAATACTTCTGAACTTGTGTACTCACGTGATAGGGGGCAGACCTATCGCCGTACAAATACACTGTTCCATAGTCAAGTTCATCTAGATGTTTTAACTCTCCGTTAACAATCGTGATAAATTTACCACACACATGAATTTGTAAATGCCAAATTGATGTTAGTCCGACCTAGGATTTGAACCCACGCCAGATAGAACGGTTTTAAATACTTCCTTTCATCATTAATAAAGTCCGCCACCAGATTTACATGAAAATTTATTTCATGATTGATGATGATAAAAGCAATGCAGGAGGTTAACTCTTCACACTGATAACGATAATCTTGTCCGTATCTCTTCTAATCGCAAAAATGTCTCGCTCACACGAAACAAAATTCCAATATAAAATAACTTTCGTTTGACCTTTAAGGCGGCGAATACGACATGAATATTATTTACGAGAAGAGACACGGACCAAATTATAGTTGTATGTTTGAAGAATGGGCCAACAAAATCATTAATTCTTGGGAGAGTTATCCAGCAGATATCAAGATGAATCGAAAAAAACATTATTGGTCGGATAGATAAATGATTGCAAATAACTAAGGCCGCCTACGCACTGGCGACCATGGTCGCCGCGACCTGGCCGCGGCGGCCAGTGAATTCTGGACTTTTATAGCAATCGCTATATAGCCCCTACGCACTTAGCGGCCAGCGACCAGCGGCCACCGTTCTATGTAATCGGCCAGGTCGCGGCGGCCTAAGATTTCATAAAACGTAGCGATTGTTATATTTTTGGAACTAATATTTTATGTTCTTTTTTTACTTATTCCAACTAGTTATCCTGTTGTTTAATCACAATGATGTTAATTTATATTCAATGCCGAACTTCTGGGTGATACTTTGGAATACTTTCGTGCATCGAGATGCAAAAATAAACTTCTCTACTTGATTTTAAATTAAGAAGTTTAATAATTAACTAGGGTCTCAACTAGGCGACAACTCTTAGCTGTAAGATGATGATGCATTTCAGAAGACCAATTACATTCACTATATTTTTTTTAAAATAACATGCGAAACCTTTTTTTATCAATCTAATAAGTAGAGGTCCAGTAAAGCGAAGTTTGAATTCGATAAAAAAATATAGACTCATTTGTTAATATTTAATAAGCAATAAATAATTTCGATTAAAACAAACTAGTATATCATATAGAGAAAACAAATTTTTAGCAAATGAGATTAAAAATCAAATGACATCTGAGAACTACATTTGACAACTCTTCTAAAATATCGCTAAGTGCATTCCTATGAATTGATCAGCTGAGAAAGACACTGGTAAATCAGATAACAGCATTTGTCAATGTACAATAACAAAAAACATATAGTCTTGTTCTTTTAAATTAGTCACAACTACATATTTTCACATTCTAGATCATACCATAACTTATTACTAAGATACAAAATCAGTATAACTCACCGAATCAGTGTATACCTTTGACGCCGCGCAGCCCATTATTTATAATTAACAAATATAATTGATTTCAAACTAGTTAACAAACTTACTTATTGTAAATTCAATAAATTCTCCGAATAAAGTTAGTTAAATAAAATTACATAGCCAAACAAGCGACTTATGTTTGAAATAAGATAATTGATCTGTCAACATTTGATAGACATAAACAAAAGCTTTTGGCCATCGATTATGGATTTTGCAAAAAGGTCCACTTCATAGTTTAATTTAATGGTCTGTAAAATATTGTAACTGATTTCTTAGTAAGGATCAGGGAAACGATCATGTGTCGCAGTTTTCTAATTAAATCAGCTAGTTGACTATATACTATATAGCTACTTAACTAAAAGCCAACTCTTTTTTCAAAGACTTAAACTTCAGTCAGCCATATAGCCAACTTTTTACAACGTTTTAGGTTAGATAGCCGCCTTGTAATTAGAGTATCGTGTTTTTTAATTTTTTGGTTTTGATTCACATACTGTCATGTATGACTGTTATTCACATATGCATTACTTTGTTTCTATATTTAACACAACTATTGACAAATTGCTGTAGGTCAGGCATGTCTGCATGATAGGCGGTGTTCTACCCACTGTGTTATCACTGTTGTCTTTATGTACAAAAAACCTAAAATTAATAACACTAATATGTCCTTGTGAGTCGTGATCCATACTATGTTCACCAGTAATTTTTCTATTACGCTGTCAAATTAATAGTAACAACAATGAAATAATTGGTGGCCAACATAATGGCAAAGAGTAACCAAGCACTAACGTTGATTTCACACACAATCATTTCAGCAATAGAACTAGCTGGTAAACTATTTCAGCACTCTTTTTTAAAATTTATATAGTCTTGTAATTACAATCAGAAACTCATCGTCTACCTAAATGAGTCCAACGTTACTTTTAATAATATTCCTTTTACAAAGTCTACCTCAAATTAAGTCTAGCTGTTTGAACGAGTCTCCACCTCCCGCTCCAAAATACTACTTAGTAGAAAAGTGTTATCGCTCCACCATGGTTGCCGTTTACAAGTCCAATTACTCAACCCTAAGCAGTTGTCAGAAACTGGGGATAGAGAAAAAGGGGCTGGCGATAAATTTCAGTCCCCCAGAAGCAATTGAAGAGTTGAAAAAGACAAGAAAACGAGTATCCCATTCATGTGAAATATTGAAGTGCGCTGAATCTGATGGAGGGTCCTCTTTGGTGAATGACACAAGATATGATTACTACAGTATATATGCTAAAATTATACGTAAGTACTATTTTTTACCCCTTATTCCAAACAAATATTGTTATCGTAAACGTACAGTGTTTTATCATACTTTATACAAGTAAATAAAGCTTTTGGGTCTAACTTGATCAATGTCATAAGTTCGTATATTATATTTCATTGCAGAAGCTCTTTTTATTTTGTATATCGGTATATCCACCCACGTCAAGTAATGATTCGATATAGTAAGATTCTCTGATTACCAAGCATAACACAGGCATTATAGTTTCCTCACGGTATTTCTATATATATATATATATATATATATATATATCTACATAAAATAATTAATTTATCGATCTCACCTTCCAAAGGTTGTCTGGAAGAGATCGCTTTTAGCGATAAGACCGCCAATAGTACCTCACTGTAAACTGTTGATCATATTATTATTTTTGTAAATTTGTGTTTGATGTGCAATAAAGAGTTATTCTATTCTATTTCTTTCTCCTTATAAAACCCTGATAAATGAACGGATATGATTATATTAATATGACTATAGAAAGGAACAGAGGCTTACGTTCGAAATAAGATTTGAATCCTAGTCTACTTCATTGAAGCCAAGCCTTTTTCTGTAATATTTAACAACTTACTTTATGGATCACACAATATGGATCTTTTATGTTAACCAATAAAGAAAATGTTATTTATTTAATTCGCAATTGGGAAGACAGACTACCAATCGCTAGCTTGCACATTAACCGATATTACCGTTCAGTAACTCTATATCTCTTTAGTTCTATTTAGGACGACGTGATAGCTCAATGGGTAGAACGCCGGTTAACGTGCAAGCGACTAGTGTTCAAATCCCGGGTCGGGCCTACACCAATTTGTTTTTTCTAAAGACATATGTGTGGTTAATTTATCATGGTTGTTAACGGTGAGGGAAAACGTCGTGAGGAAACCCACATGGCTGAGTTATACTTAGTCATGTTGTCACATGATGAACGATGATACACTGTCGTGTATTCGTACAAAACGGCGATAGGCCTGCCCCCTATCACGTGAGTACACTTTCCATGCAAAACGTGGGTACTCTGAACACCAGGCGACAAAGTCACGTGATGTTCAGAAGTATTAGTACCTCAGCCAACCCCTTCGGGGATATTCGGCGTGAATGTTTATGTTATATTATTATTTTTATGTTCTATTTACATCCAGAGCGGTAGTAGACCAGAAACAATAAAAGATATTGTTTAACCGTAATGTTTATTCATATATTTCAGCTGAACTAAACTCAACATGCGTCCCAGGCATCGGTATGATGAGTTTGCAGCCTAAAATGAACTACACAGAAGCGGAGGCCAAGTGCCGGAACAGCAGTGGCCTCCTGGCTGACGTGATGAGTGAGGCTCGCACGGATGCGCTGGCTCAGCTGCTAGCCGGGGCCACTCAGGAGATGGCCTATGTCGGCGTGAGGAGCGATAATGGCAGTGAATTTATGGCACTGAACGGTATATTATTTTTAGTTAAGCTATTACAGTACAGTGTCAGTTTCGAATAGCACTGACGCATTGCTTCTCATAGGAATCGTAGGAGGCAAATAAGTATCCTACGATAAGGCTAGATGCGATACATCTTTTATTGAACAACTTATTCCCACTTGACTTCCAAAAATGGCTGAGTGTGACCAAAATGAATGGTTTTCTGATTATGAAGCATTAATTTTAAAATGAGATTAACATAACCCCTCTGAAATATAGGTGACACGTTTGACTGCACTACGTACCGCGCCTGGGCCCCCGGCCATCCGAAGCGCAAGAGACACATCTATGGATGTATGGCTGTCACCAGATCCAAGATGTGGAAGACCATTTCTTGCAAGATGAAACTGCCTTCTATATGTGAACTCTTGCCGAGCGGGCCGTATCGAAGACGAGGGACCATTTTCAAGTCTAGAATTACTAATGGTAAGCAAGCCCTTTTTATCCAGAGAGATTAAAAAGTTGGAGTTCCCTAACAAACTAACAACCATCAAAGCTACAATATAGCCGCTTTCAGTATGGAGGGATTATATCTAATGATACACAGGGTGTACACAGGCAATTCCTTCTGACAACGGCATTGCTATGCCTACTAGATGCCTACTAAATTTAATTGTACAGGTATTTTTATTAGAAGTTTTTTATTTTGTTTCAGGCACTACTGTAACTCCGGAATCGCCTACAACAGAATCGACTAGAAGAGAGAAAGCAATTCATTAAATAAATAGAGCAATAAATAAGACGGCAAGAAAATGAAGAGAAACTTTAAATTTTTATTTACAATTATGTTTTGAACTATTAAACCAACTTTCAGCTTTTTGTTCTATATAGACCGAAATAGTAAGAGGTAATGTCATAACTGTTTCGGTTAATTAGCACCGTAACTAGGATTTTAGAAGACTATAGGATGTCTGCTTTAAAATAACAAGTCTTGATTCGCAGTCCCACCGTAAAACTTTATAAGATCATATGATATAAAGTTGGTTATTAATAGACTATTATTTAAATGCTTACTAAATGGCTTTAATACCCTAAAACCAAGAAATTATTTACCTCCATATAAAATTAACCCACTCTATACATAGCACCCTAAACTAAGTAATTTTGATGTATGATATTGCATATGGGGGTGCAATGCTAGCTTATAGTGCTAAGCAGAGTGGTAGCAATTAGTATGTTTACTCTCAAACAAACTGTAACATGTTCTGATGAAATTTACTTGGATCTTCCTCACGCATTTTATGCATTCACTAGTGGATCGGCCCAGATTCGCACGGGTAGCGTAGTTTTAAAATATCTGAGGTTTTTTCAATCACTGCTCAACCTTTTTAAAATTTTCACCTTGATTTATAACTTATAGCACTCCTGAATAGTGTAGCTTTGTGATTTTGATATCGCTTTTATGAACGGTTCAGTATCTCCGAAAATAAGCTAATTTTTAGGTTGAGTTGGTAGAGTTGAAATTGAGTAAAACGCTATGAAGTATTTATAACAATCTAAAAAGACACCATACCGCGATGTAGAATATAAGATAGAATACTGGCGCCATCTAGTATGTTATATGTAAATTAGTAAGTATTTGGTTTTGGTCGCGTGCGACTATTATTTTTCATGTATGATTTGGTGTTTCTATACCGATTTCTACGATTATTTTTTTATTGAATAGGTAGTAATGATAACTTTTTTAAATAATGGATGAATGAGTGTATTATAAACGCAAAAGTAAACAAATATAGTTAGGATGCTCCTGCCAAAGTTTCGTTAAAATCCGTCGAGTAGTTTTTGTTCCCATAAGGAACATACAAACCGACAGGCAGACAGATAGGCCTCCTACGCACTGGCGACCATGGTCGCCGCGACCTGGCCGATTACATAGAACGGTGGCCGCTGGTCGCTGGCCGCTAAGTGCGTAGGGGCTATATAGCGATTGCTATAAAAGTCCAGAATTCACTGGCCGCCGCGGCCAGGTCGCGGCGACCATGGTCGCCAGTGCGTAGGCGGCCATAGACAGACAAAAATGCTACAGATTGCATTTTTGGCATCAGTGTCATTTTGAAAATATATTTCATGTACAGAATTGACCTCTCTACAGATTTATTATAAGTATAGATTAAGTTATACATAACATACAAAGCCATTTTAGTAAGCATTTAAATAGTAGCAAATATTTATGTAAGTGTATATCATATATTATTTGAATGCATAAAGCAACAAACAAGTTTCTTGTCTTGAGTTAAGTACTTGGGGGAAGTAGTAATATGTTTGGCATTACAAAAAAAACTGTCAACAGCTTAGGTCAACAGTTAGTTTTTTGTCTCAGCAAAAATGACTTAAATGGAAGTAATAATATAAAAATATCAGTGAAATCTAATTAACAGTAATATAGATTATTTAATCTGAATTTAACTATATAATGATGTTCACATATTAAACGTTTCATAAACCTATTAAACGTTCTTATAAATGCGGCTGTCCGAAGTGAGAAGAATAAAAGAGCATGTATGAGAAGAATAATGAATGTAAGGGAAGCAAGAGAGATTTATTTAGATCGTGATAAGTGGCGATTGATACTCTCTGCCTACCCCAATGGAAATAATGGGCGTGGGTTTAATGGTTTAATGGGCGTAAGTAAGTATATAAAATTGGCTATCGCATGAAAACACAATTCAAATACAAATATAGTATTTCATTATCTAGGGTAATACAAATTGATTGAATTAAATCACATTCTTTAGTGTGATTGCCAAGTAAATTCATATATATAAAGGATAAAATATGTCATTTGAAATTCACAGTGTTTATTATATTCGTACGATGCTTGCTGGTTAGTGAAAATTAAGGCTTCATTTTCGTATCCTAAAAAAAGAAATGGGGTAACTAGAATGTTTCTTTCATGAAAAGCTCATGTGAGGTTTACATAAACATAAACGTTCACGCCGAATATCTCCGAAGGGGTTGGCAGAGGTACTAATACTTCTGAAAATCACGTGACTTTGTCACCTGGTGTTCAAAGTACCCACGTTTTGCATGGACAGTGTACTTTCGTGATAGGGTCAGGCCTATCGCCGTTTCGTACGAATAAACTGTCACATGACTACCACTCAGTCATGTGGGTTTCCTCACGATGTTTTCCCTCACCGTTTGATGACATGATAAATTAACCTAAACAACCATGATAAATTAACCACAAAAAATGTCTTTAGAAAAGACAAATTGGTGTAGGCCCGACCCGGGATTTAAACACTAGTCCTTTGCACGATAACCGGTGTTCTACCCATTGAGCTATCACGGTCACGTTCGGTTTACTTCTAATCAATTAAGTAATGAAAAATGGTTCATCACCAGCAGGGCTCGAACCATTTCGTTTTCAGGCCCTTATTTGAGAACCTTTGGATAAAACCAGAACGCAGAAATTCTTGGCACGATTTAGCCTACAGACCATTCACATTTATTTTACCTCTGACATTAATTTTAACTGCTTTTTTTACTGCTTTCGACATTATTATAAGGTATATCATGCTGATAAGGATTCAGAGTAGCGCCAGAACAGAAATAATGTCTTATGGCTAGAGGTAAAATAACTGTGAACGGAATTCATTAATTTTTAGAGATAAAAATTTCTATGTCAACAATGTCAATGTCATATTTGTGTCACTGTTGTAACTGTCTTCAATGTCATGTCATTGTTTTGTATTTGTATTGTATTGTAGTTTTTAAATATTTTAGTCAATTTTTACTATTTTTTAATTAAAGATACAGTTCTGAGCTAAGCCAGAGTATGGGCCAAGGCAAGAGTCAGTTTACAGAAGAAGAGCTGCAAGACTATGAAGTAATTATAATGCTTTTGTATAAGATTCATGAATCACTTACCAGTTCTCTAATGTTAATTAATGATTCATTTCCAGGATCTGACCTATTTCACAAAGAAAGAAGTTCTTTAGTAAGTAAACCTTATTCTTTGAACTATTGTTCATTACTCACCTTTGATAGATTTACAAATAATGGCTTTGTGCAAAGGATAATGGTATAGAAGATACTTCCCCGATCCCCTCTGTGATCCTTATGAGGATCAACACTGTGAAGTTGGTATGTTTAGTCCAAGAAATCGTATTGATTTAATTTAACCCCAGCATGAACTATACCCAGTTTCACTTACAGTACTCTAGACAAACATATCAGTAGACTTATTTTTTTTAGGAAAATCTATTTTAAAAAAATTGGACTATAATGCAGTGTGTCACAACTGTACAATGGGCTCCCCCTGTTGAGTCCACACATCCCTACTAAACTATTTTGCCAGAATCTATATTTAAATAAATAAATATAAATATGTTAACTAAGACCTTATGGTGTTACTGTCATGCCTAATACTAGTTATATTAAATAGGAAAAATAATTAAGATGAATGTCTTCTTTTATTGATACAAATTACCCACAGTAAATTAAAGAACAATTAGTTTAAAATAATAATCATAAATAAATCAAATATAAAGTACAAATTAGGGGGTAATAAAACAATCAAGAAACATTCAATAAATAATGTAATAAATTTAAATTATTGTAAAAACATTTATAATTTGAAATGAACCTAATTATGAACTGAGGGGTACAGGTGTGCCATATGTCACTTGGCACAAAAACTCACCATCAGGATTCAGATACAACTGAAATAAAAAACCTTGTCCCCACATGAAAATATGGTAGGTAAAAACTGATCAACACTAATGTGATTATAGAATGGGTGAATCCGCAGCATTATCTATGACTCTCATTACTCAAATGCTCATTTCTGATTTGTAATAATGAAATATGTACTATTATTTTACCATAATACCTATATCCATAAGATTGGTTTTCCTTACTATTAATAATTTTTTTTAAAATATCCACACATTACTTAACCAACTGCACATCCTCCATCCATGCAAATGCATCAAGCTAAACTAAGTATAAAATACTATATGCATCATCAACATCCGCCTATTCAAAACAAATATGTGACATAAGTGAGTCTCTTACATACATACATATACTCACGGCTATAAATCCCTAAAAGGGGTAGCCAGAGCTGAGAAATTAGAAATTCCTCAGCCACTTTTGGAAGTTGAGTGGGGAAAAGACAATAGAATAAAGGTTGTTGGTGATGGGTCTCCGACCGCATCGCCCAAAAATCCATTAAAAAGCCCCAAGTCTGTTAGTCGCCTCTTACTTACACCCACCGGAAGAAATGGGGTAGTGCTATTCTAAGCCGACACTACACAGCTTACCTTACCTTCTCTTACCTTTTTGATTTATACCCCTAAAAATGCCACTTCCATATCTATGGCTTATCTACCCTACAGCCACAGTCAACTTTGTATTCTATTTGCTTGGAACTATACCTAAACTATATTTGAAAGGCATATGTTTACTGCCCTGCTCTAACATTTTCGCCATTAAATTATGCATTAAACATAAATTTATGGTTACAGTGCCCATCAAAAGTTCAAATCGCTAGCACCCGAGAAAGTAGGCCACAACAAGAATGCAAAACTGCCCATGGCCAAAATTCTGCAGTATCCAGAACTGCGAGTGAACCCTTTCCGGGACCGGATCTGTAAGGTTTTCAGTTCAAATGGAGATGGAGACTGCACCTTCGAAGACTTCCTGGACATGATGTCGGTGTTCAGTGATATGGCGCCGAAAGCTGTCAAAGCTGAACACGCTTTCAGAATATTTGGTTTGTAATTATATGAGATTATTAGCTGACCCATTAGTTGTCTTTCTTGCTTTTAAATGGTTCCAATATTAGGTTTAAAACTTGCCATTTTGGGTTCCAAAAAAGGTGGTTAGCCATTTTAAGAAGTTATGTTGCAATTGCTGTGCAATGTGCATTATGTACATACATACATTAACGCTAATAGTGAACATCATGCATCTAACGGTATAAGAGGCGACTAACGGTATTGGGGCTTTTAAGGGATTTTTGGGCGATGCGGTGGGAGACCCATCACCAACAGCCTTTACTTTACCATCTTTTCCTCACTCAATTTTCCAAAAGTGGCTGAGGAATTTCTAATTCCTTAGCTCTGGCTACCCCTTTTAGGGAATTATAGCCGTGAGTATATGTAATGTAAGGTTGTGCGACAGAGTGAGAAATAGTGTAATTCGTGAACGTTTAGGTGTGAAAGATGACGTAGTGTGCAAGATAGAGAAAGGAATGTCAAGGTGGTTTGGGCACATAGAGAGGATGAATGACAGTAAATTGGTGAAAGAGATCTATAGAGCCAACGTGGAAGGTAATGTGAGTAGAGGACGACCACGGAGGACACACCTGGACCAAATAGAGTGTGTGCTCAAAAAGGCCGGCGTCCGACGTATGAAGAATAAAAGAGCATGTATGAGAAGAATGATGAATGTAACAGAAGCAAAAGTGATTTGCCTGGATCGTACAAAGTGGCGATCGATAGTCTCTGCCTACCCCAATGGGAACAATGGGCGTGAGTAAAAAGTAAAGAGTATATGTATGTATGTATGATGTTGATGATGTTAGCACGCTCGTGATCTGTTTCTCACTTGCTCAATATCAAACGACGAAATGACGAACGGCACTGTGCTAACACTGTTTGGCATGCATCAATTTCTTATACTCATTAGTTACGCAAATAAAGCAAGTAATGTGTGTTAAAAACAGCAAACAAGTCTCTTTTGTTTTACCCATGTGCGTTGTTGTCCTTGAATAAATACTCATTGTTCAGATTTCGACGGCGACGACATGATAGGAGTGTCGGACCTCCGCGAAGTGATCGACCGTCTCTGCGGCGCCGAACAGAAGCTGACGGAGTCCGAAATCCAGCTGTTGGTGCAGAACGTTCTAGAAGAGGCTGATTTGGATGATGACGGGGCGCTTTCGTTTGCTGAATTTGAGCATATTATTGATAAGAGCTCGGATTTTTGCCAGTAAGTAGACTATACGTTATTACTTTTACTTATTTACATATTCCTCGCAGTTAGTTCTTATTGGGGTAGGCAGAGAAAGTTACATTATTGAAATCAAAGTTTCACCTTTCCTGTGTTTCGTCGGTACTGACTAGCACAACCCCATGTCTTGTCGGAAGCTTTATCAAAGTACACCTAGGGAATTCAATTTTAATTACACTCTATGAGGATTCTAGTGCATGTGTAAGAGTAAACGGGGAAAACACTGACTGGTTCGGAATCTCTAGGGGTGTCCGACAGGGATGTGTAGCTTCTCCGTGGCTCTTCAATTTGTTCATGGATGACTGTTTGACAGAGTTGCGTGAAAGTGATTATGGACTAAGAATGGGTGGATTCATCATTAAATGCCTCTTGTATGCTGACGATCAAGTGCTACTTGCATCATCGGCAGAAGAGTTGCAAGAGATGATGAATATTGCATGTGAGTCTTTTGTAAGAAAGGGAATGAGGGTGAATGTGGATAAAACAAAAACTATGGTTTTTGAGAGAGAGGTGAATATGACCGAATGCGTGATTGAGATTAATGGTAAGAAAGTGGAACAAGTGAAAGAGTTTGTATATTTGGGTAGTTTGTTTACTAGGGATGGAAAGTGTGATGAAGATATCGAGAGAAGAGTGAAAAAGGGTAATGCGATTAATGGAGCATTGGATGGTCTAATGTCTAGTCAATCGGTGTCCGAAAGGGCCCGAATGGCTGTGCATGATGCCATTCTTGTTCCTACGCTTATGTATGGCAGTGAATGTTGGGTGTGGCAGAAGAAGCATGAAAGCAGAGTGAATGCAGTAGAAATGAGGTCCCTCAGAAAAGTTTGTAATGTAAGGTTATGTGATCGTGTGAGGAACGATGTGATTCGTGAAAGGTGTGGTGTAAAAGATGATATTGTAAGTAAGATAGAAAAAGGAATGTTGAGATGGTTTGGGCACATCGAGAGGATGGATGATAGGAAATTGGTAAAAGGTATCTATAGAGCTAATGTGGAAGGTAATGTTAGTAGAGGACGGCCACGAAAGACACACTTGGACCAAATTGAAAGTGTGCTCAAAAAGGCAGGCGTCCGAAGTATGAAGAATAAAAGAGCATGTATGAAAAGATTGATGGATGTAGACGAAGCAAGAGAGGTTTGCCAGGATCGTACGAAGTGGCGATCGATAGTCTCTGCCTACCCCAATGGGAATTAACGGCGTGAGTGTATGTATGTATGTATGTACCTAGGGAATTGGGAAATGTGGAATGATTGTTTTTTTTTACAATTTTAGCTTTGTAATATTTTTTGGTAAGCTGCCTCTCAAGTTTTAGAGTGGCTAAGAAAAAAGACTCGAAATATTGGGTGCCGTTTTATTGATCTGGGGGCACGGCAGTGCCCCTGCCAAGTCTCGAGCAAAACGGGCACGGCCGTACCATCTTTTCTCGAAGCGGTTCGCGGCTGTTTCGCCCCCCCTATATCTTCGACGTGGACAAAGCTAGGAGTTTAGGTTTTCGGTGAATAATAGTAGGCATTAGAACAAGCTTAAGTTCGAAATTACACGCCAAATGAATTAATAGTTTAGGAGTTACGGTCGATCAAAGTTACACCATTTTGTCACTCACTGACTCACTGACAGATCATCAAAAATCTAAGGTACTTCTAGCAGACTTAGAAACTTCAAATTTTGCACCAAGATAGGTCATTAGCCACATATAAAGGAAAAATTATAAAAACATTAAAAAATTATATGCCATAGAAAACAATTTTATATTTGCGGTTTGGCAAGAACATTATGTATGGATTTTGACTGCATTGTTAACTTTGTTCGTTGTTCAAGTACCTATTCAATTGGATGAATACATACATAGAATAGAAAAGAATAATATAAATGTAATACATAGACTATCATTAATACAAATTAATACATAAAGTTCATTAAATTAATAAAGCTAAAACTCCATTGTATTGCGATAAATATTGTATGAGCGCTCGATAGATGGCGTTGTACCTGTCTGAATCGCTCTATGGTTTCGTTACAAAGCGCAGTGTAAGTAGTACTTCAAAATAATTCGATAATATTCATTTGATACATCTGTCAATGAAAACCCATTTCGAAACTAAAAAATATTGTAGTGATAATTGATATTCGGAGAACTTTACGTGTTATTTAGTTTAGTTTAGTTATAGTTTGTAAGTTAGTAGATATATATTTATTTAGTTAGTTATTTGTTAGTTAGTTTAGTTCTATTTAGTTTGCATATATATATATATAAGTTTAAGCCCTATTGTTATAGAAGTAATTGTAAATATAGTGTAATGGAACGTGAAATATTGTACATAAATGGCGACCTTTGTCCACACAGAGTCATCTCTATTCCTGGAGATGGGTCGTGTTTATTTCATTCGTTGTCATACAGCATGTATGGGAGTTTTCAGTCGTCAAACGATAAGGGAATTTTAGTAGTATCAAAGCTCAGGAGACAGCAATAGCTGAATATAATCGACTCCGAAGTATATATCGCCCAGACTTGTCTACCTTAGAAGTAACGAAGCCTCAGAGAAGAAACAAAAGAGATAGAGACAGAGAATGGGTTCTAAGCAAAGCAGTAGCTGACGTCCAAGAAATTGTGAGGTCACCTAAAAGTAAAAGAAAGAAATACACTTACAAAAAATAAATGAGATCCCACCAAAAACATTAAATGTAAAAAAATGCCAAGTCTCTCGATGCAGTCTTTCCATCGTAAAAAGTTTTGAGATCTCATAGAAGCCAAGTCCTATTCAAAATATTTCGTAGTTATAAATCAACATTTAGTAATTGTATCAATAGTTTTCTTTATATTATAATTATAGTGACTTGGCAATGAGCACAAATTAAAAGCTGCTTGCTGCCTGGAATTATGTGCAAATGTTACTGACGAGACCAGTGATCAGATTATTTGTTATGTGTGAATCATGATGGTCACTACCGACTACATTCTCCAATACAATAATTAAGAATACCTTACGGGCCATCGCTTTATGAAAGTAAATGAATCGAGAGTGCACTAAGACTGACTGCCGTTGCCGAAATTCGGTTGGGACGACACGGATAAACCAACAGAAAATTAATTTTGTGATATTAATGTTTACGCATGCGGTGTGTGTAACTTTAAACTCCTCCAAATATGCCGTTTTATTTGTTTCTTCTTGTGCTCATTGCCAAGTCACTATAATTATAATATAAAGAAAACTATTGATACAATTACTAAATGTTGATTTATAACTACGAAATATTTTGAATAGGACTTGGCTTCTATGAGATCTCAAAACTTTTTACGATGGAAAGACTGCATCGAGAGACTTGGCATTTTTTTACATTTAATGTTTTTGGTGGGATTATATGTTAGTGAAGTTCTTGACTTTATATGTATTGTTCTTAAAAAATGTTTAAATTATTCATATCAGTTCAGTTTTATACATAAAATAACAACACATTTATTTTTATTTCTTTACAGAGCCTTCAGAATCAGGCTGTGAAGCTACTCAACTGCCAAAGAATCTCAATTTTCTATTAGAGTACGTAAGATTAATCGTAAAGTCTATACAAAACCATGTTAGATATTTTCCCATCCGTGGTTTCAATGATAAGAACAGGTGAATCTTTTATTCTAACCTCTGATTTACCCACGGAATTATATTTGTGATGTTATGCTTCTATGTAAGATATTACTCATCTCATCAAGCATTTATAAAAACTGCAATTTATTCGTTCAGTAGACAAACGTTTATAGTATTGACAAGTACGCTCCTATACCTAAAAGGCTCCAGTGGTAATAATTCTGAGAGGTCGTCTATTAATGACGGAATTTAATTTAGCTATTTGTGACCCCAAAACATAACCGATAGTGTAGTCGTATAAATGTCAAAATCGTGATAGTAATTAGTCAAAGAAAATAATCCCCTTAGCCTCTCCTACCATTCATTCGTATTTTTTCTTAAAATTTCTGCTCCCTATCGGGAGTTACGTGATTATGGACCTCCCCTAATTAAAGTAACAACTAATCAATGCTCAAAGGCCTGAGTGCAAATTCGATCAAACTTGCATCACTTCTTCAATCTTAAAGGTGATTTACAAGATACAAGTAAAAAGAACCTTTATACCGATTTTCGATTATGATTTGAGAGCAGTACACGCTCATAGACTAGAACAAGCGTGGGCAATTTTGTCATATTCTAGTAATTCTGTTTGAGTACAGACCATCCACACTTATTTTACCTCTGACATTAATTTTCATTTATGTTATGTTAGTCATTACTTGCTGTGAAGTGTGTCTAGTGCCCCATGGTGTTCATTGCTTTTTTAAACTGGTTTCAATATTATTATAAGGTATATCATGCCGATAAGGATTCAGAGTAACGCCAGAAAAATTGTCTTATGGCAAGAGGTAAAATAACTGTGAACAGACTGTATATTATATCAATCTGGACTGATCGAATAAAATCTGAAGTTACCGTTGTAAATAAGTAAGATAATTTTGTATGTTGTATTTCTTAAATATTATTTAAATATGTCTTCCTTCTGATCTCAGTGTTCATAGCTGTATTGTTTGATATTGATTTAGATATAAATCACAATTTACTATTGATGTATTACATTTGTATCCAATAAATATTTAAGATAGTTTTTATATTTTTGCATTCAATGCTCTATTTACCCATAACTAAAACTTAAAAGTTCACATACTCATACTTCTAAAAATCACGTGTCATTGTCACCTGGTATTCAGAGTACCACGTGACATTGTCACCTAGTATTCAGAGTACCCACATCTTGCTTGGACAGTGAACTCACAATCACAATGGACCTATCACCGTTTTGCATGAATACAATGTCGCATGACATTTAAGCCATGTGGGTTCCATCACAATGTTTTCCCTCACTATTAACAACCATGATAAGTTATCAACTAACCCAGGATTTAAACCTATGCTTGTCTGCATGTTATATAGGTGTTCTACCCACTGAGCTAGCTATCACGGTTTGTTTATTTAATCTTTAAATAAAAGTTATCTACGGACTCTAAAAGTAACTTTAATACAAAGATACAGATCATTCATTTCATGATAAAAATAATATTTCTCTGCTTGTGAATTCTGTCGGTGACTTCACTCATGTGTTTGAATAAGTGTTTGGCATTTGTTTTACTTTTCATTGATGATTACCACATAAAACACTCCCTTCAACTCAGTTTAACAAGATTAAGTTGAACAATAAAACTACAATAACCTTAATACAAAAATATTTTTATTGGGTGATGTAAACCAAAGTTATAAACAATAATAAAGTAATATTTTAATCTTAAACAATAACAGTTGTGACAGTCTCACTGTTTATTAAACTTTAAAATACAGCTTTGTCATAAATAAAAGTGATGTAACTTTTACATTTTGTTAAATCTTACTCTGTGAAACTTTTATAATGTATTTCCTGAAAGTAATCTATAGATCAGTAGTTTATGCAAAGCATGTTTACTACATTCACAGTAAATAAATATTTAAAATTATAGACAAGAGCATATCATTTAAGTATTAATGTTAAACATAAGTGTATTTAATTCTGAAGGTAACCAGGCAGCTTCATTCTCATAAAGATCCAAGTAGTGAAAAATGATACCAAGATGCATAGAAAAGCAACAGACACCAATAAAATTCTGTTCAACTTAGGAGTAGTGGGGTTGTGTGATCTGTCCAGAATAATAAACCCTACTCCTCCTAGGGAGAAAAGGAAACTGGAGGCCAATCCCTCCATGATGTACTGGCCGTTGACTCTGTTGGGCATGAAAGCCACCGGGCGGCTGTGGCCATGCTCATCTGTCGTGGAACCTACACTCGGAGGCTCTACTATGACATCATATATTATTCCTAAAAAAAAAGAACTTATTTAGTTTTTGTACCATTAGAATCAGTTTTACACATGTAAAAAAATGTGGTGAATATAAAATCAAATATCATCTCTTCATTAACATAGTATATCTGAAAGATTGTCACAAGTACTAACACTTTGTGCTTGGTCTGATAAATAATTGACCTGATGTGGCCAAGCCTATTGCTTGAGAAATAGAACACGCATATACTTGTAGAAAAGATGTTATGATGAAAAGAGCTAGCAAAGTCAGTTAAAGCAGAAAATCAAATCAGACACCAGAATTGCTTTTATTGTTAACTAAGCCATAACAATGAGTTTTGGCCAATTGAATTTTCAATACAAATCATTCAGGAGAGTGACAATACTGAGCGGCGAGCTCCGCTTTTTCCCATTTGGGTAGGAAGATACGTGATCCCCATTTTGTTCAATCCTAGCAAATACCTCGCCTCCCTCACATGCATCAATCTTCTTTTTCTGCTTTGTTCTTTACACTTCGGACTAGAACCTTGAAAGTTCTTGCAGGTTTATATTTCAAAAGGAAAGAATGCTTAATATCTTACCTCCGGTAACCAAAAAGTACGAAAGAAGTACTAATGAGAATGTAGTCATAGCCGATGGGGCTTGAAGCCATGACGGTTTTTTTATTTTAATATTTGGTATTTCTAAAACTTTGAAAGGTACTGCATATAAAGCTTCCATCGTATAAAAATAATAATCAAAATCGGTTAAAATATAAATTAACCTTACGTTGACGTCGCACCACAGATTACAATTAGATTGCGTCGCACTAACTAAACTAACCAGTGTTGCCAACAAGTCACGACCATATGTCGCCCAATTTTCAATGCTTGAGTAGCCTAAAGTAGCCCAAACACGAAACTAAAATAAAAACCACCTTTTTAACTATCTACTTACGTATTTAAATTATAACTTCCTGTACATACAATAAAACAGTACTTAACACTTAAACAACTAGTTTTTTAAACTAGAGTCTGAAGTTATTTAAAGAAAATAAAAGTTAAAGAAAGAAAAGATTTTAAATTGGCGTTTCCAAAAACTCATTAGCCAGACTATAAAACATTATTCTGATTGATCTGCTGCGAGCAGTTTCTGTTCTTGCCCTGTTTTGTTATAACTCCTAAAGGTTAAGCGGATAAAAATTCCTGATTCGTATAGTTCTAATCAACATTCTGATTCGAATATTCAGTTGATTTGAATTTAAATTTTCGCAACTCCACCTGTGATATTTTCACAGTAGTGCTAACATGATCTCAGAGGTATTTAGAGATGAAACGTTCAATATTGATGAAGGGTTTTGCCATCTTTTTATCTTGATTATCGTATATCTTCTGAAGTAGACAATTTTTTTGTGCTTATTTGAGTCGTAATTCGATTATAAATGAAAGTGAACTTAATTTTTTTTGAGTAGCCTAAAAGGCGACCAGTCGCCATTACGATTTTTTGGTCGCCGTTTTCCAATCTGAGTAGCCTAAATGGCGAAAAATCGCCTACGTTGGCAACACTGAAACTAACCAAAACACCACAGACAATATAGGGTACGAGAGTACAAAACACCAAATTGGCCTAGACCTCGCTTTTATAACATACCCTTTTTATATTATAAATCGATAAAGAACATCATACTTAAAAACTTTGCCCATGGAATGCCTATCTAAAATATTGTAATTTTCAAAAAAAAATGATAATTAAAAATTGTCGTACCTAGTTCAAACTGAGAATGTATAGAATGAGAATCTTTGCTTCAGTGAAAATAAGAAATAAAAAAAAAACATCTGATCTATGTTTTTTGCTATGTAAACGAAAACATAACCTCTTTCGATATTTTCCAGTTCAATCGCTCGCTTACCGGTTTATTTTCATGATATTATTTTTCAACGACGATCAATACAACTGGAAAATACCGAAAGAAGTAATATTTTTGTTTACAGAGTGAAAAGCATAGATCAGATGTTTTTTTTTTATTTCTTATTTTCACTGAAGCAAAGATTCTCATTCTATACATTCTCAGTTTGAACTAGGTACGACAATTTTTAATTATTATATTTTTTTGAAAATTACAATATTTTAGATAGGCATTCCATAGGCAAAGTTGTTAAGTTTGATGTCCTTTATCGATTTATAATATAAAAAGGGTATTCTGGCGGCAAAATAAGGTTACGTCGACACTATCAAAGAACACGATTGGCAGTCATGCTTATAAACAAAAAAAAACATTCCTAGGTGCTCTTAAGATGGCACTGTGCAAAATTTTATATGTACGTTGATTTAATCCAATATACCGATTGAAACAAACAAGATAGCTCAGTGGTTAGAACATGCGCTTATCATGCAGAGAAGCGAGTCGTCGGTCCGATCCCCGAGTCGGGCCTACACCAATATGTCTTTGCTAAAGTCAAATGTGTGGTTAATTATTGTGAAATATGACCCAGCTATGAATAACTCAAAAAAACCAATGATTTAAATTTTTTCATAATTCTATAACAGATTTTGAGATTAATCAAATGTAAAATGATTCTGTACGCGGTATGTCTTACACAAGTTTGCGTCAGCGTCAGTTTTATTTTATCTAGTAGTTATTTAATTTTATTTATTCAGTTCGTTAATAGCTACCAAGTTTGCTACGCTATGGTTTTATACTCTTAACGTTTAATTTTTAATGATTTAAGATACACAATAAACTGCGATTATTGGTTAATAGTTGGTTATTACTATTACTAAAACACTTGAACCTATTTCTCATATATGCATATGAATTCATCCAAACGTTCACAGCACAATACGCGTGAAAAACATATTTTTTCTTTTGAGTCTGTTAAATCATTTATTTGGTGAAAGAGCATAACTCCCACCTGAACACATTTTTCAAAAACTAATAAATTAATAATAACTAATGTCGCCTTTGACCAAAAACTTGACTTTTTGAAAGTAGATATCACTTTCAGCGAAATTGTTATTCACTTGCCACTTTGATTATGAACACTATAGATAGAGCGATGTTACGTCATCCATTTTAAAAAGAGAAGCCCTTATTTAAGTTCTTATATGTTAAAAAGAGACACAAAATCTTTATTGTCATCTCTATCGCGTAACCCGTTTTGTTGATGTCACGCTTTTAAAGCTTGACAAACAAAGCGTCGACTTGTGAGCGATTTTGGTTTTCTTTTGATTTTGAGAAAGATTTTATTCATTTGTATATTGTTATTGTGATAAAAGAGACTCCATTAGTCAAACTTATTATTTAGTGAGGTGTGGTTGGGTGTAGCGTGCTTGGCTGCGGAAGCCGCAGCGAAAAACACATCGAAGTGAGTGACTTTCTGAAGTGAGTGAGTTTTTTAATGTTTTTCTACAGATAAATACATAATAAATACATTGCGCGATCAGAAAAAAAGCGATTCAAATGTTAATTACGTTGAACTAGATTACTAGCATTTTCTTTAGTTATTTTGAGCAATTTTTTAATAGCATAACCTAAAAATATGCAGTATCTCAGTGTTCCCATAATTCACGTTTTTCATCCTACCCTGTCGTTAGGGTAAAATTTTCAAATTAGTAAACTGATGTTAATGAGTGAGTATATTATGAATTTCGTCCCGCTATAGCGACGCTGAATGATTTCCAATTGTTATCTACGGAATTAGTAAGTAATAAATTTGTTATATTTATTTAATTTCTTCGTATTCATTACAGTTTTCCTAAAGACCCGAATCTACGAGAAAAATGGATTGCGGCCACTGGAAGATGCAATTGGAAATCAACCAAATATAAAATACTTAGATGTACGAATACATCATCTTTTGAAAAATGTGACTGAAATAGACGAATGAATTCGAAATTTTCACACGAAACTGATTTTGTTTAAAGGTCAATAGTAAATAATGTAATAAAACTCATGTACAAAATAGTGCTGTCTTTTATTTTTCAAAATACAAACATAGACCCCACTATACCCATGATGACCCGTATGATATTTACATAACTTGCACTTATGCACGTATGCTTACCTAGTATTAGTAATATTATATTTAAGATTATTGTAGTATATCGCTGTTGTTTATCCAAATAAATAAATAAATGTTATAAATGTTATGGAACAGCTGTTTTTTTTGTCCAGTAACAAAGTTAGTCCCGTACAAAAATTTATTCGTAATCATGGGAAGATTCATCCCTGATAGTTAGTAAAATGCTTTAGATTTCATCAGGATATAAATGGTAAAATTAAACAAAAAAGATTGTATAATACTAGGAGCAAGTATGTATAATTATATGATTGCAGGAAATAATATAGTAAACAGTAAACCTTTACAATAAATAAAACGACGTAACAATAAATTGACGTAATCAATTTTAAATTAAAAAGTAGCTTTTAGAATGGTGATTATACTATTTTGGGGTAATTGTTTTCTAGTGATCGCAACATTACAGGGAAAAATATTGCTATCTAAAAGAGGTACTCTCCCGTTGCATTATGACTCTGTCTATAGTGTTCATAGTCAAAGACTTGCCACTTGTTCTCTCTTTTCTTCAACATCAACTTTGCTTTAGTAATCAAACAAAACATAGAGTGAAACGTTGAGGGACGGCAAATTTGTTTTCTTTTACGTTTTCAATTATCATCACGAATTCTTTTACGTAATTTGACGTTTGTCAGCTATTCGTCGGAATTTCATTGGGTATCAGAAATAGAACAATATTTTTAGCCAATAAGATCAAATAAGATGGCAAACTGATAGTTCGAAAATTTCAACATGTGTTACGAAAAGCAAAAGTGATAATGAAAAGTAGTGAAAACCAATCTAAATGAAATGAACCGTCAAATAAAATGAAATAGTTTTTTGCCGTTTTCGGATTACGCGATGTGTGAAGTGAATGTGACCTTTAATTTAAGCTGCACGAGTATTTTTGTGCCGTTCTAATTTAGTAGAAAAAATATAATGATGATTTTAAGTCAAAAGATTGGCTGTGACTTCAATTTCAGAGTGCAAACGTAGTGTAAAAATTTCACTAATCGCGACCTATTTTCGTGTGATATTTGTGACTCAAAATGCACTGGACTTGGGGTTATTTATTTAATTTACGATGAAGGGTGGTCTATTTATCATCTGCAAGTCGTTGCTGACCATATTTCTTGTATCAAGGTATGTATAATTACGTTAATCTGACGCTATCTTTTTCATACTCTTCAAACAATATATTTTCTTACTTTCAGTTGTGCACTGTTTCTCCTAGTGGTGTCTGAGGTTCTACACGCCGAAGAGGTAGTTAATGAAAATGTAGACGCATCTGGATTACACAACGTTACTCAAAAAGTCGTAAAAGATGATAAAATATTGCACAAAATCAATCATGAAGAAAAAGATAAATTACCTGATGAAAATAATAAAATCATGGAAAACAGTGAGATGATAATCCCTAAAACGCTGTCCCTAAACTCAGTTACAATAGAAGGGTGAGTTTATTTGATACTTAATTTTTTAAATGTTCTATTGTGTGCAATTGAAAGTGAAAGTTAACATATACATAATGTAGCTTCTGTGTTTCATAATAACTTTGTCTTCTTATCATTACATCTATCAGTTACAAAAAAATAACTCTGTAAGGAGTCTCCTCCGTACAGATGTTTTAATATAACTATTATTTGTAAAACCATAAATGATCAATGAGTTAAGTGGAAATGTAAGGGATTACCTATGCAGGTAAAGTATAGACAAACAGGAACCAATTTTTCCTGCAATAATGAGTCATTAAGAACAAACTTGGTACACAATTAATCCATGGTCTGTTTTCTGTCTCGGACATACAATACATTAATGAACTCAAAACTATATCTTTAACATTAAATAATGTGACAGTGTAATTTATTAAAAATTTTCCTGTGGAGCTGTTGTGTTACATGTTACAAACAACACAACACAAGGATGTTAAAAAATATGTTTATTGCACATTACAAACATACATACAGTCTTTTTAGAAGAAAAATCCATGTCCCTACTTTTGAGGGCACATTAAGCCGTCTATCCCGGCTACTATTACGGTTGTAGTCGTTAGTCTGCCAACCCGCAATTGGCCAGCATGGTGGACTATGGCCAAATCACCCTATACAAGGTAGGCTTGAGCCCCTTGGTGGGGAAATACATGGACAGTGAGATAAAAATAAAAAAAACTGTTGGGGAAATAATGAAATGATACTTGCATTCAGCATTCTGCAATGGACACCATAGCTTGTTTATAAGCCATTCCAAATAATTGTATCCGGAATAAAGAATATTAATTTCCTTCCATTATTATAGCTTATTCCTGGTGTCTACACTTCTTTATTAGGATCATATACATCATACATTGACCAACTTTCTCTAAAATCTTTATTCAATGAGTCAGTGTTAAGGTTAATTTTTAAAGTACACTTGAAGTAAGTATATTATCTTAGGTTATATTGGATTTGAACCACAATTTATTAATTACATTACTTCTTTTCTTGATTTGAATTGAGAGTTTAGGCAATTTACTAATATATAAAAAAATAATTGTTTACTGTGACACAAAGAAATAATAACAATAAGCTGGAACATAGTTAAGATGAAATGGAATAATAACTATTATCTGATTTCACTCTTTGACACACATGTTTTGAGTTAGATATGAAAACAATTACACAGGGGTTCCTAAAAAGGCTAAGCCTGTGACTTAGGAAACCAAGTTATAACAAATTAAAATGTAGTAAATTGAATCAATCAGAAATGTATTAGAAATAGTATTAATAATAGTGGAGAGAGTAATATGAAATTGAACATGATTGTTAATACAAAACTTATAACTATGTTAGTAAATATGAAATATGGCTAGTATTTAAGTTTAAAAACAAACAACAATAGTGCCACTTACACACTGGGGCAGGTAAAAAGTTGGATATATATTATTATACCAGAAACAAAACACTTGCTAGCAGTCCAAGCTCCCTGATACATATCTAAACTATAAAATGGTTGACGAAGTTGTTTTGACAGTGAGTGAGTGGCAAATTTGTCAAAACTTGACACAATCAAACTCCATAAAAAAAACTGATTTCAATCAAGCTTTCAGTTAGCTGGTTACAAATATAATAAATGAAAGTTGGCCTCCATTCATACTTGTAATTTCGAGGCTAGAAATTCCAATACAGGGGTTGCCAGACCTACTGAATTAGCAATTCCTTTTAGACACTTAGATGTTGTTAGGTAAAAAAATGGTAAAATAAGCAATAAGGCATAGAAGGAAGTATATATGAAATCATTTTTGTTCAATCTTCACAGCAACTTCTTGTCACTATCGTCCCTTTTGTTATTTTCCATTGAAATAGTATCTCTGCCAACCTTACTGTTACCAAAACTTAAAATTCAAACTTCAGGTAATATGTCCTTGAAAGGGTGGCAAAGGGTTACTCATCCAGATTTGCCAACATTTTGTTTGGTCACTGTACCCACGTAAAAAGGGGCACGTAAAATTACTAAACATGAAACAGGTTACCTCACAATCATTCCCTCACCGCAAGCAATGTTGATAAATTAACAAGACACATTAGTTTGGTGACGACACATAAGATTAGGTTCGACTCGGAATTTGAACCCATTCTATTTTTAACTACCATCACAATCATTCCTCTCAGCCATCAAGGTTGTTAGTTCAAATAAACCCAAGCAGAATCGGCTACCGAATCAAATGTTATCTCCGAAATGTTATAATTTCCGAATTAGCCACGCCACATACAGACTTTGCCAACTTATATTCATCTTGTCTCATACAATAAACTAGTGGTGTCATGAAGGCTGGAATATTTCCAAAAACAACATTGTATCTTTTCTATTACGTGCGAATAGATACTGCGGAATTTATAATGTATGTATGTGTAGGCTTAGGATAGCACTACCTTACCATAACTACTTGTGAGTTGTCGTAATAAGGCGCCAAAAGGAATTGAGACTAAAGCGATGAATGGAAGTTAATGTCGATTATAATGGTTTAAGTGTAACCTAAGTTTTATGCACTATATTAGTTATAGTTTATAGTTGTTGTTGTAGTTAGTTGAAAGAAATATATTTCTTTAAATATGTGGTCCATTATTTATTATTTACTGGCAAATAAATAGACAAGATGCATGTGCTGTATAAACATACCAATTTCATCTGTCTCGTTTGCTCGTATTTTAACGTTTTACATACATGCATATCTATACTAATGCCTGTAAATACCCAGAAAGGGTAGCCAGATGTTTGGAATAAGAAATTCCTCAGCCAGTTTTTGAAGTTGAGTGGGGAAAAGATTATAAATAAATGTTGTTGGTGATGGGTCTCCAACCGCATCGCCCAAAAATCACTTTAAAACCCCAATACCCTTACTAGCCTCTTACGAACACCCACGGGGACAAATGGGGTGGTGCTATTCTAGCACAACACTACACAGCAACGTTTTAATGTTTTATATGCAATTTTATTGTATTTTTTTTATCTCAAATGAGTACAAAGACTGGTTATAATAAGTAAAATCTTATCAAGTAACTTCGACCATGAATAATGATGTTTTTAAATTATACCTGCAAGTTTTTAAACACGACGTGATTTGTTATAACTTTTCTCAGAATATTCTTGAGTTTGAGTCAATATTACCTTATCTTTACGTGCTCTCATATGTTCACCCATTAAATACACCTGCGGGTAGGCTGTTAATACCGATGGCTAATTTGTACCATTCGAGGCTCACTATAAATCAGTATCAATTATGTTATGAATAAAGGAGAAAAATAAAAATGCAGATATTTTTATGCTGCTAACATTGATATCGTATCGGATTCATCGATGGCAGGCCGGATGCATTTGGTAAAGGTGGATCCAGCCACAATCATTATGATAACGCCCACAAATTAAATGGGACCTGTTATTCTAAGCCGACTGCACCGCCACCGTGAATCCAGACCAGAGATACGTAAAATAGATATTGGAGGCCGTGCTAAGTTTGGCAACGTGCCTGGATTGTATTGATTATCCATCGCTGCCTGACCTTCCATGTGACCTGCGTGCGCGATATTGGAAAACAACAATGAAAAATGTGTCTAAGAATAGAATATTCTAATATCTAAACTGATCATGTTACTGTGTTTGTAACGAGTCTCCTTTGAAACGGCTTTATTGATTTGATAATATTTATCGAGTGTGTAGGTCTGAGAAAAGTACCTTAACAATTTTTGTATCCCTAAGTCATTAAAATGCACCGTATTGCATTATGTTTTAAATGGCTAAATAAATTTCGACAGACAACTTGTATGATAAGGAAAATATTGAGAATAACATATAAACACTATAGTACATCGTATTTTTTGGCTCTTACTTGCATTATCTCTTTACTACCTTAAAGGCGTTCGTATTGAAAGCAAAATCATAAAATATTATTACATATTTTATTATTTCAAATGTTGGTAGCTCTATCAAAAAACGTGGATTATATTTCTGCTACTTCCAGCACAGCTTGACACCATCTTTTAACTTTAATACATTGCTTAAATTACTAATACACTTACTATTACTTTAATACAATTACTTTGCTGTGTAGTGTCAGTTTAGAATAGCACTACTCCATTTCTTCCGGTAGGTGTACGTAAGAGGCGACTAACAGTATTGGGGGCTTTTAAGGGATTTTTGGGCGATGCGGTTGGAGACCCATCACCAACAACCTTTATTTTACCATCTTTTCCCCACACAACTTACTAAAAGTGGCTGAGGAATTTCTGATTCCTTGGCTCTGGCTACCCCTTCTAGGGATTAATAGCCGTGAGTATATGTATGTATGTACAATTGAAAATGTAAATAAAACCAATCAAACTTAACAGATTATATATTTTAACTGTGATAGCTCAGAGGATAGAACACCGCCTATCATACAGACAGGCGTTGGTTTTAATCCCGGCCCAACCTACACCAAATTGTCTTTTAAACATCGGGCGAGGGAAAACGTCGTGAGGAAACCCTAATGGCTTAATATTACTTAGTCATGTGATGTGACAGTGTATTTGCACAAACGGCTTGCCCCGTATTACGTAAGTACACTGTCCAAGCAAAACGTGGGTAATCTGAACACCAGTATTAGTACCTCTGCCAATCCCTTCGGGGATATACAGCGTGAACGTTTGAGTTTGAAAGAGATATAGAAGAGAGAGATCATAAAAGTTCACGCCGAATATCCCCGAAGGTGTTGGCAGAGGTACTAATACTTCTGAACATCACGTGACTTTGTCACCTGGTGTTAGTACCCACGTTTTGCTTGGACAGTGTACTCACGTGATAGGGGGCAGGCCTAACGCCGTTTTGTACGAATACACTGTCACATGACTAAGTACAACTCAGCCATGTGGGTTTCCTCACGATGTTTTCCCTCACCGTTAACAACCATGATAAATTAACCACACATGCCTTTAGAAAAGACAAATTGGTGTAGGCGCGACCCGGGATTTGAACACTAGTCGTTTGCACGATAACCGGTGTTCTACCCATTGAACTATCACGGCTGCTACATATTTACTATACTACTATATTTAATTCATTTATTATATGATGACTGTCATAAAATCTTGGAAATCATTATCTTTTTCTGTCGATTATCACTAAGCTTAAAAATATTTCGACGAATTGATAGTCTCCTCTTTTTTTGAAGTCTGTCAAAAATATATCAATATTGGTAGCTCTATTCTAATTTATAATAAATGGTGTATCGTGTGTATAGATCTAAATTATTCTTTGTCAAACGGTCGTCTTAGTGTCATATTTCACGTCGGTACAGAGAAAATAATTTTATCTCTTTTTAGCGCTTGCTATGAGATGTGCTTTCTCGCTTACATTTCAAATGTATTACTTGTTGTGTTGTTTGGATATATTTCTAGTGGTGTGCGTTCATCTGCCGCAATCGGTGCCACTCGTAAGCGCCGGTTTCCTCGTAAATAACCTATGTAACATTTTTTTAGTGCATCTATGAAGTCAAAAGTTGAATTTTTAGAAGCATATGTGAAGCGATTCTATTTGTTTTTAAAAAATAATTTTTCTCGCACAGCTCTTGTGAAAGCGCACCTTCGAGGCCATAAAGGCAAGGATATGTTTAAACCATAAATTGTGTTTTTTGATATAATTAAACCGATCGTTGTCAATAACTTTCGCTATCAAACGAATGCACTGTTGTCATTATCTACGAGTGTTAGATTAATCGCAATAGCGTGGCTGATAGTCTGTCAAATATATTTGCCAAGTGGACTTGACTAATTGCTTTGTAAACGGAATTTTAACATTGTAACATTATTTTATCTGGTATATATAACGAGATTTTGTGGTATTGTTTGTTATGTAAATACTGCTTTTATTTATGAAACCAAAAGGCTTTTTCAATAGCAATCACACAAAACCTTATTTTTATATTGATACTTATTTCAAAGTTACACAGTTGCTTGTTGTTTCGGTATAGAATTTTAATGTTATCCGTTTTCTATAGATTTCACGGTTAAATTATATTTGTTGTTATAACTTTTCTAGATCGGTATATATGTATAGTATATTACATTTTATTTTTATTGTTTACAACGTTTATTATACAAGTTTATTACACCTCTGTGTCTCGGACACCCTGTGTAGGAATTAGGTACACAAAATTATTTACGATGAGGAAAATCTTTTCATAAAATTAATTTGGTTTAAATTATACCACCAGAGTGTTGGATTTACAATCTCATATCAAATTTTGGAATAGGAAAGAGAGAAATAATTTATTGTGGTTAGTATCAGATTCCTCAATAATCACTTTAGAAGTCTCGTACGATTATTTGCTTCATGCATTAAAATGCTTAAGGTGAGGATGCTCAGGGCGGTAGTGATATTCTAAGCCAACTACATTATATAGATTCTTAAAATCCATCACAGTTGTGTCCACGTCACACAACAATACAATCTATGGCGTCCGCTTCACGAGCAACAAAACGAGTAATACATAGAGATTGTTATCACATTGTTGGGAGCCGCTGTCGGCGCCAATAGCACGACACCACGTGTATTGCTATCGTGAGGTTCATGTTTCTGATACTAGTCGCGCGTGCCAATAGATAACGCTCGTCATATGACGTGGCCCTGAATTTGTTTGATGAAAGTTCTTAATGTTCTATGAGAGTCTTTATGAGAGAGAGTTGTGTTGTTCAAAATATACACGTATTTCCACCAAGATATACGGGGTAGATATATGCTGTGTAGTGTCGGCTTTTCTAACCTAAATAGCACTACCCCATTTCTTCCCATGGGTGATCGTAAGAAGCGACTAAGGGTATCGGGGCTTTTTAAGTGATTTCTAGGCGATGCGGTTGGAGACCCATCACCAAGAACCTTAATTTTACATTATTTATCCACTCAACTGGCAACAATTAAATTGTGTAATTTCTGGCTCTGATTGTCAGAACTGAACTAGCTATATACTTAGTTCATTATTTATGGATGAAATTAAAACGGTGATCCTGCTCTGAGAGAGTTACGGAAAAGTCGAGAATAAATAATATTTATTTATTCACTTAGTATAGAAAGTGTAAAAAACGCGTTGTATACTTTAAATATATTGAAATAAAGTGCATTTTAAAATATGATGTCAAATAAAAATACAAAATAGTAATCATATAAATTTTCCGTTTACTGAGTCCGCCGAAAAATGAGAAATATAGTTTTTGTTGCCACGCAAAACATCTAGAATGTCCTTTTGTATACATGAAAAGTGTTCGTAAATATTCACTAAATACAATACTCCATTATCATGCGAACAATATACTCGTTAGTTCCGATAATAATTAATGACGTCAGCCTCAATAAATATTATTAAGAGCTTTCATATTATATCTATGTACGGACAGAGTTACGAGTATGATAACATGCACGTTGACGTTCTTGTACTGTTTTTCATCCCTAGTTCTGATCTGACGCAAAAAGAGGGCGGTTCTCTGATTGACAAACCTGAAATATGGTAACTCACAAAAATAGTTTAAATAAATATATAAACCGTGTACTGCCGGCTTAGAATGTTACTACCCCTTTCTACCCATGGGTGTCGTAATCTATATCTATACTTATAATAAATCTGTAGAGAGGTCAATTCTGTACATGAAATATATTTTCAAAATAACTATCAGGTGATGATTAGGGATCGATACTGATGCCAAAAATGCAATCAGTAAAATTTTTGTCTGTCTGTCTGTCTGTCTGTCTGTCTGTCTGTCGGTTTGTATGTTCCTTATGGAAACAAAAACTACTCGACGGATTGAAACGAAAGTTGGTACAATTATTCTTCATACTCCCGCGCAGGTTTTTGTATACTTTCCAGCAGAGTAGTAAAGGGGAATTTTGGGAAATTTTGGGAAAACGGGAGAAGTTACTCCATTTTTTAAGCTTCCGTCGCGTGTGCAGCCTTAATGGTTAAACTTACATAGAAATCATGTATGACGAAAAAATTCTGCATTAAATTATCTAAAAAAAAATCCTTAACAGTTTATGTCTATCTTTTACGGTTGACTCACAATAACACGTGTAATTCCTGATAGCTTAGCAGTTCGGAACATTCTGATTATATTTGTTTACTCTTACGTTTGTAAACCTCTCACTTATCCCTAATTTAAAAAAGGTAACATTATTACCTATTCAATAAAAAAAGAATCATAGAAATCGGTAGACAAACACCGAAATTATACATAAAATAAGCCATCGCGCCCGTGACCAAAACCAAATCTTTATTAATTTATATATAACATATTAGGTGGCGCCAGTAGTTGCATCCTACATCACGTAATGATTTATTTTTCAGATTGTTATATATATTTCATAGCGTTTTATTCTAAAATTTGCTATTTAATGGAAATACTGAACCGTTCATTAAAGCGCATTCAAAATCACCAAACTACACTGTTTAGGGAGTGCTATAAATTAAATAAATTGAAAACATTGCGCTGAATTTCACAATGCTTAAGCAGGGACTGAAGAAAGAAACCTCAGATATTTAAAAAAACAACGCTACCCGTGCGAAGCTGGGACGATCCACTAGTAGGGAACTAAAGGTTTAGGGGCTTTTTAAGTGATTTTTGGGCGATGCAGTTGGAGACCCATCACCAACGATAAATTATTTCTACCGTCTTGTCCCAACCAACTTCCAAATGTAGCTGAGTAGTTTCTAGCTCTGAAGCTCTGGCTACCCCTTTTTTGAATCAATGGCCTTTAACTATATATGTCTATTAAAATTAATAATTTTTCATACGAGTTTTACTCAAGTTGGGAGAGAACATCGATCAAATATATCAGGTTCCGCTGAGTACTATTTCCGCGTATATTTATAAGGTGAATGCGCAGTTTCACCCAGCATCCTATGTGTTCCGCACTGACAGTATATTTTCACAGCTAATCTGAGCTTCTTTCACGCTTTCTTTAGCTAAAGACTCACACGAGAGTGAATAGATAATGCCCTCGGTACATGGTCTTGCTATAAAGTATGATTTGAAATTTCTTATTTATTACATTAGAATATTCGATTTATATTATTTATTTATATGATTATTGTAGAAAATTCTTTATTGCACATCCATCATAAAATATATACAGAAATAATGAGACAGTGTTATAAAGAATAAAATTTATTTACAAAAACCATAAACATTGGCGGTACGAAAACATTATATATTAGTTATTTTGAATAACTTATTTATATTTAATAAGTGTATATGGGAAACCTGTTTCATACAACCACAAGTTCCGCCTCATCGTACATTTTGTAAATGTTTATTCATTCTCCTAGAGACAGAAGTACTACAGTACAGCGTACAACGTCGTATGAATAACGAAGAAGCGACCTCGTTTGAATATTCTTTTGAATGGAGTCATGCTTGAAACTTATTATTGTTTTACTACATACTTGGAGGGTGAACTACTACATAGTACTGAGCATATTTATAAGATTATTTAAAATATAAGCTACTTCGTCACGTATACCAGTTCTCTAAAGTGCCCAAATGTTTCTTGTGAGATCAAGATAAAAAAAATCTAAAAACCCTTTTGTTTTAGCTGAAAAATATTTCTAATATTTTTGTTGATTTCTGATCCTGATCAATTACATTGTATCAAACTAACAAAGTAAAAATCAAAATTTCAGCTCCGAAACAGTTATGCAACTTATGAACTTAAAAATTAAACAATGGTCGGTTAAGCAGTTCGGGTTAATTAAATTGACCAATGTATAATTAAGTCGTCATTAATCTTATTACATCCCAATTAAGTTCATTGCACTGTGTGGTTGACACAACAGAAAAATATCTGGGTTAACACAGCAGTAGAAACTACTACCTGCTAGTTAAGACGGCAAACAGCGCAAAACTGATGTTTTTATCAAACTTCCAAAACTGCCTAATCACTTTCAAATTCTATAGCTCTAGTTACGGGCTGGTAGCCATAGAAAGTATAGTAGCTATAGTAGGTAAGTATATGTAAGTCATTGTAAGTATTATATAATAAAAAAACACGTTTAAAAATAGCTATATATTATACGTTGATCGTTGATATGTTAAAAAATGTGGGGGCGCCCCTTGTTAGTTTTTTATACCTTAAAAATCTCAAACATCAACGATTAATGAAATAAAGTAATGACGATTGCCTGACCAAATTACAAGTGCACTGAATTCAGATTCGTTTGCGATTTGATCAGTCTGTGAAACCGTTTTCATCATTCATATCGTTGTATTGCATTGGTAAGTGCTTGGTTGATTAAAATTGTGTCTGAGTGTGTTGGTTTATTTATGTTTCGATTGTGGGATGTTTTTCCAATTGATTTCTCACTTTAAATTCATTGCTTATTTTCAATTAAATACTCTACAGCGAAAATATACTCGCGAATAGAACATGGAAAATGAATTGGCAGAATTTTACATAAAATACCTGATGTCATTTTGAATTAGTCAGAAAAAAACAAACGATTTTTTTACATTATAAGCCTATCATGATATTAAATATTACTTTACTGATGATTTGAAATTACTTAGTGTAACCTGTCAGAGATGATTTCGGACATAAAATATGTCTTTATGGGGTAATAACGGTTTCTTCCTTAATAATATACTCACCAAATCCGGAGTACATATAATTTAAAACCTATGAATAAGTTTATATTTCAATAAACTAAAAGTCAATTTTTTTATTTATTTGGACGGTGTATTAAGAATTGGTTGTCATCAAGGGTCCACTGTAATGTTTATAAAGTCCACGATTCCAATGTCCCTTCGAGAGCAACTCACGGAAAGTGAGGGTGCGGTGCTTCTTCTTAACAAATCCGATTCATAAAATTAGGTCAAGGTCCACCACCCTGGCTTAGTGCGGATTGGTAGACATTAACGACTTCTACAATGGTAGTAGCCGGGTAGTAGCTGACGACTTTGCGTGTCCTCTGGATCCGATAGTCATCTTAATTTTTGGATAATTAGGAGATCCAGCATGCAATATTTTGAACAAACTGAGATATCCCACACAATATTTTTTGAGTGCTCCGCTCGTAAAGATGAGATAGTGCTATTCTAAGCTAATACTTCAAGGCAAATCGTGTTCTTGAAGCCATTTAAATCTTATAAATCACGTTTTCATGCTCTGCGGTGTCTCGCGTGTCTGTGGTGCCGGTAATCTAATCTTGTTTTATCAGAGTACGCACTTAACACATTTCTTAGATATTTCAATGATATTTATTAATGTTAGCTAGTGTTGCCAATAGGAAATCCTTATAACAATGAAATGAAAATATCGTCAATTGCTATTAAAATTCAATAATTATTTAATGTATTTTGACATGTATTCCTCATGTGGGGATTATTACTATTACTATTTATTACTATTTAATATTATTCAATAATTAGTTTTTCTAATAGCCTATCAGTATCAGTATAAGCCCAGCTTATGCCGCCCGCCTGAGACTAGCAGCGCGTATTTTCTTATTTCTCTAGGAGTAATCCATCATTTTACCATCTTTTAGTTTTGTATTGTAGGTTTGGGAGCTTTTAGATTATAATTATACTAGCTTTTTGCCCCGCGACTTCGTCCGCGTGGACTTCATTTTTTGCATCCAGTTTACATAATACCAAAATACCGAAACACTATCTCAACTTCTGTTTTTATATTTATAATCCCGCGGGCATTGTAAATGACATAAAGGACATTGAGGCTTTTTAAGTGATTGTTGGGCGATGCAGTTTGTGACCCATCACTAACAACCTTTATTAACCTATCTTTTATCAATATATTTCCAAAATTGGATGAAGAATCTCCGAAGCTATGGCTACCCTTTTATGGAATTTATGGTTGTTAGCATATTTTCATGAATGATTGATAGATGGATTTCATAAATTCAATCGCACCAAGTTTTATTATAAAATGTAAAAAAACTCTATATTAACTTTCATTTGCTATATCAACCCGTTAGGGGTTGAGTTCCAAAAATTCCTTTTTAATTGTTCATAAGAATCATGAAACAAATATACCAAGTTTTTATGTTCAGAAATGAGAATATCTTTAGTAAGTACAGATACGGATAGTAGTTTGGCGCTGCGGCGACGGCCCGGTGCTGCCCCTTACACTGACCGTTGGTGATAGTGGGAGAGCTTGCAGCGATTGCTCGGCAATATAGGGATGATTAGTGGTGGATCTCCTTCCAAAATAATCGCTAAATTGAAGGGATAGTGCTTGTTATTATTATATATAGTGTTATTTTAAGCTAACAAAACATTTTTTTACAAAAAGCTTGAATTACCTGAGATACGAACCCGGGACGATTGATTCATAATAGTTCTAATTAAATATTCATAGTAGTTAGTTATACCGCTACGCCACGGAGACGTTACCGGGGCGGTGTCAAATTTTTATTACGCTTTATTTCATATTAGTCTTACTATTGATAAACAAATTTGTCATTTAAATTGATGAAACCCCTTCATCTTTCCAAAATGAACATTAACAAAGTGTCTGATGTGAATTCCATCGATGATAAAAATAATCGCTGCAATATTTTGAGCCATATATGAGTTAAGGTTTTTTGATGTTCCTATGAGAACTCTTGCGGATTCTTTAGTTTCAGGGAATCGTCGTCGTTTCATTTAGCTTCTAAATTTACATGTTAATATTCGTTTGCAATATAAGTAGATGTAAAAAAAATGTATACGATAAAAAAATAGTACATCATCCCTCGGTAGTTCCTTATTTTCGGGTATCCATTACCGTACCATTAAGCTTCTAAATTTTGTTTTTATATTAGTTTACAATATTTTACGTTGTTTTAAACGATGCACAGCGCCATCTCCAATGCATTTAGTAAGCAAAAAATATTTTTGATTTCCCATGGGAACATATTTTTTCCGGGATAAAAAGTACCCTATTATTTAATTTAGACTTCTAACTACACGTCTGAAAAAATTCAAAGCAATCGGTTCAGTATTTACGGCGTGAAAGCGGAACAAACAAACAAACAAACAAACTCACTTTCCCATTTATAATATTAGTATGGAAGTATGGATTAGTATGGATATGGATTAGTCTTACTATTGATAAACAAATTTGTCATTTAAATTGATGAAACCCCTTCATCTTTCCAAAATGAACATTAAAAAAGTGTCTGATGTGAATTCCATCGATGATAAAAATAATCGCTGCAATATTTTGAGCCATATATGAGTTAAGGTTTTTTGATGTTCCTATGAGAACTCTTGCGGATTCCTTAGTTTCAAGGAATCGTCGTCGTTTCATTTAGCTTCTAAATTTACATGTTAATATTCGTTTGCAATATAAGTAGATGTAAAAAAAAATGTATACGATAAAAAAATAGTACATCATCCCTCGGGAGTTCCTTATTTTCGGGGATCCATTACCGTACCATTAAGCTTCTAAATTTTGATTTTTATATTAGTTTACAATATTTTACGTGGTTTTAAACGATGCACAGCGCCATCTCCAATGCATTTAGGAAGCAAACAATATTTTTGATTTCCCATGGGAACATATTTTTTCCGGGATAAAAAGTACCCTATTATTTAATTTAGACTTCTAACTACACGTCTGAAAAAATTCAAAGCAATCGGTTCAGTATTTACGGCGTGAAAGCGGAACAAACAAACAAACAAACTCACTTTCCCATTTATAATATTAGTATGGATAGTGGTCCGCCCCGACTTCGCACGGATGGTGTTAAATATTTTCACTGTTTACCCCCTACAGTATTTAGCGCGATGTTATATATCCTATGTCCTTTTCCTGGTTCTAAGCTACCTCTCCAACAATTTTCAGCCAGATCGGTCCATCTGTTCTCGAGTTATAAATAGTGTAACTGACACGACTTTCTTTTATACATATTATGTGGTTGTTGTGCCTCACTCGACATAGATAGGTATAGTGTGTCGCGGACTTTTTGTAGATATTTATAAGATCTACAATTAATTATAACATTTTATGTTTCTATCTCTTGTAGTTTAGGTAAAATAAGTAACTTCTTTGGTTGATTTTTTTCAGTTTGTGTCCGAAAAATCCAAATATCTTACGGAACCCTATTTTTTTTCAAAATAAAATATAGTCATGTTACTTGTGGATAATGTAGCTTTCGAATGGTGAAAGAATTTTAAAAATCGGTCAAGTAGTTTTTGAGCCTATTCATTACAACCAAACAAACAAACAAAGTTTCCCTCTTTATAATATTATATAAGACGGATAGAAGAGATGTTTTATTTCTCTCCGAGCCGTCTTTGAAATAAGTGGAGACATCGTCCATTTATGTCAAAGTAAGTTTTGGCCACTTTTGGTTAGTATTAATTTCAATTAACTTTCTTTACTACGGCACGAAACTGTGAGTAGCTTCGCTTAGGTTTTATTTAATTTAATAAAAAACCTTTTTAACACATTTTAACCAAAAAGTGCATATTTTCTGTATCTTGATACACAATTTTGACCCAAGTACCGTAGGATGAGCTCATGTAACAAGTTGCGCTAAAGATGATTCATTTTACTAAAGTTCAACATCACTCAGTTATTCGGTTATAAACTAACTTACTAACCTATATTTTCTATTGAAAAAAAAACTAAGAAACGAAACCAAAAGTTTGACGTATAAAAAGCGCGGGTTTGGCGCCAACTGTGTCATAGACTATAGACGCGTGACCTTTCTCAGACTAACTGTCCTGTTAAGTGTCTATGCTCTCTACGATTTTAGCGTCGTGATTTATATCGCTTCAACTTTGATACAACGTCATCCTGCCGGTGGAATGGAATTACCAGTATTGGAAATAGAAAAAAAGTGTATAGGCCGGACGCGAGCGATTTATGTAATCTGTTTTAAGTTTTGATTTCTATAAACAAGCTCAAAATGGTAAGGTTATCCGTCTTAAGTTTTGATTTCCATGACCCAGCTCGGAATAGTTGTCAATTGATCCTATATCTCTCGTGACGCTATAGAACTTTGTATGTCCACAGCGACTACACAGATTGTGCGTAAAAAACATGCTCTCCGTTACATTTGCAATCGATTAAAAAACATACATTGAAACAAAAGATTATTGGTGATGAGACTGAAGACTTATGCTTGCCAATCCAAAAAAAACAGTTACCTAATTCCTCTTATGTCAGCTAAAAAGAGATGTTAGTGCTATTATAACCGACATCAACTGAATATACATAAAACGAATGTTTCGTTAAGCATGTATAAAATAATTTAAAATACCTAAAAGAGTTAGAACTACATTAGTCATAAGGGCTCTATGAATGACTATATTAGATCAATCTAATCCACATAATTGGATCTGTAAATTAAACCAGGGCAGTTGTGTGATCGTCATACAGAAATAACAACTAATTTGTACTCATAAATGTTGGGCAGCCCGCATCACAGTTATTTGCCTTCACCTATTTAACTCATATATTTTAATGGTTCTACGACTATCGTGACTGTTACTATGTTTTCTTTTGCTTATAGCAAATATAACATAACATATACTCACGGCTATAAATCCCTAGAAGGGGTAGCCAGAGCTAAGGAATTAATTCCTCAGCCACTTTTGGAAAATTGAGTGGGGAAAAGATGGTAAAGTAAAGGTTGTTGGTGATGGGTATCCAACCGCATCGCCCAAAAATCCCTTAAAAGCCCCAATACCGTTAGTCGCCTCTTACGTACACCCATCGGTAGAAACGGGGTAGTGCTATTCTAAGCCGACACTACACGGCAATAAGTATGCTTATAGTAAGTACTCGTAAAATTATTATATGACTTGTTCGTGATAGCGGATGGAATGTATTACTTTGTATTTAAAGTTTTGTCTAGTCAATATTGTATATTGCCATTGGGTTTTTAATAATTATTTTATTGCCGACTGCTCTAGGTATAATATAAGGTATATTTCTTTTGCCATGCATACAAACCAAACACCTGTTATACCAAGAAATACATTTTCCTGACACCAAAACTTTAAATATAAATTAATTTGTGATGTTTTCCCATTAAACATAGATCTTATATTTTCATCTTGATTCTTAAAAATACTGCTAATATGTGATCGTTGGCTGGAAAATATTATTTAGTTAAATTTCAATACAAAAGCGTTAACTTACTAATTAGCAAATTAACTTGCATTTAAACTTTTATAGAACTCGTTTCAATTTCGTTATCAGTAGAAAAGAAAGATTGCCCCTAATTAGATGTTACGTAACGTTGTAATTACTTTGTTTTTGCCCTGTTTAAGTAACATAATAGACCGACACTAAGGGATGACAGAGAAGATGTATCTGATTGATGTAAAATTCCGTATAGTTTGAAGAGAATACCCTGTCAAATCACCGAGTTTAACATACATACATACATACATATACTCACGGCTATAAATCCCAAGAAAGGGGTAGCCAGAGCTAAGGAATTAGAAATTCCTAAGCCACTTTTGGAAGGTGCGTGGGGAATAGATGGTGAAATAAAGGTTCTTGGTGATGGGTCTCCAACCGCATCGCCCAAAAATCCCTTAAAAGCCCCAATACCGTTAGTCGCCTTTTACGTACACCCACCGGAAGAAATGGGGAAGTGCTATTCTAAGCCGACACTACACAGCAAATTTATTTTACCGATTTTAAATTTAGTCATATAGCTTTCATTAGGACGCTTTCCCCAAACCTAGCAAACCTGATACAACTCCTAATTTAGATTAGCATTATAGGGTTAATAGAATCAAGAGTACAGAGAATTATTATTTATTTATTTGAATTCGTCTTTAGACTTTTAAAGAAATAAAATTTGTTAGTTTACTAACTTTAAAAAATATAATAACATTCATCTAAATGTCTTAGGGGTGAGTAGTTATCGAATATGTCTGTGAAAACAACACTACCCGTGTTAACCTGGGGCGAACCACTAGCCTCAAAATATAGCAGTGCCATACCACTATGTCAATCTACTTATGGAAGTATTTTATGTTATGTATGTAAGGCTTTTTATATACATACATACATACATATACTCACGGCTATAAATCCCTAGAAGGGGTAGCCAGAGCTAACGAATTAGAAATTCCTCAGCCACTTTTGGAAGTTGCGTGGGGAAAAGATGGTAAAATAAAGGTTGTTGGTGATGGGTCTCAAACCGCATCGCCCAAAAATCGGGGCGTTTAAGGGATTTTTGGGCGATGCTTTTTATATAATACTTCAAATGAAGGCGTGAAGGTGAAACAGACGTGAAACCAATAGGACAGTCTGTATAATTAGAGAATGAATAGTCAAGCAGGTTGGTGTTATATAGAAATTAATGGCAAGCGTGAGTTTATGTATGTATGTACAATATTCTAAATTAAACAAAGTTGGATTTTATGATTATAGTTTTAATAACGCACGATTTCTGAATTGAGTATTCAAGCTGAGAACGACTTAAGTATCGTTTTGCCTCATTCAGTTGTTAGGATTTCAATGCGACAGAACGATACTTAAGTTGTTCTCAGCTAGAATACTCAATTCAGAAATCGGGCGTAAGTGTTGAAGGTTTTTTCTCAAGGCTGAGCATAGAATATTATAGCGTGTGGATGTCTTATTAATATTAGATCAAAGTGAAATTTTGTGCTTCTGATAGAGGATTCGATATCGGTTTTGTAAATTGATGAATTTCATTTTAATACGATTTTCGCTTCCTCTATTGTGCCGCAATTCTACTAAAGCAATTGTATTGGGCACGATTAAATAGAGACTTGGGTTTAGTGTTTAGTTTCTTCTTTTATCTCTACATTTTATATTTGGTGCATTAATTACTTTCTTGAGAAAAAAACAGTGACAGTTAAACGAGATATCGGTCAAAGCTCAATTATCTAATTAATATTCTATTTTTTTAAGTCTACAAAATCGATTGAATATGGATTGTAGTACTACCTGGCAGTTATAAAAGGTATAATGAAGACGATTTTAAATTACACCCATTCACATCCTTGGCCACCCTGTTGGTATATAAAAAAACCATACATTAATTACGAGGGTAGTCCCAAAAGTACCCGACCTGACATATAAATACGGGTAGTTAAAAAAAATCAATTACCGCGTTCGATAGTACCATCTTTTAACAACTTGGTTTAAAAATTTAATAACGTTACGTCAAATAATATTTTTTTAGTAGCCCTCCAAAGTGAACGATCTCAGTGAATTTTTAACCATGGAAAAAATTGGGCATCGTTATGTGATACAATACTTCCATCTGAAAGGGCTAAGTCCAACCGATATCAAAGCCGAGTTGGATTCTACTCTGGGGGAGTCTGCTCCTTCGTTTACAACAGTTAAATATTGGGTAGCTGAGTTTTCGTACGAGCTGTCAAGATGAACACCGCAGCGGTCGACCAAGTGAGGTCACTACGCCAGAAATGTGAAGAAAATCCACAAAATGGTATTGGATGACCGTCGACTAAAAGTGCGTGAGATAGCAGACATGGTAAACATTTCAAAAAGTGCTGTGCATCGCATTTTAACTGAAAATTTGGACATGAGAAAATTGTGCGCAAGGTGGGTGCCGCGTTTGCTCACAGTGGAGCACAAACAGCGCCGTGAGGATGTTTCAATCGAGTGTTTGGCAATGTTTCGCAACAATAAAGCCGATTTTTTGCGTCGATTCATTACCATGGACGAAACATGGGTCCACCATTTTACACCTGAGACCAAGGAGCAGTCAAAGCAGTGGACTGAGAAGGGTGAGCCGGCTCCAAAGAAGGCAAATACCATTCAGTCAGCTGGAAAGGTTATGGCCTCCGTTTTTTGGGATTCACAAGGGATAATATTTATTGATTACCTCGAAAA
The DNA here is from genome assembly GCA_963576735.1 of Bedellia somnulentella. Lineage (NCBI taxonomy): Eukaryota > Metazoa > Arthropoda > Insecta > Lepidoptera > Bedelliidae > Bedellia > Bedellia somnulentella. The sequence continues at coordinate 17,406,403 of OY755175.1, read as the reverse complement.
AGGAAAGACAATCAACGGTGAATATTATGCAGCCTTATTGCAGCGTTTGAGCGAAGAAATAATGGAAGAACGGCCCCATCTCCAGAAAAAAAAAGTGTTGTTTCACCACGACAACGCACCAGTCCACACGTGCGTCATTGCGATGGCTAAAATCAACGAACTGAAGTTCGAATTGCTTCCTCATGCTCCCTATTCGCCAGATCTAGCTCCCTCGGACTATTTTCTGTTTCCAAATTTAAAAAAATGGCTTGGCGGTAAAAGATTTGCCAACAATGAAGAAGTAGAGAGTGCGGTTAATAGCTATTTTGAAGAGCTTGACGGTTCCTACTATAAAGAGGGTATTGAAGCCATAGAACATCGTTGGGAAAAGTGTATCGAGCTAAAAGGAGACTATGTTGAAAAATAATAAATATTTTTCCAATATTTTTATTGTTTTCTTTGTCAGGTCGGGTACTTTTGGGACCGCCCTCGTATACTCACCCTTTAACCTATGCGGTGCCGACGCGTCGCATTCTATACCTCGGAAAAACCATTGTATGTCATGCCATGGGAAATTATAACACCAACCATTAGGCAATGCTCACGCGACAATACGCAGAATTGGCGCCCCTAGCGTAGAACGCCTGTGTTTCTATTTACATAGTCTTTAAATCCAGTCTGTCTTTAGCCGCCGTCGCGTCGACACCTACTAATGGTGTCTGATCACTCCGCTCTGCTATCGTGCGCACTTATCACAGATTTGTTTTATTAATCTGCACGTACGTTGTTATCGTGTGATTTTTATTCTCGATATTTCCGTGTTGGGTTTTGTTATTTGAGACACAACGGGTCTCCTATTGGTCGAAGTGTTGTGCTGGTGTTAATTGGAATGCGTTTGCTTTGCGGACTGTGAAATTAGTGCGAAGAATACCTTGGAATACATTTGAATAAACTTCACGACTGTCCCACGGAGGGTATCGCAAAACTACAACGTTTAAGTTTCATTGGACCTAAACACATCTTTTCAATACTTGTTTATAATAGTAGTCAGAGAAAATATCATGAATTGAATGAAATATTAGATCTTATTACAGACAGACGACGACGATGCAGATGATTAATAGAGGTCCAAACAGAGTTTGAACTTGTAATATGACGTGCATTGCATTTATAAATACTCATCTTTTTGTTATCATCTAATTATTATTTATATTATCTTCAATAATACCAAAGCTCAACATTGTCAGTGCGTAATCTTCTAAGAATAGTATTTAAATGCATTTCATATAATTCGCTTCAACTATTAGCCAGAAAAAATATTAACTTAATGGCAAAGGAGTTTGGATAAATCATTTTACCCTGACTGGAACGATTTTAGTAGATTGTTTTGTAAATTTGCAAAGTATTTATCACACTTTTACCACCAACCACAAATATTTAATTTTATTTCATCAAGATTTTAATATTTCGCTTGAGAAACTATCCATTTTTTGGCAACTTAAAAACTGGTAACCAATTTGGTTTTCCAGTTTGAAGAACTGAACGTTTATAAATATGTAGCTGGTAAGCCTACATACGTTTGCAAACAGTCGCATTGTCCACAAAGGGATGGGTAGAGATGCGTCATCCATGTTTAGACGTGTTCGGATATTTTGAGAACATCTCCTGGATGCTTATGCTTTTGTTTCCTTTTATTCCTTTGTTTCCTATCATGTATATTAATTCTCAAAGTGTACTTCATCGACTGAAAACTTTATTATTTCACAATTAATTAAGACATACAGATTTTTGTCGTCTCAAAAAGCAGCACTATTGAGTTTTACAAAATAATATATTGACATTTTTATCATTTTAATAACCCCACAAGTTATGATCCACCATAGCGTTATATTGCATCATACATAAATGACTAAATACGTACATATATTCACTCTTATAGTTAGTATTGGGTTAGTCAGATCCTGTCGATTGACACTTTTAAGGGATATTTGCTCACCACTCCCGATTATTTATTCTATCTTCTTGTCTTAACAAAAATGATACTAAAAAGTTTCAAATACTTGAAGAAGCTTAGCAGAGAAAACAAATATTAAATAAATAATAAGGCGACCAAGGGTATTGAGATTTTTAAGTGAAAGGATTGTTGGGCGATGTGCCTGGAAACCCTACAGTGTAGGGCCTACACCAACAATCTTTCTTATACCATCTTTTCCTCCCTTAACTTTCAAAATTGGCTGAGAAGTTTCTCATTTCGATGCTCTGGTTACCCTACTTATGGAATTTATAGCGGGGTGATTATATATGGGTGGGTAAAGAAAATATAATGATGTCGATGATTTTTGGAAGTCCGCCGTGCGTGATACTGACAAAAACTTACGTTACATTCTGTGTGCGTCTCTAACACGCTCTATTATCATACATACATATACTCACGGCCAAGAATATCTTGAAGGGGTAGCCAGAGCTAGAGAATCAGAAATTCCTCAGCTACTTTTGGAAGTTGCGTGGGGAAAAGATGGTGGAATAAAGGTTGTTGGTGTTGGGTCTCCAACCGCATCGCCCAAAAATCCCTTAAAAGCCCCAATACCGTTAGTCGCCTCTTACGTACACCCACCGGAAGAAATGGGGTAGTGTTATTCTAAGCCGACACTACACGGCAATCGTTTGTTATCCTCCTCACTTTAAACTTTAATGTTATAACAATTAGAATATGATCTTGAAATGCCCTTCTACCATCTCTGCATATCTGTAGACAGACTGATGAATATAAAATATAATGCATATTCCATGGTTTATCAGCATGACTCGTTTATCCATTGTTATATATTCCGCTTCAGTGGATGCATATAATTCAACAAAACGAAGTGAGGTGATAAGGAAAATATGTGAGATCGTTACGACTTCTGTTAAACCTCTGGGGAGCTTAATTTAAATTCATTCATCAATATGATGATAGAAAGGGTACCTAATGATGGTTCAATCATCACCTGGGTACCTTTTACTCTTACCACCTTAGCCTTCACACGTTAAGAATTGTGATAATACATTACTTAGTACTTGTTTTTTATGTCAACTTCAACGTTTTTTCACATTTAAAATATATATAAATAAAAACACATTGTAGGAACATTAAGGATTTGCTGCTTAGTTGACAGCCTCATATTTTGCATAGCAAAACTAAGGTGGTAGAGGTACAGTAAGTTATAGAATTCCTAAAGAAATTATTTCTCTCTTGGTGTTCAGAGTACTTTTATTGTTAAATGTATGAGTAATCCGAAAGCCTACATGCCAATCGACACACGTTCACATATACAAGTTTACTTACATAATGTCCTCTCATTCCTTTGATTAAATGCAGCTAAAATTTAATTATCTTAAATAAGCAGCAAAACACAACGTCTATTGCTTAAATTATAAGTATATTTCGATAAAAAATCCTGACTTCGTCAATACTATTAGCAGCAAAAACATCAGCGAGTATTGCTCAAACTTAAAATCATTGTTTTCCGATAAAAAGTGACGTCGTCCGTAGGAACGGTAAACAAAAACTTAACATGCCCAACAACACGAATTTTGTACGAAACTAGGAAGTTGCATGATAATCATATCCTGATGTCGAATATTATTTATAGTCATTGTATTACTTCATTTATTATTATATTGAGGTAGAGTGAAGAGAAAATGATGAACCTATTTAATATCCCCATGACTATTATCCTTTAAACGCTACTATTTCAGTCTTTTTGGGCACTTTTCCAGTAATTCTTAATCGTGCGGTAGTTAATGAATTTGAGGAAAGCCATGGATGTTTAGAATAGAGTAGAAAACTCTTTATTGGAGATCAAAAAGGATAAGGAAAAGAAGTTTACTAGGATCAGAAAAAGTGGTGAACAATAGTATCTACCTTGCTCTGTGATTTGGGAAGAAGTAATTGACATTGTATCCATACGAAGCAGTTGTAAACTGTAATCCAAAGAAGTATCCAACAAAAACAATCACAAATTGAATTTGTTAATGTATCCCCAACAATCAAATAAATTCGATCCGACATAGAAAGTAACATCCAAACAGGACAAGGCTATTTAGCCTACGGTCCACCTACGTAGCTTGCTCGGTATAGCCCGTCTTCGTAGGCGAGCGGTTGCTAAACCGGTCAGATAAAAACTGCAAGCATTGCCATTTTGGAAACCCGCTCTGCAACTCGTCTAGCTACATTAAACATGCCAAATTTGTGTGGAAGTTTCTATCTGTTACTTTGCACTGCAACCGCAGTAGTTTGATCCGGATGGTTAATGAAGATGATTGGAAAGTTTTTCAAGAGATTCAGATATAAAAATTCAAGCTATCTATATGCGAAAGAAAAAACTGTGTGGGTTTTAAACATACAAACATATACTCATCGCTATAAATCCCAGAAAGGGTATGCGTGAGCTTCTTAATTAGAAATTCTTTTACTAATTTTGGAAGGAGAATTAGGAAAATATTTTAAAATAAAGGAAGATCGGTGATGGTTCCAAAACCACATCGCCCAACAATCACCTGAAATAAACACTACACATCTTTAAGCTACTTAGTATTTTTTCCGGTCATAATTTGTTACTGAATGTAGGTAGATGTCATTGCATGCCTGGAAAACGCAGCTAAAGCCATTTAATTTTAAAAAAATATTTTAAACAAAATAATTTATTAGAGATTTATCGTTGTCATCATGACAAGTCGGGACACTATACATACATACATACATATACTTACGGCTGTAAATCCCTAGAAGGGGTAGCCAGAGCTAAGGAATTAGAAACTCCTCAGCCACTTTTGGAAAGTTGAGTGGGGTAAAGATGGTAAAATAAAGGTTATTGGTGATGGGTCTCCAACCGCATCGCCCAAAAATCTCTTAAAAGCCCCAATGACGTTAGTCGCCTCTTACGTACACCCACCGGCAGAAATGGGGTAGTGCTATTCTAAGGCGACACTTCACAGCAACACTATATACATACATAATATAATATCCTTACTATATGGGAAACTATACATTCATAATAAATACAACATAATACTAAAAGGTTAAGCAGTTTAACTAGGAAACAAAATATCGAATTATGCTAAATGCTCGTTATAAAATCTGAAAAAATAAAGGAAAACGAAAGTTGGTCATGGAAAAGTTCTCGTTTTAACAATAGCTACAATTAACACTGTTACTTGAAATACAGTAGTCGAAGAACAATAGATTTTCGGAGACTTAAATTTGTATCAGTCACGTTTGTAATAAGCAATTAATTATATTTTAATTCCACTACACTATGGAATTAAGATCACATAGCAAAAAGTTTGGGAATCAAACTTGTTGATATTTTATATGATTTGTTTAATTTCCAAAATGATTGACCATTTAAAAATGTGTCTTACCTAACAAAAATCCACTAAAAACCGATCTTTAAATGATAAATAAAGAATAAATAAAGGAAAGAAAAATCTCGACACAGGCGGGAATCGAACCCGCGAGCTCGGGTATACGCCCCCGTTGCTCTGCCAATTGAGCTACCGTGATCTTTAAATGCTTATTCTAGATCGTGCAATATTGCCTCCGTGTCTTGAAACCGGACCGTTTATGGCCGTGGTCAAAGTCGCTTAGAAAGTGATGATAAATTGCATGAAGTATGAACAATTTGATTTCCAATTTTCTATTCTAACAACCACTATATTCAATGTAGTCGGCGGGTATATGCGAAGTCTGTCGGCTCGTCCTGTTTGTACACTTTCACCGAGTCAACACTAGCAGAATCATCAATGTTAAATTATTCGATACAAAAACAATAAAGTTTTGCATCTTGGCCGTTTGCCATGAGTTGAACTGAAACCAGTTGCGAGGGTGGCACAGGAATGATCTTTTCGAGATCTTTACGGAAGGCATATGTGTAAGGACAGAAATATAGAGAAGGAACGGATGTTGAAAATAATGATTATTGCTGATGGGTTGCCAATTTCATCAGCAACTAATCACTGCCTAAGCCACAGATCCCGTACCTACATAAAACATCTAACTTCGGTATATTTATTCACGGCTACAATAATAAATGTGTACTTAAGAAGGCCTATAGAAGGGACAGAACTAACAATGATTTTCTGTATGCGGGTATTTTTTGGTTGGACGCGGGGGGTAGTATAGGGGATAAAGTCTAGAGTTTCTTCGTATGAAAGCCACCTTTACAGATGGGATTGTTAAATTCTATACCAAAATGCCGTGTACTGCTGCCTTAGGGGCACTACCCCTTTCTACCCATGGGTGTCCTAAGAGGCGTCTAAGGGTATGGGGGGCTTCTTTAAGTGGTTTTTGGGCGATGCGTTTGGAGACCGATCACCAACGATACTTTATTTTACCATTTTGTCGCCTATAAACTTCCATATGTGGCTGAGGAGTTTCTAGCTCCGAAGCTCTGGCTACTCCTTTTTGGGATTATTGGCCGTGATTATATGTATGTATATAAACCAAAACGACATGGCAAACATCCCTTTTCAAATACGTATCTAAATCGATACATAATCAAACCAAAGCTCACCCAGGATGCACACCAATACCGCGCATACCAAACGCTATCAAGGTAACAGAATAACGGCGCGTGCGCAGTATGTTCGCCAACCGGACCGCCTTGCAAGGACGTTCACCCCGACAGTACTGCTCTGTCACTCCTTGATATTGGGCACCTTTTATTTACTTTTACTGCAGCTTCTGCTACCATCGCATACATACAAATTTAAACATATCGTTATATGCTATTTAGGGTAGGCAGAGAATCTATCACCACTTTGTACGATCCTGGCAAATATCTTGAGCTTGATTTATATTCAATTATAGCTCTATCCTTTTGTTCTGCTTTCTTTATAGACATGGCATTACGATAGTAAATACTTGTAAAGTTCACGTGTCAGCCTTAGAAAATTTAAATTTATAATATCGTCTTGTTATTTAATGGAGTGATCGCGAAAAATGATTCTTGACATAGATTTGCACTACCCTATCTTTTCCCCTAAGTGTCGGTCGCTGAAAGTGGTAATCCTGCCCTTTTATAACTTGAGTCTACTGTTCATACAAAAAAGCCTGTTAATGTATTTAGTAAAAGATGCAACTCTGCCACAACTTCGGGAATTATAATAATCTTTATTATCAGAACATGGTTCTATTTTTTATTAGTTGCACACAAATTATGTCTATATTAATTTATATACATTAAAAAAAACGTATAAAATAACGAATAAACTGCGTGAATACTGCATATTATATCTTTCGATCCGGGCTATTCTTTGTATTTATTTGCAAATCAAGAACTGATCCTTTCTTCTTCAAAAAGGATATGACCTATTTAAATTGATTTAAACACTTAAAAGGGCTTCGGTAGTCTCGCTGGAATCGCACAATATAGAAACTCTTTGCTTTCATTGTTTCCCCGGGTTGATGGTAGAGCAAGAAAATTATAACACTTATTGATCTGATAATTCGAGAATCTTTTTTTTTCTTGACGGAATTCATGTGATTGTGGCTGCTTTGTAAGTATATGGAACACTGGCCTGAGCTGGCATAACGTTAATAATTATAATCACTTCACCCTTCCATCATTAAAAAATATTTCTTTCAGGCTTAAATAAATGATACGTTGAGAATATTATGATTTACAAAAAGTATTAGTAGGTAAGAACCTCTTCAGAGATTTCGGTAATATATGAACAAAAATATTTTTTATTGCAAAATCTTATTCAGAAAATGTGGTTACAATTATATCATATCCACGATAAATTGATGAATTAATTTAATATTTTCTTTTATAAACTTTTGTTACATAAACTTTTATCAACATACAGATAGATCTTCAATATATATCGTCTAAAATTTAAAAAAAAATGAGTCAACATTTTCAGTTACATTTTAAAACTTTACAATTTGATACATTCTTGCAATTGTCCCATCGCAGTTCAATCTGAAACGTATTCATTTGATAACAAAGTAACGTAACACTATTCTACGAATCATAATGATCAGTCCGCAAGCGATGCATTCCAATAAATGTTTTGAAACAACAACCGTTTTCAATTACAATGCTACAATTACAGGTGCAATAACATAAGAGTGAAACGAATTGTCCATTATTAACTTTGAACATTATTTAAACCGTTAATTTAAATAAGCAATCAAGTGTCACGTGACGCGAGTGTTTGTGATTGGCTGTTTGCGGTGACGGCTATCGCTGTGATTGGTCGTTTGTGGCGGTCCCAATGCGCGTGCGCAGGACTCGCTATGTCCCCGACACGGGTCATCCTCACGATGCTGCTGCTGTGCCAGTTCATACCCCACGGTGGTCACCAGTCGCTCAACAATATTATTTATACGTAAGATTTTTGTGATATATTTATTGTGTAATTATTTTTTTAATTTTACTTATGCTTTGTTGCAATTATTTTACAAATAGGACTATAGGCACATTAATTTTATGTTACGTTTTTGATCTGACTGACATGTTTATTCCAACGTACCACTCGTTTTCTATGTTTAGGGTTGCGGCTTCTCGAAGAATACACACGACATCATTATACAATCCATCCAATACATGTCCGGGATTTACACAGTACCCATTAGAACAAGATTCGAACACTGGTGGGATATCATAACATTTAAATTTTTCGTCACACTCCCTTCTATACAAATTAATCTGTTCGTTAGACCTGTCACCCCAGTGTACTTTATAAACCGTTGCCATCAAAGCCCTAGATATTATCGAAGCCAAGAAACTAAGTTTACTTTGAGGCTGAGTTGATTTTAAAGTCTTTTCCCCGCTCAACTTTAAAAGCAGGTTGAGGTATTAAACATTTTCAAGCTGTTGTTACCTCTTTTTGGGATTACGTCTTCATATGCCCATTTCTAGCCCCAATCACACTCTAAGAAAATTCTACGACCGCACCTAAGATCTATTTGGACCAGTTTGTGTGTGTGTAGGAGCAAAATGATTTCAATCCAGACCGTAGTTTTTGGCTGCTTACGATCTTCGAGCCGCTTTTTCTTCAATTCTCAAATCTACAATAGGTTCAGCTAAAAGTTCGGAAATTAAATATTCCTTGACGTGACGTTTGGATGTTCGGAGAAGAGAGGTGATGGGTGTTCGACCCAACCGCCCATAAATCAATTAAATTGGCCCAGTTCAGTACCCTATGCATCCTACGGTAGCGTAGGGACATACCTACCCAATATGAGATAAATCAGCTCTTTTCGAAGCTTACACTCTTCGGCAAAAACAAGTTTTATCAGACGTTTTGCATAGGAAAAGATTTACGTACCCAGAAATTAATGAATCAGCTACGAGTTATATAATCCTCATCGAATTTATGTATTCAAACGCAATCAAGTTGTTCGTTGCGAGTAATGTTAAGAATGGGACACGTCATTTTAATTGAAATAACAATGTATTCGTTAGTCCGTATGAATATTGTTGGAGTGTTATAAAGTATATTGAAAAATCATAGAAGTTTATGAAGATTTTTTTTTTAAATTTAATCACTTTTTATATTTTGTAACTTTCATGTATTTGGCTTGAAAATCAAAATCGCTACCTAACTCCCACAATGGCCAAATCTTTCTTAATCTAATATGATTCTAATGATGCCAAATATTACGCAAGTACGCATGTGTGCGTGCAAATAAAGAAAAGTGCGATGTTCCCAGGCTAATATCACCACATTCGTCATACTAAAGTCGAATTATAGTCTTTGCCGATAAACACTATAAGGATCGAAAACGTTACATTTTGAATTATAAGCTTTACTTGCTTTTATAAGACAGGCGCGTGTTGGTATACACCTATACCCACCCATGCCTGTCCTAACCATTTCGATTATGGTGTCCGTTTCATTTATGTCAACGTTGTTCATACATGCATACACAAAATTCACTGACGCCATTAGTTCCATTGCGGAAGTCGAGAGACTATTGATCCCTACTTTCTGTAAATCTTCGACAAGCCAAGAAGAAAGTAGCTCTAGAACCTTATAGGACATATTCTTTTCATATACCCTTTTATTCTACACACTCTGCGTGCTAATTTAGTACATTCTCTATTTGATCCTAAATCTTTGATCGTCGTCGACCTCTACTGGTGTTATTTTCCACACCTGGCTCTATAAATCTCCTATACTTATTACCGTTTATACTGTCATCTATCCATCGTTATGAAACAGTTTATAAACATGTAGAATGAAATAATCAATTGCATACTTTTTCCGCTATGAATAATACTGTTAGTTGAAATATTTGTACAATATCTGACGTGTCGACATACCAATCACAGCCCGCATGTCGTTCAATTGCGATGAAGCTCCTCATTGGAGAAATCACAGCCAATATAATCGACGACATATTTATTAAAAATTATACGCTCGGGGGCTGACTGCGTTTATTCGCACGCATACATAAACGTTAATTTATTGTTCAGCTCATGGCCATTGATGTATATGCGTGTGTTAATGTTTGCGACGAAGCTGAAAGCTTGAAGCCATTACGGTCATGACGAATTTTTCTAATTGAGTTAGTTTTGCGCGACATTACCCATTTTTTATATAATTATTGTAAGATAAGCATACGATAAAAAATCCGATTTGATTTGCATATTTTTTAAGTAATGATCGTTATATTTATAATTGTTATTTAAATCATTTTGGGCGATGTCGTTGGAGACCCGTCACCAAAAAAAATCATTTATTATTACCATCTTTTCCCCAATCAATTTCCAAAAGTGGCTGAGGAATTTCTCATTCCAAAGCTCTGGCTACCCCGTTAAGGGATTTATAGCCTTGAGTTTATGTATGTATGTATGTATGTTATTTCAATTTAGGGATTTCAACTGCATGCTCAATTAAGTCAGTTTAATTTCGATGGGTAAATTATCATAATATGCGTGTCTTGAATCGTATCGTAACTTGGTTATTTTATACGACCTCCAATTTTGATTTTCAATACGCAATATAATTGATGTTATTCATTGTTTCAGATTACCTGACACTGGACAGCCGCCGATTCTCATGTCTTTAGCGGAAAATGCCAAACTAGATCTAAAAGATAATGAAGAGTTGTTATTCTCAAATGAATCGAATAGAGACAATGAAACCAAAATTGTTAATTTAGTTGAAAGTAGTGAAAGTTCTGTGAAGAAAGAGGAACAAGAAACTTTAGTTGTAAAAGCAAAACCTATGCACGAAGCTAGACAAGAAGAAATAATACAAGCGGCCCAACAAAAAATTGATATTGTTGAAGAAGTGGTAACTACTGAATCTCCTATAGAGCCTGCAACTATTGATACCACGGAAGACATTCCAGCGGTGCCAGAAACTCCGCAAGAGGATATCCCATCGTTCTCTGAATGGGCGCAAAAACAGTTGGCCGAGGCGGAAAAAAAAGATTCGGTTTTAAACCACTCGACGCAACCTAGTCATAGTAATACCAATTATAATAATAAAAATACGAAGATGAGATCAAAAAACTATGCTTCGCCGGCTTGTGGGGCGAAAATTGTCGCTGTAAATCAAGAAGCCGGCTCAGCCAGTTCTATTTTATCTCCAAACAGAGACGAGTATATGCTCAATACTTGTAATAGTCGGATTTGGTTTGTTGTAGAGCTCTGTGAACCGGTACAAGCTCAAAATATAGAGCTGGCAAACTTTGAATTGTTCTCGTCTACGCCAAAAGACATAGCTGTTTACTTAAGTGATCGTTTCCCGACACGTGAATGGGCTAGTGTTGGACAGTTTGCAGCCGAAGATATGAGAGATGTACAAAGTTTCGATCTTCATCCACATTTATTTGGAAAATTTATTAAAGTTGAGTTACTGTCACATCACGGTTCGGAGCACTATTGTCCAGTATCTTTGTTTAAAGTTTACGGAACTTCTGAATTCGAGGTTTTAGAAAAGGAAAATTCACAGCATGCATCGCATATTGATGAAGACGATGTGGATGATATAGTAGACGTTGCTGTTAACCTGGAGAAGGAAGCGTCAAAAAATCTTTTTGGGTCCGCCAGAGACGCTGTCATGTCTATTATGAAAAAGGCCGCACAAGTGCTTGTCAAAACAGAAGTTCCTAAAAATGCTTCAAGCGCGTCCAATGACACTTCTACTGATAATACGTACAAAAAATGTTGTTCTCCAAGCCATATTATAGTTTGTGATAATTGCAGCGAGACCCTTTATAATGAAGTGTATGAAATGATTAGTTGTAATTCAGATAAGTTGGCAAGCTTAATAAGCCAAGTTTTCTTACGGGATACCCTGAAATGTACAGGTATCTGCCGGCCATTTGGATTAGATTTTAAAAGTACAAATGAGATTGAGTTTAGCGTTGAACGAGTGGCTTATTTAGATGCACTGTTTCCTACCAAATATTTAGCAGCTTTGTGCAACATTTTAGCTATTCAAGAGAAAAAAGTGGTTTTGAACACGAGTTTTGAAAACGATTTTAATGTAAGTGATGTATTGAGCGCAGAAAATACATCCAACAATATTGAAACCACAACTGTAGTTGAGGATAGTACAACCATTCCATCAACCGAAGTTCTAATGGATGATAACAAAACTGAAGTACCTTTAGATATAAATGCAAATGTAGAATCTATAGATAAGACTATGGAGAATACAGTTTTAGCTACTGAAAAAGACCCTCAACAGTTAGAAACTGATACCAAAGAACCTGATTCTGTCACGGAGAATGCTGTGTTGGAAAAAACTGACAATTTAGATGCGGACCCGGAGTCAGATAATAAGTCGATGGAGTTGCAAATCGATGAAAACTTTAAAGAAGTTACAAAAGATCCTAAAGTAATAAAGTTAGACACGGAAAAGAGAAAAGAAGTAAATTCTGGCGATGAGACTGAGCCAAATCTAATGGAAAGTGAAGGGTTCATGTCTGATTTCGATCAACTAAACTCAGATCCGACGCCAACACAAGCTCCAAAGGAAAATCAAGCACAATCATCACAAAAAGAATCTGTATTTTTAAGGCTCTCTAACAGAGTTAAGGTGTGTTCAATTTCATGTTGTCCTAAAACTCATAGAAATTAAATTTTGTACTTTGTTTATATTCAATATTATTGAAAAAAAATTGGTATTCTATAATAGATCTAATAAAAAATTGCAATATTTACATCCACATTAGTAAGGTATGCAAAGTTGCAAATATGTAACTGCCAACTTGTTTGACCTTAAGTCATCTTTCAAAGGCACACTTTTTTGTAGTTTATTGTTCAAATAACGAAAATCATGGGGGCATTTAAATCAATATTGTGAAAAATCCATTACAGATTACAAAATCCTGAAACCTAATGCAATCATTTAATTAATGAAATGAAAATCAAACGAAACATTTACTGTGTCATGTCATGTATGACATCATCGATAGTAAAAGTTGACGAAACTTTACAAATTCATAACTTAGTAGTAAGTTAATTGAATAGAAAAAATCATAATAATAATAGCCTCCGAAACCAATCAACCAATTTTAAAAAACTTTTATGCAGAACTTACATCCCTCAGAAGAACCATAAGCTATAGTTGAGAAAGGGTGAACAGTAATTTAAGAAACTTTAAAATAACAATACCTCTGCGAAGCTGGGTATACAATTAATTTTATTAATAATGTAAATGTTTTTAATTTCAGACTCTCGAACGGAACATGTCGCTATCAGCACAATATCTCGAAGAACTTAGTCGGAGGTACAAAAAACAAGTTGAAGATATGCAGAAGACATTTGAGAAGACAATAGTTCAGATGTCGGAAGAACGAAGGAGAAGCAACGAGAGGGAACAAAAGTACTTAGAGCAGCTAAGCAATATGCAGGAGCAACTTACGCAAGTCACCATAGCCATGTCAATTCTGATGGAGGAAAGAGAAAGCTGGTTTGGCAATATTACGTTCTTTAAATTCCTCGTATTCCAAATTATAGTGTTTGCCATCGCTTACTTTTATTTCAAGAGAAATCGTCCAGTTGAAATTCCTAATACGCAACTGTCCAAAAAAGCTAGTAAGAAGAAAGATAAATTGAGACGAAAGTCCGTCGAGGGAGTCAGTGGACACGCAACTCCTATTGCAAAGAAACGGAGACCCAGTGAAGAAGCTTTACAGATCGCTAGACAATGCGCAGAGGAGGTCGAGGCGGACGACAAAGAATGGCAAGTTGCCAGAAAGAACAGAAGAAGAAAGACATCAATTTTGCATAGAAACGTAGAGAATGAAAGACCAGCTTGGGATAGACAAGACAGTATTGGGCAATTACAAGAAAACCCAATAATCTTAGATGAAGAGGAATTTCTTGCACCAGTTTGTGAGCCGACACAGTTTGACATTTTAAATACGTCGGTATCTCCCCCTCGGAAAGAGTTTCCTAAAACGAACGGGTCAATATTTAATAACCTCAAAAATATTAAAACTAGAAGATTATCTTCCCCAGCTTTCCTAAGAACGTTTAGCAGACAGAGCAGCAGAAGTGCCCCTAGCGCAGTTTTGAAGAGTTCAGATTTGAATATTAACGGGGATTTTAAGGCTGCATCGGAATCTCCTACGAGCAGTCTTTGGTCGCAGTCCACGGAATTATCACAAATCAACGGTTTGGACAATGATGTTGTGCGCACAAAGAAAAAGAAAGGTTTAAAAAATATATTCAAGAAAGTGTTTTGAGTTTAAGCTTATATTAATGCTGGCTTGGTTATTAAAGTGATTGTAGAATGCTGAGTTCTAACCTGAGGTACATTGAAGAAACTCGGCTGGAAACTCAAGAATCCAAATGAATATTTCGTTTAATATTATCTAATTTATATGATCATGTTGAATCATTTGATGTATTAAATGTATAGCTATAACTGTTTTGAGTTACTATTATTATAAATTAAATTATTCATCGTAATTTATTGCTAAGTATCGTTTGTTAAATTTTAAATTATTGTGTATATTATTTCTTTTCTATGATAATATTTTTAAAGTTCTCGTTAGGTGCCAATTGTGATAATTATAATGCCTAATAAAAGCTATTGTACATAAGTGTGTGAATGAGCGTAGACAATAAATTTGCGAATGTTGTTATGAGAACTAGTCGGGAAATGTTCGGATCAAAGAATATCGGCATTAAATGCGTCAGTTTTTTATTTCATTGTTTAATTTTCCCGTAATCGTAAAGAGCTACAAAGGTCAACTGCTCTCAAGCTCATCATTCAAACATACGGCTATAGATCCTAAAACAGGGTAGCCCGAGCGTTCGAATAAGAGGTTTCTCAGCCACTTTTAGATTTTAATTAAGAAGATGAAAAGATGTTTGATAATGAGTCTCCAGCCATATCGCCCACAAAACCTTTAGTCGCCTCTTACACTACACAACACAGCTCATCATAAATAACAATAGGCATGCATGATGAATAGATGTTCGCTCTAGCGGCCTCTGAATCTTCTTCCTTAAAGTGGTTGGTACACAATATGAGAGGCTTCGCTTTCAAAGGTGTGTGTCAAAAAAATAAATAGATAAATAAATAAAAACCCAGGGGTGAGATATGACATTAAGCCCAGTGTTCTCTCAATACAAGCTAGGTACGTGGGTTCATTGCAAGCAGAATCGTTGGCCAATGCAGTTGATACATGCTGGTAAGCAGTTACAAATTAAAATCCTTGAAACCTTTCCAAAGGCAACTCCAGAATGTCAACTATTGCTAACTTCTTCTAAATTGACAATTCTTCGGAATATGAAGCTCGGTCAAATTTCTAGTGTAAACATTTTATGTCACTTACATACATATACCCTCGGCCATAAATCCCAAAAAGGGGTAGCCAAAGCTCCTCAGCCACATTTGGAAGTTGATAGGGGACAAGATGGTAGAAATAAAGTATCGTTGGTGATGCGTCTCCAACTGCATCGCCCAAAAACCACTTAAAAAGCGTCTAGTCCGTTCTGTCCTACCGTTTGTCATACCGGTAGGACAGAACGGATAAAAATAGTCCGTTCTGTTCGACTACGCTGTCGAACAGAACGGACTACGAAAAAAGTGTCCGGTTTGTTCGACAAGAGATTGTTTTGAGTGATGGGTATTTACCAAGGTCCGATAAGTAAATTATTTTCTAAACTTAACTTATACTTATAGTTCATAAATTTTTACCATGTTTAAAACATAAAGGGGTAAAAAGACTTAGAAATTATTTTGAACGTTGTATGTATTTTTAATGCCTGGCGGGACTTGTGAAATTTTCGAGAGTGTAAAAACATCAGTAGAAAGAAAAACTTAGAATAATTTCTATAAAAAAAAAAATAATGCCCCAAATTATTTCCGAGGTAATACAGTAACGATCTTGATAGCTCTTGATTGAAATTTTAATTTGATAAAAACATTCATATTTGTTTTGCTATGTGTAGTGTAAAATTAGTTAAATCATAATTATTTTCAAAAAAAAGGATGTTTAATTATTCATTGCTAGAAAAGTTCGAAGTAAGTAAAGTACATAAATAAATTTGTGAATCTAGTTTAACCAAAACACATTTGTTTCGTGACTTTATTACTGACGATAGTAATAAAATGTCTACTTATTTAAGTTACTTATTTTTTGTTGCAATAAAATTCATATTTTCAAACATAAATGGCTCTTGTATTTTCGGTCAACAATTGTCCTAGTTCATTAAAAATATATGTATGGCTTCATGAATGCTAAGAAAAACACGAAAAACAAGCAATATGCAAGCAAGCAAATGTCTAAGTTATTTTACCACTTCATAGTTTTAATCTAACGTATTACAACTTATAAAGGTCAACACGGCATTAGGCAGTGGGGCACAGTTTGGTTAGTCTGTTTTAAGTTGTACAGATTCAGTTGGTTGGGGGGAAACATTTCAAAATCATTGCATTATTCCAATATTTCTGGTAAAAATACCTATGTTTTTTTATCTCTTGATGATTTCTCACTCGTGAAAATTTCCCAAGTCCCGCCAGTCACAAGAATATTTATTGTGTAGCACAACACTATTTACCTGACAAACTCACCGGTATAACAAACCGGACACTTTTTTCGTAGTCCGTTCTGTTCGACAGCGTAGTCGAACAGAACGGACTATTTTTATCCGTTCTGTCCTACCGGTAGAACAAACGGTAGGACAGAACGGACTAGACGTTAAAAAGCCCCATACCCTTAGTCGCCTCTTACGACACCCGTGGGTAGAAAGAGGTAGTGACATTGTAAGCCGGCACTACACGGCGCATGTATGTCATTTTACTAAAAATATTAATATATTTTTTCCGCGTACATTGAATTCTCAAAAATATATTAACAGGGAGGAGTTCATATACTAATTAAATTACAGAAAAGCAATGCGATGGCTTTGTTTACGTCGTCAAGTGATGTTATTGATTTCGCTACATTAAAATTATCTATTTATAATCTGCAAACATATATTATTATTGCAGTACGCACTTATTTGCCTATTGTGGAAAGTTGTAGCCTATCACCTTTTTTGTTCTAGCGAAGAACACCTGAATAATAAAAAGTGCACCATATATGTAATTCCACATTTTGATAACGACCATGATAGAGTATATTTGCTGGGTGCGCGACGGCAGCGCCAAGTACAGGACTTCAAAATAATATATGTTTTGCTTGCATTAACTTGCAAGTTTTTTTTTTTTTATCACTGTTAGCCATGAACTTGCAGTTTACTCAGGAGGTTTTGCCTTCCCCTTTTTTTATTATTGCTAAAGAAAAAAACGCATCGACACGACGTGATAGCTCAATGGGTAGAACACCGGTTAACGTGCAAGCGACTAGTGTTCAAATCCCGGGTCGGGCCTACACCAATTTGTCTTACCAAGTTATCAACTTGTAGGACTGCTTATTTTACTTTAAAACAAGAATAAAATTTCTGTTAAAGTTTAATTGTAATATCTTTTTATTACTACAAATTATTTAGTTGAAATTGTTTAGTAAGGCCCGATTAAACAGTCATTTTAAAGTAAAATTAAATGTCTTTAATGGTTATTTAACCGTGATAGCCCAGTGGGTAGAACACTCGGTTATCGTGCAAACGACTAGTGTTCAAATCCTAGGTCGGGCCTACACCAATTTGTCTTTTCTAAAGACATATGTGTGGTTAATTTATCATGGTTGTTATTGTTAACGGTGAGGGCAAACATCGTGAGGAAACCCACATGACTGAGTTGTACTTAGTCATGTGACAGTGTATTCGTACAAAACGGCGATAGGCCTGCCCCCTATCACGTGAGTACACTGTCCAGGCAAAACGTGGGTACTCTGAACACCAGGTGACAAAGTCACGTGATGTTCAGAAGTATTAGTACCTCTGCCAACCCCTTCGGGGATGTTCGGCGTGAACGTTTATGTTATGTTATGCATAGACACGATAAGTTCTCGAGATAAAATGAAAAGTGACAATTGGTATACCAAAAGTACCTTTTCTGACTACGATGCACAAGACGATCGATTCGTGGTACCTCCTACATTATCACTTTGCAAATATATGACTTTAGATATGCCTTATGCCTCAGACTGCGGACTGCGACACGCTCATACTCTGAAGCTTTCTAACTAAATTTCTGGTTCAATAACCGCAAGATGGAACCTTTAGCGAAAGGCAATTCAATGTGTTTAGAGGTAGATATGATATGTAAACAAGGACACTGATTACTTAAAGATTTATTTAGAACTTAATGATATACTTTTACAGTCGAGTAACAACCTACAACATTAAAAATCTTAAATAAACCAAACAAACACTTACACATACTTTCCTTATTTATACACTGAATATTGAAAGGTATACATATATACAAAGTCCGAAGTATGATGTAATCGAAGCTAGAGAGGTTTGTCAGGAACTAATGGTAGTATATGTTCTGCAATGTTATTTTTGTATGTACAGTAAGTAAAAGCACTGTAACAAATATAAATAAAACTTATATATTTTATGAAAAAGGATCGGCTGGGAAATGAAAATTGCTGAAAGACACAAAATCACTTTTCACAACGGCCAATGGATCAGATATGTATAGCTCAGCTTACAATTTTCGCAGAACGCAAAAAGTCATCAACATCAGCACAATCTTCCTTCACTAATCCTTTGTTTTTGGCTAACTTATTTAAACTCCTGGCAGCTTCACCAAGTTTCTCTACAGTATATGGTTTCCCGTTAGTTGCAAAAACTGTCTCATTTACTTCCTCATACAGTTTTACTGTCACTATGTGCTTGAAATGCCTTTTAAGAGTCTCCAGTATTGAGTCGTGGAGCTCTGTGTCACGGCATACAAGGTTCAGGATGAAATTTCCTGAAAAGATATGCAGAATTAGGATTAGTCTTGGTAAAGAGATTTTTTTTGCTAAATTTTTGTTATTCATGGGGAAATTAAATTCGCAAACAAATATTTTTTTTGCAAGAAAGGAAGAGGAAATAAACATTCTCGGTGTTATTATTTGAAGGGAGAAAGAAACAAACTTCTTTTACTTTTTATTATATTGCTTTTATTCTAATCGATCCAATAGAAGGCAATAAAATGTCGAAATAATAAAAGTCTTTTCATCTCTACTTATAATAATATACAAAGAAGAAAACCAGGTTTGGGATTGCAAAAAATATCAAATAAATAACCATTAAAGACATTTAATATTACTTTAAAATGACTGTTTAATCGGGCCTTACTAAACAATTTCAACTAAATAATTTGTAGTAATAATAAGATATTACAATTAAACTTTAACAGACATCTTATTCTTGTTTTAAAGTAAAATAAGCAGTCCTACCACATAAAGCTATCTCTTCCATACAACCTTTGAATGGTAAGGTCGATAAAAACATAAGTGAAAAACCATAGAAAAAACACATTACATATGATCTTTACCATCGGTAAGAAGCGCGGCAGTAACCATCCTCAATACATCATCCTCGAGGAACTGTTTGGGCGGACAAGACAGTCCCAGCGAGCGATCTTTGCTGTCCATATCGAATAGTATCGCTGAGAAACTATCATCTGGAATAAACAAACATATTAAGGGATCAGGAAAGAGTTAATGTTACAAGTTATATTTTATAATGTCGCTTTGAAGTAATTTATTTACTTATTTGAGGCACACCAACAGCATACATATTAATTCAATCATATGGTTACATAAGTAAATTTCTGCATCTAATATAATATGTCAATTAAAGGCGTACACAAAACTTACACAATAGGCTATTTGACAAAGTTTTGAAAACTATCTTATGGTGTTTATTTGTTTATAAGGAGCCCTAATATAATACTTTTCTGTCTTTATTTTAGCTATTTTATTCGAAAATCTAAAAAGAAAATGCAACATTCGAATGTACCGCGAAAACGCGTTTTTAAGTAATATGGCGGCTGTGGCACATATGACGTCAATTCCGCATTTTAGTCACGTGACAGTCGCATCAAAAAAACCTATTTTAGAAGACGGATTTTGGTTAAATAATGCAATATTTTTATCTCGCATTATTACCAATCGCTCTAAGAAATAAATATTAAGACTGATGAAATAAAAGAAATGTATATTCTTATAACAGTCAAATAGCCTATTATATTTCGCCAAACCTTATATCTAATTAAAAATATATACGTAAAATGAGTTTCTATTATCTGATAAGTTAATTTGAGACTAGAATACATACATATACATGCTATAAATCCCTAGAAGGGGTAGCCAGAGCTAAGGAATTAGAAATTCCTAAGCCACTTTTGGAAAGTTGAGGGGGGAGAAGATGGTAAATGAAAAGTTGTTGGTGATTAGAATAGAATAGAAAAACTCTATATTATACATCACAGAACATTAACATAGATTATGTTCTTAAATAGAAGTACAAGTTGGAATTCTTAGTTACTACAATACAGGATGCCATTATATAGAGTTATGTGTGCGAGTCAGTTCACATTTGTGCGTGTAAGACTGTCGTAAATACACAGACTCAAGATCGCTACAGTGGTATTATTAATTTAGATTAAACCTAAACAGATTAATAGAGGTACTTTTACGAGAATACATACTTAAACTAACGCCATTTTTAAGAGTCTTTTGCACATACATACATATAATCATGGCTATGAACCACTGGGAAGAATAGCGTGAGCTAAATAATACGAATTGCTTCGGCCACTTTTGGATTATGTTATGTTGAGAAGTGAGTTGAGTTGAATGGGGAAAAGAAACTCAACTTGCAAAAGTGGCTAAGGAATTGTGGAATGTCGGTGTATGCAAGAGTACCATAGTATATGTTGACGACCACTGAGGACATACCTAGACCAAATAGAGTGTGCAAAAAAGGCAGGTGTCCAAAGTACGAAGAATAAAAGAGCATGTATGAAAAGATTGATGGATGTGAATGAAGCTAGAGAGGATTGCCAGTGTTGTACAAAGTGGCGATCGATAGTCTCTGCCTACCCCAATGGGAAATAACGGCGTGAGTATATTTATGTATGATTAATATTTAAATACTTACTTGCACTATGAACCTCTTTCAAAAACTCCAGTCCATCTTGTATCCTCACATCCAACAGTTCATCAACTATCAATCCAAAATATTCTTTTGCCACATCCACTATAGCTGGGTCTAAATCTACGGCCACTATTCTCAACTTCGGTAGACATTTCTTCAGGAACATACATAGAGATCCGCCGCCGAGGCCGAGTAAAGCTATTTTGTTGTTTTCGAGTGGTTCTGTTATTCGGACCCCTACTGACATGAATGCATGGTACAGTGATATGTGGCCGTAGTCGATTACTTGCGTCAGCTTTTTATTTCTTTTAACTGAAAAACAAAGTATTATATTATAAATAGCGCATTCGATTCATGATCCTCAAAGACTCTGATCGCACTAAATAATCTTATTGAATATGGGTATAATTTAGACGGTCACCAAAAATATTTTTTAGGATCTAAGCCCAGGCGCCAAATAAACTTAACAACTCCAAAAAAAATTAATCGGCTTTATTAAAAGGGTCCTACAGTATATCATATTATGATCCAAAGTAAATAAAAATGCATCAGAAAAATCGCATGTCCTGTACAAATATTCTTTTTGGTTCCTTAAATGGATAAATGGTCACCAAATAATGTCTTACTCAAAGATTAATATTACTACCAAAAACCTTACTCCAAATTAGTTTGACGTCATCCAAAATACATGATTTGAACCCAGTCTACTTTAATGTAAGACTAAAATTACAATTGCTTCCCTTTATTTCTGAACTAAATCCAAAAAAGCTTTATTAATTCAATGATTTCTATTTTTTCTCATTCTAGATCTCAAAAACAAATTAATGTTATACCTTTAAGTGCCTACGACTGTAATAAACCTATTTAATTTCACTTTGTTGTTTTTTTAACATTTTTATTTAATTTTGCTGTGTAGATAGATAGATAGATAGATAGATAACTCGTTTATTTATGTTAACATAACACCATATACAATATGAAAAACAATACATAAAGTGAAAAAAAAAAAACAATATTTTAAACTTAAAATTAGTGCTATGGTAACACAAACTAGGTCCTAACTCAGTCGTGTCCTAACCTAGTGTCGGCTTAGAATAGCACTACCCCATTTCTTCCGGTGGGTGTACTTAAGAGGCGAATAACGGTATTGGGGCTATTAAGGGATTTTTTGGCGATGCGGTTGGAGATCCATCACCAACAACCTTTATTTTTACCATCTTTTCCCCACTTTACTTTCCAAAAGTGGCCGAGGAACTTCTAGTTCCTCAGCTCTGGCTACCCCTTGTAGGAATTTACAGCCGTGAGTATATGAGATGAGTATTTAATTTTATACAACATTAAACAAATGACGTATGTTTGGGACCCCGAGTATATTTAGTTAATTTCATATAACGATTAATAAGTGACATATGTTTGGGAACACCAGTATATTAATTGGAATTTATGAAATATTCTAGCGATCGTTAGTATTTTTAGCCAAGCGAAAATTACCAAATTAGAACTCATGGTATAAAATATTGGTAACATCAATTTAGTGAAAACATGTAAAATTTAATCTTTTAAAGTCGTCCATATATTTTTATAGTAGTCAATAATACAAAAAATGGATTTATTTAATAATATTTTAGGAAAAGTAATTTGGTGACCATTTATCCATTTTGGTAACCGTTTAGAATTTTATTGGTAGTAAAATGGGTACATTTTTGGGTGGCGCTTAAACACAACCCATTGAATATGTATTGTGTGTTGTGTTACTTACATTTATACAGTACGTAAACTATTTTTTATATTTATACGGTCAAGATCAAAAATAAAGTGAGGTTTAGTAATTAAATTACATAGTAACTTGTCAGATCACATGAATCGGACAGTCGGACTTCACAACTTTTATAGGTAGAATTGAAAACCAAATTATTATTTTTTGTATAAACTACGAAACAAGAAGTTAACTTCTAAATGTTACCAAGATAAGCCGACTGTCCCGTACATAAAACAATCCATCAATTATATTTGCCATTCACCTGTCTTAACCAACGCCTCAGACTGCACCAAGAACTGGTTATCAAGAAAGACCAGTCTCCGAAACACCTTGTCTTCCACCGTTACTTCTTCCACCACGAATTGACCAGAACATGGTGAAGTACCCGAGTGCACCAGAACCCGGCTGCCTACGTCGCTGCCGATTGACAGGAATGGCATCTGAAGGTTTTATACTTGCTTTACCACTTATAGTTCACAAGCTGACCCGACAGACTTCGTTCTGTCAAATTTGCTTATGACAAAGCTTAAGGCGTTTTTTCCGGTACTCTTAGTTCACAGGCGTGAATTTTTTATTGGTCAATTTTTAAAAGAGAAAAGGAATGGCATATGAAGCTCAAGAAATTTGCCAGGAGTATAGTTTAATCTTATAGCATGAAAGAGTACACACGTAGTTAAATTTTTAATGCAACTAATCGCCAAGTTGTATTGTGTTCTGCCAAAGAGCGTAAATTGACTGTCACTGGCCACACTTTGTATTTTAAGCATTTTTTAGGAATACATAAACAGAAGGGATTATGTGCAATATATATTGATAGATTATAGTACTAATGATTTAGTGAATTCGTCAAACAGCAAGTGCGCAATTCAAGATGACATCGCTGACTGACCTGTATATTTAAAGAGTTTTTTTTTTATAAAAGAATAACATAATAAAATATGTTTTGTATTGAATTGCATGTTCAATCGCTAAGTACTATAACATGCCTGTTTCACAAGTTATCATTGTTCTGTCTTAGGGGCTAACCTAACCTATGTACTAAATTAACCTACTTGTCCAGTAAACCCAGGCGGTGCCAACGTCTTAGCCACACCAGCCAGTTCTTCCTTGACCTTGTCCAGGGAGTCGAAGCTGTGACCCCGTCTCAAGGCGACCACCACTAAACGACCAAACCGCGCGGACTCTTGCAACTGCTTGCGACCCGCTGGGGTGCCGAATAACCATTCTGATTCGCTACAATAATTGAAACAATATTATAACGTGATTAAATTTATAACTAGATTGTATACACAGTACAGTGATTGAATATAGGCGTTTAATTTTAGTAAGACTATTATAATAATGAGTATAAGACAAACAAGAATAATCTATTGAGTATAAGATAAACAAGATCCCACCAAAAACATTAAATGTAAAAAAATGCCAAGTCTCTCGATGCAGTCTTTCCATCGTAAAAAGTTTTGAGATCTCATAGAAGCCAAGTCCTATTCAAAATATTTCGTAGTTATAAATCAACATTTAGTAATTGTATCAATAGTTTTCTTTATATTATAATTATAGTGACTTGGCAATGAGCACAAGAAGAAACAAATAAAACGGCATATTTGGAGGAGTTGAAAGTTACACACACCGCATGCGTAAACATTAATATCACAAAATTAATTTTCTTTTGGTTTATCCGTGTCGTCCCAACCGAATTTCGGCAACGGCAGTCAGTCTTAGTGCACTCTCGATTCATTTACTTTTATAAAGCGATGGCCCGTAAGGTATTCTTAATTATTGTATTGGAGCATGTAGTCGGTAGTGACCATCATGATTCACACATAACAAATAATCTGATCACTGGTCTCGTCAGTAACATTTGCACATAATTCCAGGCAGCAAGCAGCTTTTAATTTGTGCTCATTGCCAAGTCACTATAATTATAATATAAAGAAAACTATTGATACAATTACTAAATGTTGATTTATAACTACGAAATATTTTGAATAGGACTTGGCTTCTATGAGATCTCAAAACTTTTTACGATGGAAAGACTGCATCGAGAGACTTGGCATTTTTTTACATTTAATGTTTTTGGTGGGATCTCATTTATTTTTTGTAAGTGTATTTCTTTCTTTTACTTTTAGGTGACCTCACAATTTCTTGGACGTCAGCTACTGCTTTGCTTAGAACCCATTCTCTATCTCTATCTCTTTTGTTTCTTCTCTGAGGCTTCGTTACTTCTAAGGTAGACAAGTCTGGGCGATATATACTTCGGAATCGATTATATTCAGCTATTGCTGTCTCCTGAGCTTTGATACTACTAAAATTCACATTTATTAAATGTAATCCACCCAAACTAGTCACTCTTGAAAGGGCCACGTATGCTTGTTTGACAACTGAAAACTCCCATACATGCTGTATGACAACGAATGAAATAAACACGACCCATCTCCAGGAATAGAGATGACTCTGTGTGGACAAAGGTCGCCATTTATGTACAATATTTCACGTTCCATTACACTATATTTACAATTACTTCTATAACAATAGGGCTTAAACTTATATATATATGCAAACTAAATAGAACTAAACTAACTAACAAATAACTAACTAAATAAATATATATCTACTAACTTACAAACTATAACTAAACTAAACTAAATAACACGTAAAGTTCTCCGAATATCAATTATCACTACAATATTTTTTAGTTTCGAAATAGGTTTTCATAGACAGATGGCGCTATCAAATGAAAATTATCGAATTATTTTGAAGTACTACTTACACTGCGCTTTGTAACGAAACCATAGCGCGATTCAGACAGGTACAACGCCATCTATCGAGCGCACATACAATATTTATCGCAATACAATGGAGTTTTAGCTTTATTAATTTAATGAACTTTATGTATTAATTTGTATTAATGATAGTCTATGTATTACATTTATATTATTCTTTTCTATTCTATGTATGTATTCATCCAATTGAATAGGTACTTGAACAACGAACAAAGTTAACAATGCAGTCAAAATCCATACATAATGTTCTTGCCAAACCGCAAATATAAAATTGTTTTGTATGGCATATCATTTTTTGATGTTTTTATAATTTTTCCTTTATATGTGGCTAATGACCTATCTTGGTGCAAAATTTGAAGTTTCTAAGTCTGCTAGAAGTACCTTAGATTTTTGATGATCTGTCAGTGAATCAGTGAGTGACAAAATGGTGTAACTTTGATCGACCGTAACTCCTAAACTATTAATTCATTTGGCGTGTAATTTCGAACTTAAGCTTGTTCTAATGCCTACTATTATTCACCGAAAACCTAAACTCCTAGCTTTGTCCACGTCGAAGATATAGGGGGGGCGAAACAGCCGCGAACCGCTTCGAGAAAAGATGGTACGGCCGTGCCCGTTTTGCTCGAGACTTGGCAGGGGCACTGCCGTGCCCCCAGATTAAATCTATTGACAACATCAATTTAGATGTATGCATGTCTAATTCAAATACATGGTTATGTTAAGGTGGCTTCTCACTGCGCATGCAACTACGCGCCGCGCCGCTCCACGCGCGAGGGCGCGCCACCCAACGGGAACTGGCGCGGCACCAAGCGTGCCTTCTAGCTTCCAACCACTAAACCTCAGTTTTATTCATCCTATTCTATTCAGCTGTGTAGTGGCTTAGAATAGCACTACCTCATTTCTTCCGGTGGGTGTACGTAAGAGGCGACTAACGGTATTGGGGCTTTAGAGATTTTTGGGCGATGCGGTTGGAGACCCATCAGCAACAACCTTTATTTTACCATCTTTTCGCCACGCAACTTTCCAAAGGTGGATGAGGAGCCTAGCTCTCCACACAGCGCGTGGCGCGTGCAGGGGCGGCGCGGCGCGGGCTAACACGCGCAGTGAGAAGACGGCTTTATAAAGGCATTTTTCAATTATTAATTTTATTTTAAATGCGATATTGTAAACAGGAGAATTAAAATATAATTAGAGATATTTTCTATGAAGCTCGTAACTGATTAGATGCTTTGCTGCTCCAAATGCTTCGCAAGAAGTTCTGAAAAAAATGCCGAATCTGTAGCTCAGGCTACCACTTTTGGGAATCACAGACATGATTATACTTAGTTAGACAGCCAAATAGATTAAGTATAATCTTATTTTCTTAACAGCTATAAACCTCAAAAGTAAAAATTAGAGATTTCTCCAGCCACTATTGGAAATCTAGTAAATTATAATTTAACCAATTCGTTATAATGCATATCTTACCGTCCCTGAGGCACAATGAACACAGCATATTTGTTAACGGGTGGAGTCAGATGCTGCTCCACCACATACACTGTATACCGCGGAGAGTCTTCACCAGGCTGCATCAGATCTAGTACTACCTGCAAGTGATTAAAATGGTTTTATTAATTAGTTTGGATGCCCCTTTGCAAAAGATTGTATCTAAGTGAGTTTTGAGAATAAAATGTTTAAGATTTACAAAACTACAGAGGAAAAATTTATTGAATTATATTATATATTCAATATTTATATTATTGATTTAGTCTCCTTTACAATAAGTACATTTCTAGGGCTAAATTGATATGTGTGCTATAGCAGTATATATTAATTTCATTTAAAAAATAGATCCACATTTTAAACACATACAATATAATACTTTGTGTTACCATAGCACTAATTTTTACTCCAAAAATGATTTTATTCCTATTTGTGTACTATTGCTTTTGTTGTATGGTGTTATGTTAACATGAATAAATGAGTTATCTATCTATCTACACACCTCTTGATCCAGCTCATCCAGATTTGTTCTAGCTAAACCATTAGTGATAAAAGCTGTGTTTTGTGCTGACTTTATAGCTTCACTGACATCATTAGGAGAGCTCATTCTGACCATCTTGTCACCAGCCAAGCAGACTTCTAATATCTGGAATGTTTACAGTCAAATTAACACATTTTTTTTGCATGCTTTGACAACTATTATATTTAAATTACTTATAAGCATTCATTATAATAGTCTAAATTTTGACATTGAAAATCCTTTATTGGTATAACCTAGCATTACCGAATTCATATCAGTAATTAATTTGCATATCAGTAAAATCATATGATCTTGCAAACAAATGTTCATTTACATTATTAAATACATACATTATTACAAACTTACGCTAAAGCTTCAGAATCAAAAGTTCTCAGCAAGTTCCAACCACATTGCCCAGAAATCACCTACATGGTAAGTCACCTTTTAGCTATTCTAAGCAGTCGAGGCATATTGTCTAACAATACCTTCTAACAGTCTCTTACAACACCCATGGAAAGCCATTTGTTATTTGTCAACACTACATTTTTATATAATTTATTATTTCATAATTTGTCATCCGATAAAAAGTTCAAACATACCAAAAAACAGAAAATAGAAGACCATCTGCCCCCTGATAATGTATCTTTTGCAACCGACATTTGTGTTGCAATTGGCACAATTGTCAATGTTATAAAATTGTATGCAATTTTACAGCGACAATATTGCAACTTGCGACACAATCGCAGTTGCTAAAAATACATAATCAGCGTCCCTGAGTGCTATTTACGGGAACGGTTTCATTGACTGTAGAGATAAATCAGTTATCTCAGAAAATTAAATGCTCTTTGGCATGAAAACTTTGTCAATCGAAAGGTTACGAATTATTTAAGTAAAAACTTACTAATTGTGGTAGTTGCTTGAATTTTGTAGCAACTACTATAAAAACTGGCAGAGTAGTTCCATCACCCTCTTCAGCATTTTTCTGTTCAGCCTCATAACACCGCACCACTCTGAACATCCAACATTTATCACAGAACACTTCCAACAGCTTCTCCATTATGTGACTTTGCAACAAAGATATACAAACAAATCTTCCACCTACTTTAAGTACCCTTTTTATCTCATCAAAGTATTTTTCTATCATTTTCTTTGTTTCAGAAGTATTATCTGGCATCAATGCATCTAATGTACCCTTATCAAGTACAACAGAAAACTCTTCATCACCAAAAGTCATGTTTAATGCATCCATGACTAGAAACTTCATGCTTTTTCTTTCACTATTGATTCGGGTCATTTGTTTAATGGCAACTTCAGAGACATCAATATTAGTTATATTGGGGTAACCGACATCATATAAATCTGCACTTATGCTAGAGGTTCCACATCCAGTTATCAGGATAGTATCTTTTGGTTTAATATATTTATGTAGGTGCCCACATAACTCTAAATATTCACCATACCTGTAATGTTAAATATTATTACTGACTTTTTTATGTATTATACAAATAAAATATGTAGTCTTTCTTATTTCATTTCATCAGTTCCCAGAACTTAATACATAAAAAAATATATTTGGTTATATTTAGGTTATGATTAGAACTTACCATTCAAACGCCTTATTTCCGCGTTTTTTAAAGAACTTGTTCCAATAATCCTTCTCGCTAAATTCTTTATGACTTTTAGGAAGAAGATTCATTATAAGAAAGCAATAGAAAAATTACGATTGCGCGTGTTTGTTTACAAAACAAAACCCCAACTTTGATTTTATTTATTGATTGATTTCATAAAGCCGCGATGACACCTACTTAAATGTCAGGTTTACACCACAGATTGAATAGGTTAACACTATCCACGTAGAGATCTAGACCAAAGGAGTATGGTTTATTATGCAAGGGTTATTGGACCAACATGGGACCAACTAAGATTCAGTGTTTTGGATTAATATTTGGATTGATATAACTGAAATTTCAAGTTCATAAAAGCTGGAATGAAATGGATTAAAATAAACGCCATAACATGAATTCAACGGGCCTGATTACGACGTATTATCTTTTCCTATCTTTCTTCCTACTTAAACATTTATCAAGCTATGCATGAAAGAATAGGTAGATGCCTTATAAGCTCGCGCGAATAAAGACTAAAATTCGTCCCGATTCTAGTCTTGTCGTAGCCTGTATCGAGCGTAATCAGGAGCGTGACGTGAACGTGATCTAAGCTCTGAAGTCCTTGAATTAATAAATAAAAAATGACATCTTTTGTGTTTCGCAAATGTACCGATTATGATATACTAGCTGACCCGACAGACTTTGTACTGTCAAATTTGCTTATGACAAAGTTTTTTCCGGTACTCTTAGTTCAATCAGGCGTGAATATTTTATTGATTAAATTTTTCCGGGACAAAAAGTATGATACGTTTTAATTTGGGCCGTTATCTAGCATTCTGTCAAATTTCATTCATATACATTATGTACTTGAGTAGCCTTTTTACCTGCAACGTCCTAACATATAAACTTTCACATTTATAATATTTATAGGATAAATTATACGTTTAGATTTCAAGATATACAGCAGATGACATACTGAGGGCACGTTTTTAGGATCCATTTTATATGCTTTTCGACTTTTGGATCGCCAGTAGGAACCCTGCTGGGATTTGTCAACTTTTATTACACCACCACCGACAGATGAAACGTGAAGTGAAACAGTTTTCTAC
Source organism: Bedellia somnulentella (assembly GCA_963576735.1). Lineage (NCBI taxonomy): Eukaryota > Metazoa > Arthropoda > Insecta > Lepidoptera > Bedelliidae > Bedellia > Bedellia somnulentella. The sequence continues at coordinate 17,375,658 of OY755175.1, read as the reverse complement.
TATAGGTTAATCTGCCAAGCACTATCTTTCAATGTAAAGATTTTTGTCCACCTCTTTCGTGGAATATAAAATCTCTCGGCGCTCGGCGGCATAACGAAAGCTCCAATATCATAGACAAACATATTATGTCTATTTTGCAACGCGGTTCTAGTTCGATCTTTCTAGTCTTTGTGTTTTGTGTTGTTTTTGTCTGTTTCTGACTGAAACTGAATCGTGTTTCGGAAGTTGTTGACAGATTTGTAATTGTAATGTTTAGTTTTTAGTTATTTAAAAATAAATAATGTTATATTTTTTAATTATGACTAAATGCGTATGCTTTCACGCTTTCGCGTGACAAAAAAATGTTGGATATAGACTTTAGTGAAGTGAAGTCGTGGATTCAAACCTTTGGCAACTTTACAATAGCACCTTAAAATAAACCATGGATAGAGATAATAAAAGCAAATGGGAAGCACTTGCGACCGTTAAGAACTTCGATGTTGGTAAGTAAATAATACTATTAATTTAATCATTGATTAAGAATGGCTCTACATAGACTGCTTGTAATTGTAACCTTGTGTTGTAAGTGACGTAATTGATTTAGATTAACCAAACGTTATTCTATAATGATAGCATCTAAATGTGGTATTTCTCTTCCTAGTTCTCATTTGATCCAACCACCATTTGACCTTGAGATCACTGTGGTTTTTTTATATCTTCATAGGAGCCATTGCTATTAAATAAAGCTTCAAATGATCATTCTGCTCACTCTGCAATACTCTTTGGGTTTGGTGATCAGAAGCCTTATGAAATGAGTTAGACCTCAATAGTCATAAGCAGTGACTGTGTGTATACTAAATGCAGTGAATGTGTGTCATGTTAAATCCTAACTGCTCTCTTCCGCCCATTGTTGGCAAATTCTTTTTAGTATGAATTAATGTTAATTAATTACTCATGAAATACTTGATATTAACAATGTATAAAATAAAATAAAGTGAAATCTAGCAAATATGGTGGATTTATTAGAACTCGATAAACAGATAGTACAAACTTTAGATAAAACTCAAATTTAAGAAGGGTTTCCATATGAAAAAAAATACCAAACACGTTTTATTTGTATCAAATTGTTGGGACACTCAAAAAATGATGTCATCAGAGCGAAAATTTATTTTTAATTACGCTTAAGTGTCATATAGTATAGCGCCGTGTAGTGTCGGCTTAGAATATCACTACCCCATTTCTTCCGGTGGGTGTACGTAAGAGGCGACTAACGGTATTGGGGCTTTTAAAGGATTTTTGGGCGATGCGGTTGAAGACCCATTACCAACAACCTTTATATTACCATCTTTTCCCCACTAAAATTTCCAAAAGTGGCTAGGGAATTTTTAATTCCTAAGCTCTGGCTACCCCTTCTAGGGATCTATAGCTGTGAGTATATGTATGTATGTATGTATTTACGCTTACGCTTTCATTTAAAAGTACTTCTGCAATAAAATTTTGATACACATAACTTCCCAAAATCATCAAACTTCTGGGACAGTGAAAAAACAGGAAGTGTAAATTCTTTTGAAACATGCCTTACACATGAATAACATAAATGTTTAAAGGGAGCTCCAATACATCATTGAAGGTATATTCTAGCACCTTCCTTTGGCGCTAGATGGTGTTCCTTGATTTTGTATGTATGATCCAAATTGAGTGAGAAAATATGTGATTCTAAAAAGGTGCTGTGTGAGAAGATGGATGATAGTAAATTAAGAAAGATATGTATAGAGCCAGTGTAGAAGTTAAAGTTAGTAGTGGAGGACCAATCAACTGTCACAATTAAACCTTAGAAGAGGATTAAGTGACCACTGTATAATTATTGTAAAATGTAATTTTTCTTTATAATGACAAAAATAATTAAAAAGAAAACAAAGGACACAATTAGATCAAATATGTGCTCAAAAACTCAGGTGTATGAAGAATAAAAGAGAATGTATGAAAAGATTGATAGATGTAAAAGGAGCAAGAGAGGTTTGCAAGCATTGTACAACATGGCAATCAATAGTCTCTGCCTTCCCTAATGGGTACTAACGGTGTGAGTATATGTATGTATGTATGATCCAAAGTGATCTTCTAAACTATTCTATATATTAATAAATAAAATATAAATATATATGTCAAGACCAAAGGATACCAGTGCTGAGGAACCCTAAGTGTGTGAGTCCACCAACTTGGCTAATTTTTCAGTATTTTATTTTTACAGATAAATAAATTTAAATGAAACATTGAGCAAATGTTATAATATAGTATAAAATGTGCAAGTGTGACGACTAAAAGTATTAAAACTTCTAAATGTAAATTTTACATATTGCATTTGTAACCTGTGTCGTGGTGTTGATACCATATTATTGCACCTCCTAAAATACATTATTCTTAAACCATCATGTAGTCCTGTTATCCCTCATCAGGGACATAGGGCCCTAAGAAGAGATCTCCACTTTTCTCGATCTTGTGCGGCAGCTTCCAGGTCCTTCCAGCTGAGTTCAGTTGATGCAGCCTCTTTTTCAACTGAGCGCCTCCAAGTGGTACGGGGGCGACCAGGCCTTCTTTTGCCATACGCTTGCCACTTTAACCCTTGTTTCGATAGATGATTGTCTGGTCTTCTCAGTACATGTCCAATCCAGCGCCATTTCCTCATAAGGATCTCCTTGTCGATGGGCTTTTGGTCAGTCAACTCCCACAGCCTTACGTTTGTTATGGTTCGCGGCCAGAAGATTCCCAGAATGCGTCGTAAACATTTGTTCACGAAGACCTGTAGCTTGCTGGTTACTTCATTTTTGACGAGCCATGTCTCGCATCCGTACAGGAGGACTGATTTTATATTGGAATTGAACACTCTGATCTTCGTACGCTGTGTTATAATGGAAGATGTCCACACCGGTTTTAGTTGGGCGTACGCGGCTCTTGCTTTATTGATGCGCGCCTCTATATCCGCTTCCGCTCCCCCTCTGGGGTCCACGACGCTCCCGAGGTAGGTAAATCGCTGCACTTGTTCGGCAACCTCACCTTTGACATAAATTGGCGCTTCATCTCGGGTGTTAAGGCGCATGTCCTTGGTTTTGCTGCAGTTGATGCGCAGCCTTTCTTTTGCAGCTTCATCTGCGAGGTCGTCTTTCTTGGATTGTAGGTGGTTGCGGGATGTGGCGAGTAGACAGAGGTCGTCTGCGAAGTCTATGTCCTCAAGGGTCTTACCATGTAACCACGGCAGCCCTCTCCCTTCCTTGTTGGTTACTCTTTGCATCACATCATCCAAGACAAGTAAAAACAGCAGCGGTGATAACAAGCAGCCCTGTTTCACTCCGGCGGTGACTGTGATCGGTTCAGTTAGTCGGCCTTGGTGCATCACTCGACAAGAGGAACCCTCATAAAGGCATTTAATAATATTTATAACCTTGACCGGTATACCTCTTCTCTTTAAAGTTCGCCAGATACTAGACCATTTCACCCGATCAAAACGCTTTTTCGAAGTCCACGAACAGGGTATAGAGTTCGTTCTGCATTTCATTGCACTGTTCCAGGATCATCCGCAGTACGTTAATCTGGTCTGTGCAAGATCGCCCCGCTCTGAATCCACTCTGCTCGTCCCTCAGCGTACAGTCAACTGCGCTCGTCATTCTTTCTAACAGGACTTTACATAAAATCTTGGAGCACACTGGTAGCAAGTTAATTCCTCGCCAATTGGAACACTGAGACAAGTCACCTTTCTTAGGCAGTTTGATAACGATCCCCTCTTTCCAGCTATCAGGCACTTGGCCTGTTTCCCATATGGCTGTCATCAGGGGCAATAGTATCTCAGCCGTCACATCTGCATTGGTCTTAAATGCTTCTATCGGGATTCCATCTTTACCAGGAGATTTTCCACTTTTTAGCTTCTTAATGGCTCGGACAATTTCAGCCTTGCTCGGCGGATCGACTTTGATGTCTAGGACATCGATTCCTGTCTCACCATCGTCATCAGCTTCAGTATCAGTGCTCAATGTCTGAAATACCTCTTGAAAGTGCTCATGCCATCTCTGCAGATGCTGATCCATGGTATTCTTAAACCATAACGAGTAATATTTATCATCATGGCTATAAATCCTATAATGGGTGGACGTGAAACGGCCCTGTAGTGACCAATTTTTTAAACCACCCATAACGGGGTCAGAATGAGCAAGGCTTTTGGGAGTTGAATGTGTATAGATGTTAAAATAAATAATGGTGTCTCTAGCTACATTTCTCAACAATCACTTATAAACCAATTTATTTCTCTTCTAATCATTACTGCCCTTAAATTTTTCTTATTTGTATCTTTTCAGGTGTAAACAATGACAGCCACCATGAATCAGTATTCCACAGAAATATGCAACAAATTGAAATTTTCCACACTGCAACATCCACACCAATTAGTTTACTAGTTCAATCACTTGTGCAGCAACTATGTTCACTTCTTGAGAAAGATCCAACGAGGTCTGAGCAGCTGTATAAAACAATATGTGAGAAACTGCACAGCATGAATCTCATTGATGACACTTATGCTATGGGAGAGTTTGAGGTCATGAGAAGTCAGTACCAGAAGGCCCTATACCAACTTGTTACAGTCGCAAGTGGATCAGAATTACCATCACTGCCAGTGTCCTGGCCTATAGTTCAGCCATCTGGTCTGGAATGGTCAAGATACCATCGCGAGTTTGAGGAATTGTACTTTATAGCAGGTGGTGGGTTTGGTAATGTGTTCAAAGCAAAACATAGGCTTGATGGCGTAGAGTATGCTGTCAAAAAAGTATTTATTAGGTCATCTGATGTAAACTCAATCATGACACATTTAGCTGAAGTAAAAACTATTGCTAGTTTGAACCATCCCAACATTGTAAATTACAAGGCTGCTTGGCTGGAACCTATGATTCAATCTGTAAAAAAGAAGACACAAAAACACAAATATAACATGGATATGGATGCAGATTATGGCACATTCAATAATATGACTGGAACTTTCCCCAATATCATAACTTCATTCAAAACCCATAATTCCAAAGAACTTTTCAACAACCATGCAGAAACGCAAAGCAAATCAGATTTTGTGATAACATTCAGAAATTCTGACAGTCAAGAGATTGATAGTGGTAGTGAAGACATTATTACTAACTCAGAATCAGAAGATGAAACTTCATCGCAAGAAGAAAATGCCATTTGTAAATGGCTGAACACAAAGGAATATGAGAATTGTTCTCGAGTCAACTTAAAATGGGCAACACTGTATATTCAGATGACTTTTTGTCAGCAGACTTTAAAGGAATGGCTCGATGAGCGCAACCTTACTTTCCAATCACCATCAAGAAAGAATTCTGCAGAATTACTTCTCCAACACAGTGACTCTACTGAAAATAGTTGTCTGGAGACTCCAGTTAGCTCTGACATGAATTACCCAATAACCTGGACCCATATTGACGTACTATTAGACATGTTCACCCAACTAGTTAATGGATTACATTACATACACTCTCGTGGAATAATACATCATGATATAAAACCAAGTAATGTGTTTGTTGCTCAAAGCCTGTCAGGGCTTCAAGTGCAGCTTGGAGATTTTGGTCTGGCATGTCCGTTGCAGAAGTCTCACAGTGGATTGGCTCTTGGTACGCATTTGTATGCAGCGCCAGAACAGCTGGATGGACAATGTAACCCTAAGGTAAGTTTCCTTGCATGGATATTGAGAAACTCAGTGATAGAGTCTATCTGTACCTACATATATGTACAAATAGCTAAAAATCCCTAGCAATAGTAGCCAGAACTTAAGAATTAGAAATTCCTCGAATTTTTCAACTTGAGGAATGAGGAAAAGATAGTAAAATAAAGGTTATAGGAGACGGTTCTCCCACCGCATCAGCCAACAACTTTTTAAGCCCCAAAAAACCTAAGTCACCTCTTACGAACATATGCAAGGGTAGAAATGGGGAATTGCTATTCTAAGCCGACACAATAATACAGATTAGGGATAAATAGTATTACCTTTTTTACATTCATTTTGCAAAACACTGAAACACTATCTCATCTATACTCACATACAGTGATATATCCCAAAATGAATTGTGTTTGTGATAAACAATTTCTCATCCACTTGGAGGAAAATAATTTCTTATTTGTTATTGTTTTCCAGCTTTGTTGTCCTTGAATTAAATAAAAGACCATCAGTACCATAGTCTTGTGTCCTGAGGGTGTCCTAAAGGGTTGAATTTTTAAAATACTTTTTATAGCGCTTACTTACTCTCATTGTTAAAGATACCCTTGTACCACAATTCAAGTTACAGAAATGAACAAAAATTGTACACAACTATTATACCTCCCTTCTCTATTTTACCATTTTGAATGGGTGAGTCCTATCCACCTATAGATAGATATGATTTTTCCCCTTTAAGTCTCTATTTTTAAAAAAGCTTTTTTGTGCTCACTTTCTCAAGCTCAAGTTTGTAGGTACTGATGCGTTTTTTTTTATGTAAACTTCATTACCCTATATTGTACTAATCAAATAAGGAAAGAAAAATTTTGACACCAGCTACCACTGTTCTTTGCTTGCTTTTTAACACCTTACTGGTGTCAACGTTCTCTATCTCCAAAGGTGCCGAAATCGACTCTTCTTCTTTCTTTGATTGATTAGTAAAATAATTCCTACATGAGGTTTCATGTATGACTAAGTCAAATCAATTACCCTATTTTAATTTAAAAAAAATATTCTTCTAAGTGAACAATAAATTAAGTTACATTTAAACTTCACATCCCTATTTCTACTCCTCAGGGGTTAAATTCCAAAAAAATCCTCATTTTTTGTTCAAAAAGATATTAAAAGAAAATCTTCATACTAACATTAATCTATTTCAACCCCTTTTAGCCATTTTCAGCAATAAAAGGTAGCCTACGTCCTTTCTAAAGGCTAGCTCTATCTCTGTACCAAATGTTACAAAAATTGGCTTGGAGGTTAAGACAAAAAACCCTAACAGACAGACAGACTGAGTTACTTTTAAGTTTATAATATTAGGGAGGATTTTGCAATACATCTCTTTCTTTCGGTTTAAGCCTATTTTAATGCTTTCCACTTTTTCTATGCTAATAATACCCTTATCTTAAGAGAACAGATTAGTTTAATGTCCCCATTATTCACTTTGTGACCTGGTTCTTATTCAATTTAATTGGGTAACAAATCCTCTCTTATTACTTACTTATTTCTATGTCAGACTGTTTGTTTGTATGTTTCATAGATAACCACGGCACCTTCAGGACTCGAAATAAACTTGCATTTTAACTAATAGCGAATAGAAGAAGCTCCTAGTTATAGCTTCAGAGCTGTAGGGTGGATGAAGTTCGGTTTTAATACCCAATTCTTCAATAAACACCCTTATTTTGAGGGGCATGTGTGAACAGGCCCTGTATTGATGCAGCATGAACCGCGAAGTCCAGTATTTGGTCTTTCTGAAATGCTACTGTAGTGTACCACCACAAGTTAACAGAACTATGACTTTATAGCGTTAATGTCGATAAATGTCCAATCCAAGAAAAAAACAACCTACCAATTGCCAACGTTCCGAGATCTTTGGAGTTTCGTCGGTAACTTTGCCTTTGCGAAGACCCATACTGAAGATTGTCTCCTACTTCTGGATCATACTGATCCAAGTTTCGTCTTCTGTGGCAATTTCAAAAATATGTATCGATGTCCCATTGTCGAATCATTGAAGCATTCTAGACTCTAGTCCACACGAACTTGTTTCTCAGTTTGAGAGAGCGAACGCGGTATCCAATTAAACCAGATCTTCCTCACTTCACGATGTTGACAGTGACAAATGACATGAACGCTCCCTAAACTAATACCTAAGATCTTCTTGACGTCCTTCTTCTTCCTTCTTTAGTACATACTTATTCTATACACGTATTGAACGCGGACAAATTTTATTGACATTAGTGTTTTTTTTAAATTATGAGAAGTGGGCAACGGTTTTCTGTTTTTGAATAAATATACTTTTGAAGAATGTATATCACCGATGTGTTCCATTTTAAATTAAGTGCATCTCAGAATTTATCGAGTAGCCTACATACTATAAGAATAAAACAGTGTAGTACATTCGTCTAATATGTCTGACATGTTAGCCCCATATATTATGGAACTATGGTGGCTACCCAACCACGTTATTGAGAATTTGTACTTACATTTATTTTAGTTTAAATTATATCAACCTGTTTAAAAAGCTAATTAAAATATTATTTCAGTTATCTCAGATAAATAGACTATTAGGTCTTATAATATTGTAAGTTCAATTTGTGTTTAACTTTAAAAATCTATTTTTTGTTATTTCAGAGTGACATGTACAGTTTGGGCATCATTCTCCTGGAAATGGTAGAGCCTTTTAGTACAGACATGGAACGGGTCAAGACCATAACAGACCTTCGCAAAGGACAGATTCCAGCTCACCTAACTGCCAACTATCCTAAAGTAGCCCACATCATTGGCAAATTGGTTCAGCGCAGACCCAGCAAAAGATTGGACACAACAAGATTACTCGAAGAACTAAAATATTTGTCAGAAAACAAGGACGAAACCATCAAGTCACTGCGAGAAGAGTTAGCTGCTAAAGATGATGAAATCCAGAAACTAAAAATGATGTTAGCCCAGTTCCACCACCAGTCTTGATATGTACTTAAATTGTGTGTGTATGTGTGTGTACGAAGTGACCTATAGTAATATAAAACTTTTTATAAATTTGTCTTTTTTTTGTTATCTCTATAACACTACGGGATAAATAAAAGTTCAGGGATATAAGTAATAATATTCTTTATTTACAAACAATACTAAATCGCACATAAATTATGTTCTAATCTAAATAAAAATATATTTACACTTCCTCGTAGTAAACCAGTACTTTAAAGGTAGAACTGTAGTAGCCAATTTTCGTTGTGTTGGCAGTTTCGAAGTTCAAGCTTCACTGAAGCTAATTTTGGCGGGTAAATTTAAACGTAACGGTTTGTGGGTTCCGCTTACAAGATGTTGTCTATGGCGTGGATCACACCGTTTGTCGCTGGAATGTTGTGGGTTATCACTTGGGCGTTATTCACCTTTATCCGACCTGAAAATATTTAATGATTGATTATTTTTGTACTATCATAAGATTATAAATATACTGGTGAGCAAGCTGGCCTTGGCTTTATTCCCCTATTTTCCGTAGGCCTCTCCCTTGTTACATGTATGCACTGTCCAAGCAAAACGTGGGCACGTACTCTGAACACCAGATAACAAAATTGTCATATGAAGTATTAGAACCTCTGCAACCCTTCGAGAATTCACAAGTTCTTCTGCCCAAATAATTTTTCATTAACAGTAAATGTTATGTTAAGTGGAGAAGTACTTTAACTTTGTTATATGTATTTCTTCCCATGGGTGATCTTAAGAGGCGACTAAGGGTATCGGGGCTTTTTAAGTGATTTTTGGGCGATGCGGTTGGTGACCCATTTTCTGATTCTGAAGCTCTGGCTTCCCCTTCTATAGCCGTGAGTATATGTATGTTTATTAAACATGATGGCGAAGTGACAGAAGCTGTTTAAGATTATCCAAACTGATGTATAAGTGATGATAAATAAGTCGTTTCACTCTTCCTCAATTTCGCATCTACTTGACATACATACTCCATCTCAAAAGATCTTTATGAAAACCGGTTCGTTAGTGCCTTCATCTGTCGCGTTTCCGCGACGCTCACTAATTGTCGTTCTAACTCGTGGAAGGGTTACTCACACTGCGTGTCGTTAGGTAAGTGGCAGACTTCAGATCCTATGGCCAACAATGGCTATCGATTATATTAGCACTGCCGATTGCAACTTATGTTTCGCAATTGTTCGGGTTATGTCAGTTATTCCGGGTCTTCAGTTAATTTATAGAGTGTAGCAACCAACATTTCAATTATAATAGAATGAATACTTCTTTTAATAATGATTCAACATTGCCACTATAAACAAATTACTGAACAGTCAACATTAAACAAATTAGTCTGATAAATTTTTGCTTACCGGCATTCTTCTGCAACGTCAAAGGCTTAGCGTCCTCCATGGAGTTCCTTAGCTGGTAGTACCTCATACCGGCGCTGTACAGTGTCCCGGGGAGCACATGTCTGGCCACCAGCGCTCGGGCCGCCACGCGGTCGCTGTATTTGGATAGTTCTGCCGGCGGAATTCTGGCGAACGCCGCGTCAGTTGGCGCGAATATAGTGTAGGTTTTGCTTTCTGGAATGGAGAAAAGCTAATGATAATACCAAGTCTATTACGTTGTAAGCGTTCTGTTTTCGTTTACCTAATAAATTGCTTAATTTCGGCATTTAATAATCCCATCTCTTCTCTTCTGTGTCTTACCAGGCGATTAAACGATATTGGGATCGCCATTTCTGGGTGGAATGAGTCATCAACGAGATTATTATCAAAAATTATCGTATTTCTCGGAAATGGCTGAGGAATTGATTACATAATCCCCTTTTTGTGATTTTAAAACGGACGTTCACTTACTTACTTTTTTATAATTAGTTAGTTTTATGGGTATTTTTATAATACAGTATCCGAAATACATACATACTTACATACATATACTCACGGCTATAAATCCCTAGAAGGGGTAGCCAGAGCTAAGGAATTAGAAATTCCTCAGCCATTTCTAGAAATTTGAATGGGGCAAGGATGGTAAAATAAAGTTGTTGGTGATGGGTCTCCAACTGCATCGCCCAAAAGTCTCTTAAAAGCCCCCAATACCGTTACTCGCCTCTTACGTACACCCACCGGAAGAAATGGGGTAGTGCTATTCTAAGCCGACACTACACAGCCAATTAAATGTTGAGTTTTAAAGTTTTCGCAGGATCGTATTAGGTGAAGATCCGTGCTTTCTGCATACCCCAGTAGAAACTAATGGCGTGAGTATGCCAGTCGCTATAAATATAATGACCGATGCTTTCATTAAAAAGTATTCATCATCAATTTAGGCAATAAGGTTCCGACCCCATGTAATCAATGCATGATGGAAGCCCTGAACAGCAATGAGTATCTATTAACTATTCTGTAGGATAAAAATCTTACCAGCTAGAGTTTCCGCGAAGCCACTGGCATAGACAGCCTTCAAGAAAGTGGTGAACCGCCTATCCCTGTCAGCTTGCAGAGTTTGTACCAAGTCTCCAACTGGCAGCGGGAACATGACACGATCGACTGCATGAGCTATACCCTGGAATTGATATAACACCTTTTTATCATATGATGTACTCGTTACCCTTGCTAGATTTGTCCAGTTATTTACACCAGTTGTATAAAGATTGTTTGCTCGAGTACGAAGTACGATTTTGGTTTTATACGTGGCGATTTTTGTTACAGTCACCAGGGCTCTATTTGGATTGTTCCCAAACAAATACAAAAAAAACTGACTTAGAAAAGATTTGTGTTAGTGATTTTCTCACAACTATACACCTTCCAATTAAATACCGTGGCTATATTTTATTTGTACGAAGTGATAGATATAAATTATAATACGATTTGGTTTTGGTATTGTTATTCCGAGATAACTTACTTACTTATACTCACGCCTATTATTTCCATTGGGGTAGGCAGAGACTATCGATCGCCACTTAGTACGATCTTGACAAACCTCTCTTGCTTCCCTTAAATTCATTATTCTTCTCATACATGCTTCCTAGATAACGAGAAACAAAAAATGTTTAGGATATTTTACCTGAGGTATATGAATGTCTTTTTTATCTTCCAGCACTCTTGCTCCATTGATAGTTGTTACCCTGACTTCATTCCACTCAACATCATGCATGTCGTACTGATTCACCCTTAACTGAGTACCAGCAAGCGATACGCCAGTCATCTCGTCTTGAAGGGATGCTATATCAAAAGCGCCCGGGATCACATGGTGAAGAAGAAGCTGCAAAAAAATAATACTGTAAATTCGTTCAGTTTAGTTTTAACTTACAACGCAAAAAAATCAGTGTAACTTACACCACTTAGAAGGCGCGGGTTATCCCTGAATTTTTCCTCGGCTCTGTCAGGACCGCCAAGTTGAACCAACAAAGTTCTGAAAGCTTTGTCAGTAGGTGCAAAGATTGTGTAAGGACCAGTCTCATTCAGAATAGTGTCGAGTCCTGACTGTTTCAAATATTTTGCTGTCGCAAACAACCCGCTTTCTTTCAGAATATCTACTAAACCGGGGTTAATTTGTCTTGCAAAGTTGGAATGATGATGAGACTCTAACTGAGCGGGATTTATTGTGCTTGAACCGATGACTACCAGATCTTCATCTTTCGTTGTAGATCTATAGGACGGAGTAGTGTTGACAGTTGTCGAACTTGGCACGTATGTATTTCTAGTAGATTGAAGAAGGCTGTTTCTTTCAGGAGTGATAGAAGATTTTGGAATAAATCTCTCAGTTGTTGATGCTATTCTAGTAGTAGGTGTGTAAGGTCTTGAAGTTCTCGTTGTAGGAGTCGTTGCACTCTGTCTGTAGGCGGTGCTAGGTATTGGAGTAGTGTGGAAAATAGGGTTGTTGTGTCCAGTTGCACCATGACTAGTCATTGTCACAAAACTCGAGTAACTTGAAGGATGATGGGACGAAGCTCCTACATAATCATTTTCAGATGTTGGTGGATTAGGTGTAGAGCTTACGAAGTTGTTTGAGATTTTCGTTGAGCCTGGAAGTTGGATTTCACCTCGCTTAATTTTACCTAAAATATTCTCAACTTCTGGGCCTTCTTCTGTTTGTTGACCATTAGCTTTTACGCCTTTTACTTTGTAAGATCCGTCGTCCTGTTCTTCTAGGAAAACAAATGTCACCTTCTTTTTGCTTTGTATAGAGTTTGGAATTTTTGAAACTTCTTCAAGCTTTCCGTTTTCGGACTGCTTAATTAGTTCGAAATCTGCACCAGGTGGTAATACACCTTTTGTTAAGTCTTCAAAAGAAATTCTGTTTTCTTTTTGTGGCGATGCTGTGACAACTTGTGAAAGGCTAGAGCCATCAGCAGTAATGGCTGCAGCACCTTTTGGTATAAGATTTGGGTTAGTTGTCCGAATCACTTCGAATTTTTGACCATTTAGACTGATCTCCCTTGAAGAAAAGTTCTTTTCGTTAAAATCTTCAGGGTTTTCTGCTAAAGCCACACGAAGTTGTTTGAGAATGTCAGGTTTTTGCAGTAACGCTACACTTTTTGCTCTCAGGTTATCATCAAAACCTTTGGTTTCACTTTCTTCTAACAGACTTTTTATTTCGTTGTAAAGTTTTTGTTTGTTCTTATCTTGTGGGGGAGTCCTTGGTCGGGCCGTTGGTCGTGTTCGGTGATAACGGCTGGTTGTCGGTCGTGGCGTTGTGGTTGTAGTTGTAGTGGTGGTAGTGGTCGGGGTAGTTGGGTGTTGTTTGTCATATATTTCCAGAGCTTTTCTGAAGAGATCAGTCTCATGGGGCTGAAGCGGCCTACGTTTTTCCTGGCTTCTATTAATTAGGTCATCATAACTTTCTGTCGATGAAAACAAGGGTAGGCTTTTTGTTGCTTGTTTGCTTACAAATTCTTCATGCAATTTTTCCACTTTTTCTTGTTGTTTTTGCTGTTGTTTTTGTACAAATTCTTGATGTTTCTGGATTATTCTTTGGCGTTCTTGCAATTCCTTAAGTTTCTCCAGGTTTTCTTTTGATTGTTGTTCAAAGAAATTTTGTATTTGAGATGTTTGACCATCACCAAATAGAGGTGTTTGGCCTATACTCTGTTGAAAAGGTATTTGCGCGTCATTTAAACTTGGGTTCTGTGGTCCTAGATTTGGAGCCGGTTGCACGGATATTTGGCTCGGTGGACCAAAAGATTGTTGTGTTGGTATGGTTGGCAGAAAAGCAGCTTGGGTCGGCCTTTGTTGTCCTATATTTACGGTGTTGCCTTGAATGTTTGGATTCTGATTGAAACCTTGGAAGGGATTTCCATTGTTTTGGAAGGAAGGTACTGTTGGAAGAACTTGGTTTTGGTAGTTAGGAGTTGGCTGCGCAATGTGAGGAGGTAGATTTTGGAAATTGTTTTGTAATAAATTTGGCTGAAGATTTTGTGGTTGATGGAAGGAGAAAGGGTTATTGTTTGGTACAGCATTTTGAAGCTGACCATTGTTTCCGATATTTTGGTTTGGGGGCAAATTATGGGCGTTAAACTGCGGAACGTAGGATTGGGCAGTAGATTGTTGATTTGGGAATATAGGCGGCTGATTGAAGAAGGGTGATGGAGTTGGGTTTAACAGCGCTGGTTGCGGTTGGAAATTCTGAAGCGGCGAGTTTACACCGAATCTCGTTTGATGTTCGTTGAAACCGGAATGGCCTAAGGATACTTGTCTTCTTCTGTCGAAGTCATTGTCTATCTGTAAGAGAGAAAAAATAAAGTTAGTTGTTTTTCAATAATACTTTTTATTAAGCTAATACGCTTAGGGCCAGTTTTTTGATCCGTGGTTAACTCAACAATTTGTTAAATATCGTAACTATTAGTTAAATATCAGCAAAATGCATTTTTTGACCCGTGGTTTGAGTAACTAATGGTCAAATATCGAACCAAAATGGATTTACGATTTAACTACTGGTTAGTCATTTAACTATAGTCAATGTAACAAATGGTTATATTTTTAACTCCGGATCAAAAAACTGGCCCTAAGTGAATAAAAATTTAAATTGGTGCTTAATGATATACATCAAAATGACGCAACTATGGAATATAACATTAAGTGCCCATCAACTGTTTAATATGTTATGAACTGTTATGTATGCATGATTAGCAAGATGATGATTAAGTCAAGAAATGGGAAAAAAATAAGATAAGGACATACAATCACATTTAATTGTTTACTTTTAATTTCATGGCTTCTTTATATTCCTAATAGGTTTTTCAAGATATTTGTTTACAAAGCTGTGTAGTGTCGGCTTAGAATAGCACTATCCAGTTTCTTCCTGTGGTTGTACGTAAGAGGCGACTAAGGGTATTGGGTGCTTTTTAATGGATGTGGTTGGAGACCCATCACCATTAACCTTTATTTACTATCTTTTCCCCAGCATAACAATTTTCTGAATTTAATTTAAATAGTAACCATTCGTATTATATGACACTCACATGAAAAGATGGAGTAGTTCTGTTCTAAGCTGATACTACACAGTTTCCAAACTACACTACGTTTGATATTAGTCTATAAGTAACAAGTAGGTGCAAGCAAGTAATCTAGATAGTTTACTAATCTATTGAAGCGTGCGATGCGCGAGGAGATCAGCATCTCAACGGAAGACGTCAGCGTGTGCAGCTTGAGCGCGCAAGAAAGTGCATTCCGTGTGCGACCATCTTTACTTTGCACATCGCTTTCCGCCATTTGTAATAGCTGTTTTTGCATTCTATGGCTCGTTTTTAGTTGTTTACTGATGACTTTTACTTTATATTCATTTTAAAATATTTACGTATGTACACGGATAATTAGATAACGATTATAAAATGTTTTTTTTTTCAATTTTACCGTTATTAGGTGGGATTGCTGCGAAGATGCGATTAGGGGATATCATTAACTTAACAAAGACAAGAACCAAGAGCATTTTTATTTGTGTTTTGACGATAAGACTGTCCATCCCCGGTTAAAATGCTTAAGTAATAAAGAATTAATTCTAAAATACTATCTACCTTTACTTTAAGTATATTCCTTCGAACACGCTTATAATTGAGAAATAGGCTACCTATTTCCAGAATTATCCTGGGGATATCGCCTAATGTTCTGAGAAGCTTATATAATGAAAATAAGAAATTTGTTTTTTAGCGAACCCCGGGTCGTTGACTAGTTTACATCAGAAATAGATTCGGAAAACGATAAAACGTCTATATAATGAATAGCTAACTTCCCTGACGATAACTTAGCATGACAATAATTGCTTTATCATTATAATTGGCACTTATTAATGCTTATTAAGAAAAGCGGATAAATAACCGATATATCATCAAGATGTCGTGATCGATAAATGTGACTTAATTTTTAGTCAGGCTACGAATGAAATGTTTAAACTTTTATTACCATTCTAAATATTGTACATACTAGAGTAGAAAAGTGTCGTATGAAAAGATGTATGTAAATAAATAAGACTCCAGAGATTGGTAATGAAATCACAAAGTGTCAATTTATGGTCTCTGCTTACCCCAATGAAAACTAATAGCTTAAGTAACTAAAACAACTATGTTGTTTCCAAATAATTTTGTCAGAGCAATACTACTACTAGTAGAATTTAATTTGTGATTCGCTGTGCAGTGTTAGACTATAACTTGACCAGCTACCATCCAAGCAAAGAAAAACATTAAACCGTTTATAGTTTATTCATCAATTTTACACTTTCGAGTTAATGTAAAAAGACATTAACGTGCTTCCGTAAATTTTTAAGATTTTTTAGCATACATATATAATACATACATTCATATACACACGGCTATAAATCCCTAAAAGGGGTAGCCAGAGCTAAGGAGTTAGAAATTCCTCAGCCATTTTTGGAAGCTAAGCGGGAAATGATGGTAAAATAAAGGTTTTTGGTGATGGGTGTCCAATCGCATGCCCGAAAATCCCATGAAAAGCCGTAATACCCTTAGTCGCCTCTTTCGTACACCCACAAGCAGAAATAGGGTAGTGCTATTCTTAACCGACACCACCTACAGAGTAAAAGGTTAAACGACAGAACGATATTTTATTACTAACAATTGGGCTGTCTACCTCCTGCCTGTCGGTCTTTCTCTCTGTCTCCAGGGCAGTACTCGTATTCTCTATCTGTCTTAATTTCTTAAATTGCCTGAGAATTTTATGATGCTCTGGCGACGCGTTTTTATAATTCATTTGCGTATCTGCACTAGATCTGCTTGTCACCTATCTGTTACACACAATAATGTCATCGCGTGATTCTTTCTTTTGTAATTCATGTCATTCATCAGCCATCTTTCAGTAATTGTAACAGGAATTTTAATGACGCTCGGACGAGAACTCGATTAATTCGCGTTTCACTAACCGATTATTGTTGATTTATTCGATAAAAGATTAGATGTTCGGGTTACAAGTATATGTTTGTTTGATTTATTATGCATCGGCTTTGAAATATCTTAATCTTGGATATTCCACATAATATGACGTATGCCAATAATTTATAGTTGATGTTTAATACTTATTCATTCTGTGCAAGCTACTGCCATTTTAGTTTCATTCGTCTCTGTCGAGGCATTTCAATGTTAGGCGACGCGAGAAACTGTTTCAAAAATATTGTTATTGCTGGCGAATTTATCTAGCGTTTTGATTCACGAGGTCTGCCCATAATAAAGACTATAATACCCGCAATTTTCTCACTTCAAGCTTTTGTCTTTTTCAAAACAAAATTTTAATTAGGTTGGAGTGGAAACAATGCCCCTTTGCTAGTACGGAAAAAAAATTATTCGATGAGTGTATCTTAAGGAATTGTGGAATTTCGATCGTATATATTTAATGTCAGAGGTATCAAAGTTAATTACGTGACTACCACTTTAAGCAAACATTTACCATTCTCGTGATAAGGGGCAGGGCTGTTTCCGCTTTGTAAAAACGCACAGTGACATTACGAAGTATAATTTATAAATTCGTTTTCTTACAGTAAGACTACCAATTTACTTCTATTAAACAAACATAGTATGCTACAAACAAACGGTTTTTTAACTCTATGGTAATATAGTATTTAATATTAATCGTAGTTAAGCAGAAATAGCTCAACCCCCAAAAATTCGATCTTGAGATATATGAGCTTTTGAAGTTTGAACTCTTTTGATACTGTGGGTTAGGTTGGGTTTTTAAATAAACAGTTTGCGTGCACTTTTTATAAGAAGAGATTTCACTACTTCATTCAACCCTTTAGTGATACGTTGGCATACTTAACTCAAAATCGACGAATGTGTGGTTACTTCCTTTCTGCTTAAGTACGTCAAATTATGATGTGCAGTAAAAAGTTTTCTATTGTTTTATATGGGTTCACTACGCTTTCCCGAAACACGCTTCACCTTGTTACATTTCTACTATGACAACTCACCTTAAGATGAATTGAACTAAGCTTCATTATGACAAATGATATTACACCGATGGTTCATTTCACCTTTTGACATTTCATTATTGGTTTATTTTGCTTACAGTTCATTACTTCAAATGATGTTTCACCTACGTGCCATTCGAACAACGGTTCGTTTGATGATTTAATATTTTATCTCCCTATAGGCTAGGCAGGTATTCATATTGACTAAAATACCTAAGTATGTAATTAATGCTAGAAATAAGGGTAAGACCTAACTGCGACGGGGACGTGGAGGTATACTTGATGTGAAACATCTTAAGGTGCAATTAGAGGAAATTAGCGGGTATGAGAATAAATGTGGGGAAATGAGGGGCTAATATTATAAATTGGAAAGTGAGTTTGTTTGTTTGTTTATTTGTGCCCCTTTCACGCCGTAACTACTGAACCGATTGCTTTGAAATTTTGCAGACGTATAGTTAGAAGTCCAGATTAAATAATAAAGTACTTTAAATCCCGGGAAAATTATATTCCCGAGGGAAAACTAACATATTGTTTGCTTGCTGGATGGATTGGAGATGGCGCTGTGTATGATTTAAAACAAGGTGATATATTGCAAACCAATATAAACATGTAAATTTAGAAGCTAAATGATACGATAATGTATCCTTGAGAATGAGGAATTCCCGAGGGATGACGTAAAATTTGTTTTATCGTCTAAACAGTTTTTTCACATTATAAGTATTTACGTTACGTTAGTTCTTTAGGTATGCAATAGATGGCGCTCTGGGTATTTTTTAAACCGTGGTATCAACTATCGATGTTTTTAAGATACGTAAGAAGTGGAATATATTGCGCTTTAACCCGTAGCTCATACAATTACTCGGTGCACTTTTCGAATCATTTACCTACTTTCTGTTTTATATTTATTAACTATTTTTAATTTTACATTGAATTGTGGATTTTGGCGCTCGATATCGGTAGGGTATGAAAAGGAATAGAAGAATATAGAAACTTGGTACAATATTGTTTGTTTCATGATTCTTATCATATGTTTTATGGCACTAAGGGGTTGAAATAGCAATTTTTGACATTTCTGTATTTAGAAACTTGAATCTTGGTGCGATTGACTGTTATAATCACTACAAAATAGAATTTATGAAATTCATCCATCAATTATTCATGAGTATATATACACTAACGGCCATAAATCCCAAAAAGGGTAGCCATAGCTTCGGAGATAGTAATTCTTCATCCACTTTTGGAAGTTGAATAGGGAAAAGGTAGTTAAATAAAGGATTTTAGTGATGGGTCTCCAATTGCATCGCTGAACAATCACTTAAAAAGCCTCAATGTCCTTTATATCTTTTATACCACTTATTTTTATATAAACTGGATGCAAAAAATGTAGTCGACGCGGACGTAGTCTGACATGATTGCCAACACTCTCTGACCGGTAAAATAAACTAAAACCGACAATTCGCAGTGTAAAAGTAGTTAGTTTAACTTTTCGCTACTACCCTCATTTTTTTCATGTTGTAGGTAGTATTGCAATATCTGTCTGAGTTGCGTTTTATTTATAGAATTTAGATAAGAGCCATTGGTGATGCGATAGTAAGTGTAAATAGTACTTCGATGAAACATATTTCGTAGTATAGTGTTTAGGTGAAACGTACCACTGAGCAAATGGTTCAAGGCATAACAAACATTCTATGAATTAAACTTGAGTTTTACTGTATGGTCGATGATTCGTCTTAGTAGAAATGTAACAAGGTGAAACGTGTTTCGGGAAAGCGTAGTGAACCCGTTTTATATAACCTAGTTATACGGGTTTTGTGACGATGTTTCTCTAGTTCAGTAGGAAGACCACCGCGTTAAATGCAGAGAGGCGTGGTGGGTTCGAATCCTGAGACGGGCCTACACTGAGGTGTCTTTTCGTTATCTATATGTGTAGTTATTAATTCTCAAGGTTTATTCACGGTGAGAGAAAACAACGTGAGGAAACTCTCATGGCTGAGTCGTACTGTGTCCATACAGTGTATTCTTATAGCTGTGTAGTGTCGGCTTAGAATAGCACTACCCCATTTTTTCCGGTAGGTGTACGTAAGAGGCGACTAACGGACTTGGGGCTTTTTAAGGGATTTTTGGGCGATGCGGTTGGAGACCCATCACCAACAACCTTTGTACTACCATCTTTTCCCCACTCAACTTCCAAAAGTGGCTGAGGAATTTATTATTTCTCAGCTCTGGCTACCCCTTTTAGGATTTATAGCCGTGAGTATATATATGTATGTATGTAGTGTATTCTTAAAAAGTGACATTAGACCAGCCCCTTATTTCGTAATTATGCACTGTAAAAGCAAAATATGGGTACTCTGAACACCAGATGAAAAAAATTATAGTTCGGAAGTACCATTCAGGGATATACGGTGTGAACGTTGAGTTTGAGTTCAGTCTGACCTTCGCGTTAACAATATCCAGAAAAATATATCCAGAGAAAATGTAAAGGAAGCACTGATTCAGGACTCAATTCTTTTATATGAGACAATTATCTTGTCACTTAGCTAACAAGTTTGTGTAAATTAAGATATTACTTAAACATATGAAATATCGACATTTCCTGTCACTTAAACCCAGAATATTAGCTCTCAACTTATAGTATACTGCGACATTATGACATAAACCGAACAATGTCATAAAAGCTTGTTATGAATGAAACCGAAAGTTTGACCGGTTCTCAGACGATGAATCGAGAGGTGAAAGTCGATTGTATCGCACCTCTCGATTCTGTTAATTAATACTATTACAAAATCTTCACAGAATACGTCCATTATACGTTACTAAGTATTTTTTTTTATTTAGTAAGTTCGTAAGTTCAGTAAATTAGTGATTGAGATCTATAGAGCCAATGTGGAAGGTAATGTGAGTAGGGGACGACCACAGAGGACACACCTGGACCAAATTTAGAATGCGCAAAATAAGGCAGGCGTCCGAAGTACAAAAAATAAAAGAGCATGTATGAGAAGATTGATGGATGTAAACGGAGCTAGAGGGTTTGTCAGGATCGTACTCACATGGTTAAGAAGTCTTTGTTTTTTTCCTATCTATGTGGTGATAGGTTTACCCTCTATTCATGGTTACACACATCAGAGGACAGGATTTATAAGAAATCTGTATCTTTGCTACTTCATTTGTAATAAAGGCCAGAATCAAAATGAAGAATAAAACCAGGTGTTGTAATAAAATGTTGCATCTAGGTATTGCGTACTTTCCAGATTTAATAATGTACACAAAAAGTAAGTGTTCAACGACATCTTATCGAGTAGAACATCGGTTGCCTATTAACCCGTACCAGATTCGCAGACAAAGGCTGTGGTTTCTGTGATATCATCAAAGCCACATAATTCTTCGCTATCAAAGATTGCCTATTACAGAATGTTGTAACACATTTATTTATTACAAAACAAGGAAAGCAAATTAAAAAGAACTGTGTTTAACCTAACCACTTTTAGTACAATACCAACATTTTATTACGAAAAAGCTATAAGTGAGGAATGCGAAAATTAGTAACTAATCGAGACGATGAATCGTGAGAATCGAATGTTTCGTAATCGATGTTTGAATCAAGGAATCGAGATCGGACTAATCTCTTTGTAACATTGTCTGTCTTCTGTCGCAGAACACAGAAAGCAATTCTATTATTCTCAAAGATATCACGATTCAGTTTAAATACAACAATAAATTCATAGTTGTATTTGAAAAAAACGTCTAATGTTAAATGAATTGATCTATCTGGTACTTTCACTAAAATATTTATATGATGAGTATTTATATACCTATGTATATTTGTCCTAACGTTTTTTTCTATCTAAAAAGGATAACTCGAATTTTCATATGTAATCAAGTCGCTGAGGTTTTGTACAATTTGGTCACTGATTCAATTAAGGATCAACTTCAATGTAACAACGCACTCATGCGTTTTACATTACACATTATTACGCATTTTTAGAAGGAGACCAAGTTGGTGCTTACGCACATAATTTATTATGACATAACATAACATAAACATAAACGTTCACGCCGAATATCCCCGAAGGGGTTGGCAGAGGTACTAATACTTCTGAACATCACGTGACTTTGTCACCTGGTGTTCAGAGTACCCACGTTTTGCATGGACAGTGTACTCACGTGATAGGGTGCCCCCCTATCGCCGTTTTGTACGAATACACTGTCACATGACTAAGTACAACTCAGCCATGTGGGTTTCCTCACGATGTTTTCCCTCACCGTTAACAACCATGATAAATTAACCACACATATGTCTTTAGAAAAGACAAATTGGTGTAGGCCCGACCCAGGATTTGAACACTAGTCGTTTGCACGATAACCGAGTGTTCTACCCACTGGGCTATCACGGTAGATATTATGAATATGCATATTTTATTATGAATCCCCAATCAACTACCAAAAGTGGCAGATTAATTTTTAATTCTGAGGCCCTGGCTAGCTGGCTACCACTGTTTTTATTTATAAGATGAAATGTTGATATTTTTTATATTTAGTTTTCCTGAATGAGTCAGTACAGTACTGGCTGACTTAATAAAAAACAGATAAAAGTACCAAAACATAAAAGATAGCAAGAAACTTGTGATGTTTTTAAGCACATACCACACGCAGTGGTGTGTGAATTTGACACAGAAAAGGTTTCTTCTAAATAAAAGATGTTATTAAAGGAAAGAAAATTTCGACACTGGCGGGGTTCGAACCCGCGAAATTCGGAGGTAGGAAACGCAAACACTACTTGAACGTGTAAAAAAGAAACAAAGGATAGAGAAATTTCGCGCTGGATGCCAACTGACACTGTAGCTCAGTTGGCAGAGCGACGGGGGCGTATACCCGAAGGTCGCGGGTTCGAACCCCGCCAGTGTCGAAATTTTCTTTCCTTTAATAACATCTTTTATTTATGAGTAATAATCCCCACATGAGGAATTCATGTCAAAAACATTAAATTATGTGATAGTTAGGCGTTTCCAACATTTGCATTCTATCTGAAAAGGTAGACAAGTGGCCGTCCGAATTAGTTAAAATTCGGAGGTAGGAAACGCAAACACTACTTGAACGTGTAAAAAAGAAACAAAGGATAGAGAAATTTCGCGCTGGATGCCAACTGACACTGTAGCTCAGTTGGCAGAGCGACGGGGGCGTATACCCGAAGGTCGCGGGTTCGAACCCCGCCAGTGTCGAAATTTTCTTTCCTTTAATAACATCTTTTATTTATGAGTAATAATCCCCACATGAGGAATTCATGTCAAAAACATTAAATTATGTGATAGTTAGGCGTTTCCAACATTTGCATTCTATCTGAAAAGGTAGACAAGTGGCCGTCCGAATTAGTTAAAATTCGGAGGTAGGAAACGCAAACACTACTTGAACGTGTAAAAAAGAAACAAAGGATAGAGAAATTTCGCGCTGGATGCCAACTGACACTGTAGCTCAGTTGGCAGAGCGACGGGGACGTATACCCGAAGGTCGCGGGTTCGAACCCCGCCAGTGTCGAAATTTTCTTTCCTTTAATAACATCTTTTATTTATGAGTAATAATCCCCACATGAGGAATTCATGTCAAAAACATTAAATTAGGTTTCTTCTACCCAGAATCCAATCATGATAATTGTACATAGATTATACATAAACAATTGTTCATTTTCGAGCACCGTCTTCAATAATAACATGTAAGCATATGTTATAACAGTGAGAATGCAATGTTTGTATACCTAGTAATTATGTTTACAGCATTATAGTTCGAAGAAACTAGCAAGTGTAGTGTATGCGAAAAGTATATGTAGAGAAAGTTAAGTCCGGCGACCATATTGTGGAGATGCGTGCGCGCAGCCATGGCTAATATCCAAGATAATCTGCGCGCCTGGCTGTGTCACCGCGTTCACCACTTTTATGTGTTGCTATTAACATAACTACTTTATTTCACTTATTTCAGAATAAATATGCATAGGTTTTTTTTTTGTTTTTGACGTTTTGTTCAAGCGGAGATATAATGAAAAATAAGTTTTGCTGTCTGGGAAATAACAACAATTTCGCATGTATTAATCATAGCGTTGGGTACATCTGGGAAATGAAGTGGGCAGGGTTTAGTTCTAAACAAAATTACGGTCCCCGTATATTAGATCTTGGTGACGTTTTTTTTTTTGGTCGCAAGTTGCAAGATTTGTTTGCCTTTTGACGATTTCGTAGAAGAGACGAGAAAAGGGGCGGTTTTAGTTGCGTAAGTTTAGTTTGGTTTAAATTTGTTAAATACGTAATATAATTATACTTCCATTAGCATTAAGATGATTAAATATAAATATTTTTTTAATCCAAAATATTGACAAGTTATCATCTATGTAATCGTTTTTAAGATTTATCCTATAGTTTTCCTAGATACAGATTACGGGTTATATCTCGGGTATATATAACGGGTATACATCCTGAAAGTTTGTTATAAAATTTAAGCTTTACTTTCTAAGATATGCGCGGTGAAGAAAACAAACTCCTCAACCTGATTATATGAATAAGTACTACTTAGCGTAGCCGAGTAGGTAGTTATCTAGCTTCTGGTCCATTTATACATACATACATATACTCGTATTTACTCACACCATCAGTTTCAATCAAGGAAAGCAAAGATTATTCATCGCCGCTTTGTATGGTCCTGCCTGGCAAATTTAGTCTTGGATGTTGTTTATATGTTTCATGATGGTATATAAACAAATTGAAGCAACAAGATCTTTGATTAACTAATTAGACTAACTAGATATGTGTGCTATGTCCGTATTTATGATTACCACATTAACATATGATATACAAGTAGCTATGTGATTATATATTCGTTTTAAGTGGCAATTAGGTTGACTTTCTACAGCGAAATACCCAGTCCAGGCAAAAATAGGGTGCAAACAATAAAAATAAAAAATAAATAAATAAAAATAGGGTGAAACAGCATATGGTTTTAATATCACGAAATGTTCAGAAGAAAAATACCTTCTGCTCCACTTTAGAGGACGTGAAGTGAAAATGCTTTGGCATATTATGTTATTTTCTATATTTAATTTATTAGTTGAACTCGAAACTAAAGTATAGAGGATCGAGAGTGCCGCTCGAAAATGGAACAGTCGATGCTAAATAAAGGAGAAAGAAGTAATTACAGTCGCGCAGAGTCATGTATCGTGTCAGTAATGGATGATTTCGCCCGCATCATGTGCGGTACTGTCGGCGAGACAAGTGCTTGTGGAAATTTATGAAAAGTACTTTTTGAGCTTGGGTAACAATGGGTAGCTGCAATTTATGTTCTTATTGACTCTATATTAAAAAAAATAAATACTGAATATGCACAATACGGAACTAAGCCTTGCGGAAAATGCAATGCCATGCTAATGCTAATGCTTTGCAGCGTTTGTTTAGGGACAAATATTTTATGATGATGATTTGTACTTATAAGATAGATTTTGAAATTTAGTCATTTAAGTTTGATAAGATTTCAAAAATTATAAGTTTACCTAAGAATACCCGCAGCGACAGCGAAATCGTGGCTGAAGGGGCTAAACATTCATTAAAATTTACTTTAGATTATTATATTGCATAAACAATTACTTTTGTTTATCGAGAATATTTAAAATTAATAATAACGTAACGTTTACAATGTTGTGTTGCCGACTATACGCGGTTGCATGATTTCATAAATCGCATTTCATCTGGCCAGCTGACTTTCGAACGTTGTGTATGAAATATTATGAACGGATCCGTAACATATTTCTTTTAGAATTTTACTATACATTATTAGCAATTACTTAAATATATAGTGAATATTTAGTTCATTTATTTTTAAGAAATCATCGGGTCAGACGGGCATCTAGGTTTGTATTTGTATTGAATGTGCCAAAATAGCAAAATGTAATCGACGTGCCCGAGGTTTGCCAAAAAGTGGCAATCGATAGTTTTTGCTTAAATCGAAATTAATATAATATATCCTACATTCTTGGGATTTATAGCCTTGAGTATTTGTATATGTGTATGTAAATCTTACAACTTGTTTTTTTATATAATATACAAACACGACTATTTACGTAATGGGTAAAATACAACTTGTCTCAAATAGTAATGCTTTTTTTTGTAAGTACTTTCATGAAGGAAATGATGCTATGAACCAGATAAGGATATTATGAACCAGACAAATTTAATTCAACGCTGCAGTGTTTATAACTCATATTAATAGGTAATTTAATTATAATAGGTAATTTTAATAGGGAGTGCAAACCATAAAATTTTAATATCATAAGAAATCCCAAGGTTTTATGAATTCAAACAATATAATTGGTCTTCCATTTTTCTATTTAATTTTTCTATTGTAAAACGAAATATGTTTTTGGTTAAAAAAGCTACAGATTTAAAATAAATAAATTTGGTTGCCGGAGCTTCCGAAGAAGTACCTCTGATGCTTTTGGAAGTTGAATAAGAGAAAGATGCCCGAAATTATGGATGGAGGGGTCTTTGGGCTACAGACTTAGCATCATAGATATCTTTTAAAAAACCTTACTACTGTAAGTCATCTCGTACGATATCAACGGGAAGCAATGGGTCATTACTATTCCAAGCCTATAACTATATACTATAAATATATTTTTTAGTTTATTAACAATTATTATGCTAAGGATTCGGATCTATTCCTAAAAGCACTTGTGTATATAATTAGTTGTTTTATTAAAAATGCAATAATTTCCTCAATATGATATACTTTTCCCAGTGTTAAATTCACCGAACTTACTTACTTACTTATACTCACGCCCATTATTCCCATTGGGGTAGGCAGAGACTATCGATCGCCACTTAGTACGATCTTGACAAACCTCTCTTGCTTCCCTTGCATTCATTATCCTTCTCATACATGCTCTTTTATTCTTCTCACTTCGGACCCCCGCCTTTATAAGAACGTTTTCTATCTGGTCCAGAAACGTTTTACGAGGCCGTCCTCTACTAACATTCCCATCCACATTGGCTCTATATATCTCTTTCGCTACTTTATTTTCATCCATCCTCTCTATGTTCATAAATTCACCGAAATGTTCTTTAAAAAGTCTTTCCTATTAACACAATTAATTATTTCTTATCTTCTATTGTTCAAACAAACTCCTCATTTCAAACCATTGTTTCGACATCACATTTCTTTATTCACTTAAGTTTTTATCAAGGAAACCATCCATATATCAGGAAATTCATAGCTTTAGGAGTATTACTTGAACAATTGGTGAAAACATTGTCGGAGACGGATGTCCGGCAGTGATAATTAATGGATGAAGATGGTGTTAAACATTTATACCCGAAACTACATTGGAATTTCGGTTGTCCAAGGTTGATATATAAAACTAAACATTAGCCATCTTAAAGGGAAAAGTAAGTGAAAAAAATACATACATGCATATACTCACGGCTATAAATCCCAAGAAGGGGTAGCCAGAGCCAAGGAGTTAGAAATTCCTCAGCCACTTTTGGAAGTTGCGTGGGGAAAAGATGGTGAAATAAACGTTGTTGGTGATGGGTCTCCAACCGCATCGCCCAAAAAAATCCATCAAAAGCCCCAAAAAAGTACCTTTAAATGTCTCATACGGTATAGTTGGATAGTTTTAATGGTAGTGTTGTTCTGAGCTGACATTTGATTGGGCGAGATTTTAACCTGACTGATCAAGACTTTTACTAAAAAAATAGTAGCTTACCCTAGGTCCGGTGATGGCGAAGGCAATTTGCGCCAACAACAAAAGCCGGCAAACGCTCCCCCTCATGCTTCACTCTTTAACTCACAGAGCGGCAGAGTATTAATTCATTACACAAACACAAAATCCTTAGTTGAATGTCACGCGTGCACCAAATAAAAAAAACACCAGAGAAAATTCACAAAACGTCACTGGATTTTTTACGCGCGAATTTGTGCGTTTCTTTGTTAGTTTATTTTTACGCGAGGCAAAGGCTCACGCATCAACGGCTTGTGCTACAATAGCGGTCCAAGAGAAGGTTGGATTGTTTTACCACCCCTACTCTGCTCGCTGGCTGCCATCGCAATCTTTCGAAACAAGCTGAGATGGGCACTGCGTTCTGCTGTACTTTCCTTAATTATATGTTAAATCGATCATTGCGTAAATTTCTATGTTTCAATGTTTTTATTTTGTAACTGATTAGATCACTAAACAACGTTGTATTAGAATACTAATGTTTTTTTTATGGGTTCATTGCGAATTATTTTTGAACCATGAATTTGATATTAACATTTACTGAAACGAACGGTTTGAACGGTTTTAATGTCGATTATGAATTATGATATACAATTGCAGTGAAATATCATTATTTAAGGAATGTTTAAGTATTTGACCACTATTCAGTTATAAGTCTTGATTAAATTGCGTTTATCTGAATGTCAAATTTCTCGCTAATGTGATCAAGAAATTAAATTTAATAATAACTCTATACTAGGACTTCGAACAATTAGAGAATATTTTTGCGCAACTTCCATAATTAAGTATTCAGGCAGAAGGTTAAAAAAATTGCGAAAAGTTTCAAATTATTATGAACCGTTGCAAATATAATGAAGTGAACATGTATTGCAATTCTATAGAATTTTGAAAATAATAAAGAAAAAACGCTTGATCGGCGTATCGTTATCCCACATAGTAAGTAAGTCATCAATCAATTTATTTAGCAATACTAATTAGTCAGACGGACACAATGGACTTGTAACTCTGTTACATAACTATTGTGTGAAAATAAAGCAAGTAGCACTTTACTGTTGAGATATTTTAGAGCTAAAGCATTTAGTAAACTTTTCTAAATGTTAAAACTATTATAAATTTTTATTTATTTATATTCGATAAAAGTGTATAAATGCGTATGAAAGGCGTTTAAAACTTATTGTTGGCAGGGAAAACTCTTCATTTTTGAAGCCAAAACCCTATACCAAATGTTTTACTTCTTTTGTTTATAGTGGCATAGAAATAAAAAAAGATTTTGATTTGGTGTTCGTAATTTTTCATAACACCACATTCGTACATATATTCATCTGATCTGCTCTGATACTCATCATTCATTCACATATATCATTTTATCATAAATTTTAGCCTTTTGAAAGTTGAGTGGGGAAAAGATTGTAAACTAAAGGAAGGTTGGTGAACGTTCAAAAAGTTCCAATAACCTTAATAACCTCATACGACATGACCAAGTAGAGATAGCTTAATGCTATTCTAAGCCATCAATACAGTACAATTTTCAAAATGTAATATAACTATAAGCCTAGAGATACTGGAGTAAGGAAGCCCATCGTTCTTGAACCGTATTGATATACATTATGCGTGATTACTTCACATGTATATAGTAAGTGCCGTGTAGTGTCGGCTAAGAATAGCACTACCCCGTTTCTACCGATGGGTGTACGTAAGAGGCGACTAACGGTATTGGGGCTTTTAAGGGATTTTTGGACGATGCGGTTGGAGACCCATCACCAACAACCTTTACTTTATCATCTTTTCCCCACTCAACTTTCCAAAAGTGGCTGAGGAATTTCTAATTCCTTAGCTCTGGCTACCCCTTCTAGGGATTTATAGCCGTGAGTATATGTATGTATGTATATAGTAAGAATTACTAAAAAAAGCAAAAATCAGTACAGGGTGAAAAAAAACTCGTATTGATTCTAATATTTTTTATGTTACTGGTACAAAACAATGTAATTTCGATTGACCCGGCAAGAATATTGAAGAGTAACAAGTTTGTATATCATCATTTCTCAAAGATGTAATAGCTATTCATGTGTTATATCATACAATCATCTTGATTGACTAACGCAACTCAACTCAACTCGTTAAAACCTTATATACCCGAAGGGGTAGAAAGAGATACTAATACTTCTGAACATCACGTGACATTGTCACCTGGTGTTCAGAGTACCCATGTTTAGCTGGGACAGTGTTCTTACGTGATAGGGGGTTCGCCGTTTTCTTGATTAAATAATGTCAAAAACAAAACTGCCTCTGTAGCCTAGCGTTGCAAAGTCGGTTTACTTACTAAAGTAATTAGATTGGGTGCGGTAGTATATAGAAGACTTGAATCACTTTACTACCCAAAAAGTAAGATAATGCCGAGCTTTCGAGGGCATGTAAAACCGTCGTTCCCGGCTACTATCAGAGAAGTAGTCGTTAGTCTGCCAACCTAAACTTGGCCAGCGTGGTGAGCATGGCCAATTCAGGGTAGGATGAGTTCTTCCATGGTAACATACATGGGATGTAATGAAAAAAATCTGGTATATAGAAGACATAAACGAGATATGATTTACGAATCGTTATTTCTCACGCTTTATTTGTAAATTTAACTCACATACGTATACTCAAGGCTCTCAATCTTCGTAAGTTTAATGAGGAACATACGTACATACATACATATATACTCAATACTCAATAGATTTATACATATATACTCACGGCTATAAATCCCGAGAAGGGGTAGCCAGAGCTAAGGAATTAGAAATTCCTCAGCCACTTTTGGGGAAGCATTGTAAAATATTGGATGTTATTTCGTAATGGTCCTCTGACTACTTTGATCAATCACTTGACAAAAACCTATAACCTAAAGTTGTCACTTAAACTTAATGCACCTACGTGACAAAATCAGTTAGTGATTTTCTAAGCCGACAACAACAATTAACAACAATTAACTTGTAACTTTTCGCATTATTTTAAACTAATAGACATAGGTATTGCTAAATTTAACTAACCTACAATATCATTCCTTTATCATAATAAAAGCCGAACGTCTAAGTTATCATATTTAACTAGTAAAAATCTGTGATACTAATATATATTTTTTTATTATTTATGATGTAACCATCACAAATTTTTGATAATTAAATAGCCTGTAGTACATATTACAAAATTCATTTTATTTATGTTGCACACGTATTATTTATGAGCATTCTATATAATTAATCTATTTATTTACCAAGCCATATAATAAAAAGTTGCCGTTTACTTTGAATGTAAATTTTTGCTCTAGATATATACCATACATACATTATTAAAGAATGCATTTATGCAACACATCAGCCTACTAAGAACAATGGTCTACAGGAGATCCCTTATTGCGCGTAATTAAATAAACCATATGGTATGTTTTGAAATATTTGTACATTCATATCCTAACAAACTCCTTACCCACGGGTGTCGGTGCTGTATGGTGCTATGGTGCTTTTTTAAAGTGGTTTCTGGGCGATGCGGTTGGAGACCCATTACCAACATACATACAAACATACATATACTCACGGCTATAAATCCCTAAAAGGGGTAGCCATAGCTAAGGAATTAAAAATTCCTCAGCCACTTTTGGAAAGTTGAGTGGGGAAATGATGGTAAAATAAAGGTTGTTGGTGATGGGTCTCCAACCGCATCGCCCAAAAATCCCTTAAAAGCCCCAATACCGTTAGTCGCCTCTTACGTGCACCCACCGGAAGAAATGGGGTAGTGCTATTCTAAGCCGACACTACACAGCAACCACTACCATTACCAACGATACTTTAATTCTACTATCTTGTCCCTTATCAACTGTAGCTGAGGAGTTTCTAGCTCTAAAGCTCTGGCTACCTCTTTTATGGGATTTATGGCCGTGAGTATATGTCTGTATGTTTATACTAACCCGCACTAAATAAGCTCGGTGAACTATGGCCAAATAACTTTATACTGTGTAGGTTCATGCCCTAAGGCGACGACTCATATATGGACTGTGATGATGAAGTCTTACCAAGAATAATGTGATAAGTTTGGAGTTAAGGAGGGGTTTTAGTCGGTAAAAGTCCGACATACTCTCTCGAGCGACGGGGGACATCTGAGAATTTCCCCTCCGGTAAAAAAAAATGGAGTTAAGAACTACTTTTCAACTGAAACTGTTCGGCATGTGTTATTTATAATACTTTGGCGGATGAGAGTTTTTAATGCGGCTTATGATTCAACTGCGTATTTTGTTGGGGTAGCTTTTGTAAAAGTTGCAAATACACGAAATAAGTACTTTATGAACTCATATATATGATAAAACTTAAACTGTAAAAATGATTATCATTAGCCTCTGCTGCTGCAGAACATAGGCCTCCCTCAAAGATTTCCGCAACAGACAGATGTGTGCTGCTCTCATCCATCGGCTTCCGGCGGCCTCCACTAAAAGGTGGAGCCACGGTATTCACACTGCGTTGTCCGATACGCGGCTGCCACTCCAGAATCTTCGAGCCTAAACGGCCGTCAGTTATTTATTAAACAGATGTAGGTTTTGAGATTAAATTCGTTGTCAAACACGCGAAATCTGAAAATTTATATTGAGTTTTCCTGTTATATACTTTTCTTACCAGGACGCAATAAGAATATATGCAAGGAGAACATCTAAGTGAATGTGGACTGCCTAAAATGAAGTATTCTGGAAAATAAAAACCTCTCTCTACCCTCCGGAAATAAACTGCGTAAACGGTATGTTCTAGTTAAAGGTAATTTGTTTCTAACTTCTCGATCGATGTCAAAACGTGACTAACACGTAGAGAATAAGTTTCTCTCTCCGTATCAAAGGTGATCAGCAGTTCACACGTTTACAAGTAGATAAACGAAAATAACAGTTCCGATTTGATTATATCAATTTTGTTACATAACATTCTAACAGGTGCACGCATATAAATTTGAAGAAGACTTTCTATTCAACCTTGGCATTTGTGACGGAGATGAGCTGCTGTATCAGTGAAAGTATGCAAAGGTTATTAAAAAAATAAAAAAATCGACACACTCACTCAACTCGGGACTTATAGCAGTGAGTATATGTATGTATGTATATACTGCTTGAACGTTTGAGGTTAAATATGAAAAGTATTTTAATTGAATTTAATTTGCTGTGTAGTGTCGCCTTAGAATAGCACTACCCCACTTCTTCCGGTGGATGTACGTAAAAGGCGACTAACGGTATTGGGGCTTTTAAGGGATTTTTGGGCGATGCGGTTGGAAACCCATCACCAACAACCTTGATCTTACCATCTTTTCCCCACTCAACTTTCCAAAAGTGGCTGAGGAATTTCTAATTCCTTAGCTCTGGCTACCCCTTCTAGGGATTTATAGCCGTGAGTATATGTATGTATGTATTTTAATTTAATGAGAGTCCGAGTTTAAAAACGTTGTTTAAGTTACAATCTCCTTACGCCACAGGTTCGTAGAATTTTAATTGAGTGTAGGAACAGACTGAACCGACGAAACAACAAACCCCTTTTTGAAGTCTAAAAGAATGTCTGTGTATGTTACCTCCGTCCCTGAAATGAACATCTGTAACAGAGCCTTCGTGAAATCAAGTGTTATCATTTATTATATTATTGTAATCTTTTAAGTTAAGATATATTACATTACTATTATTCTACCTATAATCATATAGAAACCAAAGAAACTACCACCCACTGTTTTACTAATATCTATTTAAATATTACGATATTATTGTAAAAACATATTCAGTACGTCACGTAGGCGTATCATACCATCATTACCCATTCAGTATGACAAATAGTCGAGTAAAAACTGTTCTCACGACGCGCTCATAATTCAATCAGTTATGTAATAACATGTGCATTCTTGACGGAAAAGAGAAAATTTGTCGTAGCCTTATTATGTATTGTATACCGACCCGTGATATCACTTCTAACAGCGTCAGGGCAAAGTTGGTTTGGACGAGAGTTAACTAAATTTAAAACGATAGAAAAAAGTAATGTTAAGATGGTTTGGGCACATAGAGAGGATGGATGTAAATAAATTTATGGTTGAAACAAATGTGACTGATAATGCCAGCTAAGGACGACCACAGATGACAAATTTAGATCAAATAGAAAGAATATGCTCAAAGAGTTGCCGTGTAGTGTCGGCTTAGAATAACACTACCCCATTTCTACCCGTGGGTGATCGTAAGAGGCGACTAAGGGTATAGGGGCTTATTAAGTGATTTTTGGGCGATGTGGTTGGAGAACCGTCACCAAAAACATTTATTATTATTATCTTTTCCCCAATCAACTTCCAAAAGTGGCTGAGGAATTTTTCATTCCAAAGCTCTGGCTACCCCGTTAAGGGATTTATAGCCGTGAGCATATGTATGTATGTATGTATGCTCAAAGAGGGAGGGTAAAAGTCAGCAGCGTAAAAGAAGAATAAAAGGCAAGAAAAGACTGATAAATGTACGAGCTCGAGAGGTTTGCCAGTATCATACAAAGTGGCTATACTGATAGTTCAAAGGGTAAAAGGGTAAATAAAATTGTGTTTCAATGGTTAAATGTTTTGTTTTTTAGTTTAGGTTTTATCTTATTTTATGTATTTTTCAAGGGCCCCGGCTGAAAATCAGCGTGCATTAAAGCCAAAACTCTAGTGTACATATGCTGAGTCGGCGCCTTTTTGGCTCTCATTGTGTGTAATTTGTGCGATTGTTGTATTTACATGTTGTATAATATGAGGGACTGAATAAAGATTTTTTTACTTTTACTTTTAAAATGATTTTATTTGTAAACGTTGAGATAATAAGGGAGAGAAGATTAATAAGTGGGTTTTAACTAAGTAAA
This sequence comes from Bedellia somnulentella, assembly GCA_963576735.1. NCBI lineage: Eukaryota > Metazoa > Arthropoda > Insecta > Lepidoptera > Bedelliidae > Bedellia > Bedellia somnulentella. Next base: position 17,340,959 of record OY755175.1, on the reverse strand, counting down.
TTGTTGTACATATCTTTGCTATATTTTTCGTGGTATCTTAAAGATGACCAAATATTAATAACAAACGATATTATAGTAGAAGATGCATATATGCAGTACGAACTACACTACCTAGTTGGTAAATATAAGCATTAAAAACTGCATAGAAAATTCGTAGAAACCGTATTATACCAACATTTCTCATTTGTGGAAAGCAGTGTAACTTGTTTTATGAGAGGTCATAGGTTCAGTTCGCGGACAGGACGTGTCAGCCGCCGGCAGACAATTTTAAAATAGTGTTATTTATTGAAACATTAGATAGAGCTCTCGAACCTTCCTCGTGCTCAAGTTATGTAAACTCATAATTACTAGTTATTTGTGTGAAAAGTTTCTCTTTGTGCATCATTGATACAATTTTTAAACGATGGTATAAAGTAACATACATAAATACGTATATGTACCCACGGCTGTAAATCCCTAAAAGGGGTAGCATGAGCTTTGGAATAAGAAATTCCTTAGCCACATTTGGTTGTTGTATGGGGGAAAAGATGCTAGACAACATAAAGGATAACATGGGTCCCCAACCGCATCGCCGAATGATCACTTAAAAAGCCCCATACCCTTAGTCGCCTCTTACGATCACGCACGGGTAGAAATGGGGTAGTGCTATTCTAAGCCGACACTACACAGCTCCATTATTGATACCATTTTAAACGATGGCATAAAGTAAAATAATTTTAACGTTTATCATGTTTATGTAGAAAAAGGTGAACTTATGACTGATGGAACAAGAATAAAAAGAGTATGGAAGGAATATTTTGAGGGTCTCTTTGAAAAAGAGGATGATCCCATTACTTCAGCAATTGATAGCGATGTTAATTGTGACGAGGTAATGGGTGACGTGTCTGAAAGTATGATAAGTATGGAAGAAATTGTAAAAGTATGAAACTAGGAAAAGCGGCAGGATATGATAGGATATGTGTCGAAATGCTGAGGGCTGGTAAAGGGTTAGTGGCTTCTTGGCTGTTCTTCCTTTTTCAGAAGTGTTGGGCACTTGGCAAAGTACCAAAAGATTGGTGTAGAGCCGTGATTGTGCCCCTATATAAAGGGAAAGGGCCACGCCAAGAAGCAAAAAACTACCGTGGTATCAGCCTACTCAGTGTTGTCGGCAAATTGTATGCGAAAGTTCTGATCGAAAGGGTGATGAAAGAAACGGATGAAAAAATTTGGGATGTACAAGCAGGATTTAGGAAGGGAATGGGATGTATGAATCAAGTCTTCTCCTTAAGGTGCATCACAGAGAAATTTTTGGCAAAAAACCAAAAAGTGTATTGCACCTTCATTGATTTGGAGAAGGCGTATGATAGGGTAGTAAGAAAGTATTTGTGGAAGGTGTTGTCTAAGTTCGGTTTAGGGAGCCAACTTATACGTGCATTGGAGTCACTCTATGAGGATTCCAATGCATGTGTGAGAGTAAACGGAGAAGACACGGACTGGTTTGAGATCTCTAGGGGTGTTCGACAGGGTTGTGTGGCTTCTCCGTGGCTCTTCAATTTGTTCATGGACGACTGTTTGAAAGAACTGCGCGAAAGTGATTATGGACTGAAAATGAGAGGGTTCATCATTAAATGCCTCTTATAGTCTGACGATCAAGTGTTACTTGCATCAACGGTAAATGAGTTGCAGGAGATGGTGAACATTGCGTGTAAGTCTTTCGAAAGAAAGGGAATGAGAGTGAATGTGGACAAAACCAAAACAATGGTTTTTGAAAGAGAGGAAAGTATGACAGAATGTGACATTGTTATAAATGGTAAGAAAGTGGAACAAGTGAAAGAATTTGTATATCTGGGGAGTTTGTTTACTAGGGATGGAAAATGTGAGGAAGATATTGAAAGGAGAGTTAAAAAGGGAAACGCGGTGAATGGAGCCAAGAACAGTCGAAAAGGCTCGAATGGCTGTGCATAATGCTGTTCTGGTTCCCACGCTGATGTATGGTAGTGAATGTTGGGCATGGCAGAAGAAGCATGAAAGTAGAGTTAATGCAGTGGAAATGAGATCCCTCAGAAGTATATGTAATGTAAGGCTGTGTGATAGAGTGAGAAATACTGTGATCCGTGAACGAGTAGGTTTGAAAGATGACGTAGTATGCAAGATAGAAAAAGGAATGTTGAGGTGGTTTGGGCACATAGAGAGGATGGATGAAAATAAAGTAGCGAAAGAGATATATAGAGCCAATGTGGATGGGAATGTTAGTAGAGGACGGCCTCGTAAAACGTTTCTGGACCAGATAGAAAACGTTCTTATAAAGGCGGGGGTCCGAAGTGAGAAGAACAAAAGAGCATGTATGAGAAGGATAATGAATGTAAGGGAAGCAAGAGAGGTTTGTCAAGATCGTACTAAGTGGCGATCGATAGTCTCTGCCTACCCCAATGGGAATAATGGGCGTGAGTATAAGTAAGTATGTAATAGCGAATGATGCGAATACAACGTAAAAAAGGTGATCTATGGGACTTTGGCACAATTTGGCTGTTAAAACTTGGGTCGTCTATCTTTGTGGAAAGATTTTATTTAAAGAATTTTATATTCCTGTGACCTATGGGGCAATTTCCGCGCACTGGATAAAGGGCTCCCCGAAAAGAATCCACGACGACTATGAGCTCCTACGAACATTGGTTCTGTGTTTGATGTGGCAAAGGAATCTTTGTACTGGAATACCTGACAAACCCTTAATCGATCGCAATGATAAACGTATGTATGTAAATTTGGTAGTATCCTATGATTTATTCAACCACCCGGGAGAAATTTTGCATAACAGATACCTAAATTTTGGTCTTATTGAACTTGAGCTAACCAAAAGTTAAGACTTAAGCTGCTACAAATCAGTTAGTATTTTTAATAGTAAAAAACTAGTCTCGATCAGAATAATCATTTTAATGAATGTATTTTAACATAAATCCATAAAATAACGACATTAAGAATAATATTTTGATACAGACAAGACACATCTTTGATCTATATTCTATGAGCACATCAAATATGGTAAGAATACAGACCAAGTAACTATTCTACGCATATGAAAAATCACAATTACACATACTACTTAGCTAAACGTGTAGACAGATAGATTGAGATAGCTCGTCTTTTAAATTGGGTCCTTTCGATTGCCTGCTTAGGCACTTTTACCATCTATATTACCAAATTGCATTACTAAACAATTAGTCTTTGGCAACGCAGTTTAAAATTCGAGCGGATTTTAGAGCTACTTACAATAAGAAGTCAATTCACAATTTGGCTTTTTGACCTACCTATTAAAAGTCAATACATGATACATTGATAAATACGAATACAGACAATTACAAAACCATTGAGACGAGCATAAAAGTAGGATTAGATGGATAGAAGGTAGGTATAGAGTATGATTGGTCAGATTGTGTTTAGTATTACCTACATGTTGAATATTAAAAATAATTGTGTTAATAAGTAACTAATTAAAGGACTGATAAGACAAAATCTACGTTCTTCTTTTAATAGAAATGACATTTTCAATGGCTCTATAATTTATTAACAAAAACTTTAATTTAAATCATCCTGTATCTATATTTATCAAAGACATGTAAGTAAGTGATAGCGTTTACATTAAAATATGATATTTTTACTGATTAAGTATTAAGCTAACACTCTTTGATACTAAATTATGACAGCTCGGTTCCATATTAATGGTAAATCCATTAACTATTCTATTTTGAGGTTGTAAACATATTAGTCACTCTTTTAAAGTACTTATCAATTATATTAAAATACATCTAATACATTTTGTACCTATATAATGAGCTCATCTATTCCGTAAGATGATTTTAGTAATCGTATTAAAATCTTATTTACCCGGGGCAAAAAAACAATTTTAATAGTTCTGTTCTTTGATAGAATTCTACATTGAGTTATAAAATCCAATTTAAATTTTTAATTCAATGGAATTATACAAAGTTTCAAAATATGGGACACAGATAGATTAACTTAAAGTAAGAAAAAATAACTTTATTATCTATACAAAACAAAACTAATTTATCAAGTCCATGTTATGAGATCAAACGTTGTCAATCACGGTACCTATTCCTTATTAATAACACAATATTACTCAAACTAGTATTTCAAACAAACAAAAAATTCGACAACAAAAAAGTTAAATACTTAATGATTAAGTAAATTGAAGAACAAAAAATATTACTTGTTATCATTGCCATATCAGCTTGTAAAAAAATCCTCTAATAAACTTTAATTTTCCGCAGTTGTAAGTGGGGTGTTGGTTGTGGTTATATTACCGGTTTATTAGGTATTGTTGGAAAATAAACCACATTCTCATTTCACAAACCCATAGCTACTATTTGATGAATTAATATATCTGTCGCAGGCGGATTGTATAATCTGCCGTTTTACATTACGGCTAGCCGTTTTCTAAAACAGCGCCGTTTTGTAATGCGGCGGTTCAAGCATTAGCCGGATTGAATGCGGCTAGATATAAAACCGCCGGTTTGCATTCGGCGCCATATGTCATTCAATACGGCTAGCCATAACGTATAAAAGCGAGAGATTAGCCGCCACTTTGAAAGTTTTTAGTTCCGAATCTTAATATTTCGGTCTTTATATTTAGACTCACGTTATAGTAAGTAAATCGAAAAATCGGTCTCAATTTATCTTTTTGGCTTTGGATGTAAACATTATAAAGCCAACTTTTTACCTCTAAGGATTAACTGGTGATCAAACAATTCTGACCCCTGCTATTTGATTCTTAGATCTGGCAAACTTATTTGACAATTATATGAAACATTATTGAAACGTATGTGTTATTAAGGTAAGTACATTTATGTCTTACAACTAGTTTTTTCTAGGCTCACTTATCCTAAATCTAACATCACATCGACTAAAAATTAGATTAAAACTAGAAACAATTACTAAACGTACATAGAACATAATACAATTATGATATTGTCAATGAGTATTCTAGAGAGTTTTAAATTTAAGTATAATACTTAAAACTAGGTGATATATTTTTTAAATCCTTTCGTTTCAGTTGCTTTGTTATTTGGACTGTTACTTGTTTCGTATTTAGTTTGTTTAACAGATTAAAGTAAATATTATTTTGTTTCTAATCGAACAGAAAAAAGAGATGCTTTCAAAGCATACTTGTATAATTGTTAACGAGATATCTACTTCTACCACACCAAAAAGTAATTAAACCTGTGATAATGTATCATGTACTTACTCCTCGTCCTAAAATTAACTTAACATAAATGTAAATCTTCTTTGGCATGTATCAATCCAGAAAGAGGTTTCAATAAAAGTATCATCCAGCCAAAGAAAGTTCTATCAACATACTAAAAAGTAAAAAACTAAATCAAAATTCAAAATTAGAAGAAGATTGCAGGATGATTTCATACATGTGTGTGACGTCACGCGCGTCCCAACATGGCCGCCACGTCGCCAGCTGACTGCGAGTGCAGCAACGCCCCGCGCGTCTGTCTCACCCCCGCGACCCCTACTGAAGCGCGGATCGTACCCACCACTGAATTGGTCGAACCGAGAGCGCATCCCGTTATAAACTCATGTCTTGTTGCTTCTGTCGGTGTTATGCGCCGTTTGGGGTCCCATCTGAAAAGAACATTGAAGTTAGTTTCATTAACGTGGTGTTATGGGTAATGATAAGCCCTTGACATGGCCGTTTGGAAGTTAGAGGAGCACTGCACTGAATTACGGCGTATTCTATATACGACCTAGCGAGGCGTACGATGTTAACTGTATAATAAATTACTCGGCCAAAAACCAGCAAATCAATGTTAACATATTTGGACATGTTCGGCAACTTAGGACTTGACGATACCTACATTAATTTTGGACTTTTTATGGTTAGTTTCATACAGACTTTTTTTTTTCACTACATTTTACGAGCGTAAAATAAAATCGAACGACTTAATTTTCTTTTAGCAAAATCTAATTTCTCTGAATGATTCATAAAAGAAGAAAACCAGATATTGGTACATATCACCATTTTATTCAAAATTGATCTCAGTTCTAGTTGCCTAATAAGGCAGACAGGATATGTCGACATACAGAATATGTCCGTTTACTGCAAGTAGGTCAACGGTAATGGCAAATTAGTCATCATCCATGAACGAGAGTTTTGTACGGAACGGATTCTTTGGAAATTGCCTAGCTATTTACAACAAGGTAATGGTGAGACTAAACTGCATTTTTCTTGACATGTTTTGAATAAGTAGAAGTTGCATTCTATAGATTGGAGAGCAAATAAACTGATTCCAAGATATCTCTGGGATTTAACTTGGCCCTGGTTATATAGGCAGCATGAGGCAAATAAGAGATGGAGCTCTTTAGTTGATTAGTGCCCACGTGATTAGTGGCAAAGTGATTGGATATTTGTAACCATCTTTCAACTTCAAAATACTGTTTTTGAATCAAAAGCTCTTGGTAACCCTCTTTAGGATTACTGCCTATGTTACGTGATAACTTATAGGTGATTTTTTGTCCTCCTGAGCAAAACTTGTGGGTACTCCACCACCAGGTGACAATGTCACGTGACGTTCAGAAGTATTAGTACCTCTGCCAACCCCTTCAGGATGTTCGGCGTGAACGTTTGAGTTTGAATATTTTTTTTGTTCTCCATGTCGTATGAGTATACATAAGTACTCACGGCATTTTTTCTCATTGAGTTAGGCTGAGGCTGTCTATTCTGAACGATTCTGGTAAACTTTTTCAGCTTTATTCAGTTTTTATTTTATTTTATTCTTGCAGTTTTATTATTCAAACTTTTGACACCTATGTTTGTAATGCATTTTGAATTGGGTCTTAATGTGTCCTCCGTGATTGTATTGACATTATTTGACTATCTTACTGTAATGTAATTCCTTATCCGCACAGAAGTTCTTAACATACCCTTTTGTTTGTAACCTAATCTACACCCTTGATTTTAGTTGTTTATATTCGGCTTAAGATGGCACTAACCAGTTTCATTTATTTATTAATTTGGCACACATACAGTACAATTACTTAACATAATATTTTACAACATTTAATCAAATCAGTTCAGCAAATGTACCTTAATAGTGGGCACAGCATGTTAAAAAAAATAATAAAAAAATTATACGTATTTACAAATTATAAAGAACAAATTGTTAAAATTATTAAAATTGTTAGAATTATTTATAATTGTTAAAATTAAATTAAATTTAAGAAACACAATAAAAAACAAATTAAGATATAATAATAAATATAAATTAACATTAGAGTTTAAAGTTTAAGCATAGAAATTAAACTAAATATAATTAAAATTTCAACATTTCTTCGGTGTCGTAAGGGGTTTTGAGCTTATAGTGATTGTTGGGCAATATAGCTTGAAACTCATAATGCACCATTCTCTCCAACACATCTTTTCCCTACTCATAATTTACAAAAGAAGGTGAGAAATATCTAATTCTTAATTTCTAGCTGATTTTTTGCTCATCATGGCTGTGAGTATAGTTATAGATATTCATATCCATTAAATAAGTACAGTTTATTAGATTGAAGTTCAATACAGCAAAGGACATCTATTATAACATATAAACATTACATATTAATTTCATTGCCAGACAAACGACATTGGCTTGCTAAAATTCTCCCGAAAAATGTGTACTTTATAAAAAACATTAGACACATAAAATGCCATTGTATGAATTAAAACAATAGACCATTCAGCAATTTTTTCAATGTTTACTATGGGATTATAATTAGGATCTGTTTAATTCATTAGAGACAATACGTTGTGAAAAATGTTTATTGATCACATCAACGGTTTTTTGCTGGGAATAATATTTTAATACGTTTTGTCAGAACTGATGGCATCGCTTTAGCCTACTTTGTTACTACTTTACTACTAGTAATTGTGTTCACTTTGTTTCGTTTTTATATTTCTTGTTTACCCGCCAACGTATCCAAAGATTATATTTAGTAGAATATGTTCAATTGTTCACCTTGGTAGCCCAGTGGGAACTATACAGTCTCAAACACACTAGTACAAGTCGATACACATATTCTGAAAGTTTTGCTTACAACTAAAATATTACCCTGGATAAAAAATATTCAAAATCATCACGCTTTATTTGAGAAATAGAATTCCATTTTCCTTCTATTCGTTGCATACATTTTAAGATGTGTAATTCGGTAGATAAAATTAGCTGGATGATACAATAATAAGACATTCTAATTTGAAACTTTGATTGACAGTCTCAATTCATCAAATTGTTATTAAGTATAAGCTACTGTTATAAAATTAACAGCAAATAACCTAAAGATACAATAATTATATAACTTCCATAAATCAACGATATTCCATAATTTAAATAATGAACGACAATCTCACAAAATTCCAAGTGTAATGAATAAAATTCTTTACATTTGTTTGAATAACGAGTAGAAATATCTTTAGCGGTAAGGAGTTATTACTTAATGTAATTTGTAAGTTGATACTATGTAACAATACTATTAACTTTAATTTGAAATGTGAAATCGAGATGAATAGTTGAAGTATTTTTGCCAATATAAAATTTTGTAAAACCTTTGCTTAAAATACCGGAATTGAATCGTACTTAGTTGCGTTTCTCAGTTTCTTTTTAATTATTTCATCATCCCATTTTACTTATCTTGAAAACATTTAGAACTCAACAATTGATTCTCTGTTAAAATTACAAAACAATAAGACGACACGATATTGATCAAAACCACGATTACTAATATTACTATAAAATTTCGTGACACGATTCTCATTCCAATGGAATTTCAATAACCATAATATTTCACGGATCAGTCGGCTTATCACAACAATACCCTACATATTTCAGTAATGTTTATTTGAGGTACCTAAGAGTTCTGAGCGTTTAATGTGATTTTCTTAGTCATATATATGCTCACAGACATACTTTGGCAACTTATACATATATATGCTCAAGGCCATAAATCCCAAAAAGGGGTAGTCAGAGCTTCAGAGCTAGAAACTCCTCAGCTACATTTGGAAGTTGATAGGGGACAAGATGGTAGAAATAAAGTATCGTTGGTTATGGGTCTCTAACCGCATCGCCCAAAAACCATTTAAAAAGCCTCATACCCTTAGTCGCCTCTTACGACACACGGCAAACTTTTTGGTAACTCTTTATGGGTTATAAGCGTATTGGCGGCTAGTTGATAAATATAATATAGTGGTTTTCGCATGGTCAAGATACGTAAACAAACCATTTAACATTTCAACCACGAAGTTCAGAGACCGCGGTGTAAGCAATAAAGTAAAAAAACTGAGTTCAAGTTTAGTGTCAACGTTATAATCCCAATGTGTTGTAGAGAACATAAGTAAAAATCAATATTTTGAATTTCAAAATTCAGAAAGCTTTAATTAATATTGCTAATATATATTATTATCTAAACTATAATTGAGCTAGTTTCTAGGCGATAAAATGTAGCATTCAAAGCATAGGGCCTTTTCTGAAGGTGGATATCCACTTCTCGTCAAACTTCCTCTATATTTCCAACATTCAGCACCTTTAAGAAATACTATTAAACATTCGCTGCAGTATTAAAATTCTTAGATATTAAATTGTAAAATAATGAAATACATTGCCAAATGAAACCATCAAATTTGACGTACAGTGCCAGCCAGACTGTTCAATGAATGTGTATAGTGTTTCTGCAATCGATCTATCAATTTTAAACGAACTTTGTTTGTACCTGTCACTTGAAAACCTATTTCACGCTACTAGACTGACATGAAAAAAACATTTAAATCCATCAAATGACTTCAACAATTTATTGGCGAAGTTCACTTTCGTAAAACGTAAATCCTGAGGATCACTTGACACAGATTTGATGAAAAGATAACCATTTAATCGGTGTATTGTGTTGTTTGACACGATGTATTTCGTCAGTAGATTACTATATTTTAAAACCCGCTACATTACTATTGCGGATCATTTGACGTTGAAAAAGGCATGGGTTTAAAGACGAGCCAACACAATGTGTAATTTCCTTCTTATATGCGTGATTAATTAATTATGTCTTATGTGTAGGTATTAATTATTATGTTGTGTAGTGTCGGCTTAGAATAGCACTACCCCATTTCTTCCGGTGGGTGTACGTAAAAGGCGACTAACGGTATCGGGATTTTTAAAGGATTTTTGGGCGATGCGGTTGGAGACCTATCACCAATAACCTTTATTTTAACATCTTTTCCCCCACGCAACTTCCAAAAGTAGCTGAGGAATTTCTCATTCCTACCCCTTCTAGGAATTTATAGCCGTGAGTATATGTATGTATGTATGTAATTAATTATGGTTGTACGAAAAAAAAGGAAACTATCACAACTGAATCATATTAGCCATTAAACAATTTTATGGTGCGATTAGTTTTCGGCATTAATGACCAATTTTTTAAATGCAGGTCAGCACATTAAAACTAATCACCAAATATCGTTCAAGTAATGTATAAGTAATGAAGCTAACATGTAAATTCGTAAGGCTCAACCCATTCCATTACGTAGCGTTACGTAACGGAATGCGATCTCATCGCGGAACGACCTGTCGTTACGTCACCGTAACCTTTCACTCGGTGCGTCTGCGCAGATTTTTTGGCACGCATGTTAACAGTGCTGCCTTTTTAGCGCTTCCGGGGCTGGATTTTGAGTCGTGCCTTAAGCTATTTATATGTAATTTACATTTAGTTGGGAATATGTACATATGTTGCACATGAAAAGACGGAAGCGTATCTGGAAAATTATATTCATGATTTAATTTTAGTTTGTATGCATACAGAGTACTTACTAAACATTTAAATTAATATCTAATTTAGCAAGATAATTTTCACATAACATACATACATACATATACTAACGGCTTTAAATCCCTAGAAAGGGGTAGCCAGAGCTAAGGAATTAGAAATTCCTCAGCCACTTTTGGAAGTTGAACAAATAACAAAATTTCAATATATATATATATTATGTGTATTATAGGTTAGTAAATATTGCAAAAACATTATCGTTTTCATTAGTACAACCCAGCTTATGCTGATATTTACTGCTTTCTTGTTGCTTTTTTACATCTTGAACTAGATTAAAAAAAAATGTATTAATCAATTTATGTACAATTGATAGATACATTTTGTACTTCAAGTACAAAAACATTTAATCTAGACCACCCTTATAAAGAAAGGAAATAATGTATATATAAATCCTACTCCCAACCATACTGAATACATATAAAATACATACATACATACATATACTCACGGCTATAAATCCCTAGAAGGGGTAGCCAGAGCTAAGGAATTAGAAATCATTTAGCCACTTTTGGAAGTTGCGTGGGGAAAAGGTGGTAAAAATAAAGGTTGTTGGTGATGGGTCTCCAATCGCATCGCCCAAAAATTCCTTAAAATGCCCCAATACCGTTAGTCGCCTCTTACGTACACCCACCGGAAGACATGGGGTAGTGCTATTCTTAGCCGACACTACACAGCTACACAGCTACACATATAAAATAGCCCGCCAAATTCCTTGTCTAACAAAAAATACGCTTTTTTGCTTACCAGCCGAGAATTTAGGTAATACTGCATATTATACGGTCATCGCAAGTTGAGACGATTCGTTTTCGTTAGCGCAAAGTAGGACAAGTTAGCGTGACGTACTCACCTAGTATGTAGGAGTCTTGTGGTCTCACGTGACTTTGAAAAAGTAAGATTATGTGGCTGATTACCACCAAAACTAAAAAAAGTTAATTGAAATGAAATTGAAACTATATTGGTTTGCATTGTGACAGTGTGAATAACTAATAGCCTATTGGAAAATCTCATTATTCTCAAATGCAACTTATCGACCGCACACTGAAAAAACATGTGTCAGTATAAATTACCATATAAATTCAATGATATTTCAATGTTCATGATTATCTCCTAGTTTACGTACACGATATCAAGATAGTAAAATAGTAAAATAAAGTAATATACGACGTGATAGCTCAGTGGGTAGAACACCGGTTGACGTGTAAGCGACTAGTGTTCAAATCCCGGGTCGGGCCTACACCAATTTGTCTTTTCTAAAGACATATGTGTTGTTAATTTATCATGGTTGTTAACGGTGAGGGAAAACATCGTGAGGAAACCCACATGGCTGAGTTGTACTTAGTCATGTGACAGTGTATTCGTACAAAAACGGTTATAGGCCTGCCCCCTATCACGTGAGTACACTGTCCATGCAAAACGTGGGTACTCTGAACACCGGGTGACTAAGTCACGTGATGTTCAGAAGTATTAGTACCTCTGCCAACCCCTTCGGGGATATTCGGCGTGAACGTTTATGTATGTTATGTTATGTAAAATAAGTAAGCATAGAAGACTGTACTCTAACTGAATTTATCATGTTAACTTAATGTATTGTAATACACGAACGCACTTTATCTGAAAAGCATTATAATGTTCAGCTATAAAGCCTAGGTTCAGAATAGACGACTTCTGTTATTATCACCAAAAAGAGGCCAGGGTGTGATATTTATTACATTAAGTATATAATAATAGTTACACTAGCCCCCTATCACGTAATAATAACAGCTCAACTTACTCTAGCCTAGTTCAGTTTACAGCATTTTAGATGATTATTATGAATAAAAAATCTGAGGAGGCTTTTCGATCAAAACAAGAATCACTGACTTAAGTAAGTTGTAAACAAATTTTGTATGTTATTAAAACGAAATAAAGCATTTAAAAAAAAAAAAGTGATGCCATTTAGGAGTTTTGGGTTTTTGACGCTCCTGTGGGAACCCTTACAGGATTCGCGATATATATAGTACTAAGTTTAGGTTTGCCGTGTAGTGCCGGCTTAGAATGTCACTACCTCTTTCTACCCACGGGTGTCGTAAGAGGCGACTAAGGGTTGGAGACCCATCACCAATGACACTTTATTTCTACCATCTTCTCCCCTATGAACTTCCAATTGTTATTCGTGAAAAGTGTGGTGTGAAAGATGACATTGTAAGAAAGATAGAAAAAGGAATGTTGAGATGGTTTGGGCACATAGAGAGGATGGATGATAGAAAATTGGTAAAAGGTATCTACAGAGCTAGTGTGGATGGTAATGTTAGTAGAGGACGACCACGGAGAACACACTTGGACCAAATTGAGAGTGTGCTCAAAAAGGCTGGCGTCCGAAGTATGAAGAATAAAAGAGCATGTATGAAAAGATTGATGGATGTAAACGAAGCTAGAGAGGTTTGTCAGGATCGTGCGAAGTGGCGATCAATAGTCTCTGCCTACCCCAATGGGAACTAATGGCGTGAGTATATGTATGTATGTATGTATGTATGAACTTCCAAATGTTGCTGAGGAGTTTCTAGCTCGGAAGCTCTGGCTACCCCTTTTTGGGATTTATAGCCGTGAGTATATGTATGTATGTATATTGTACTACAAGTTAATTCGGTGTATAAACTATCCTCATGCTAAATGAGATGAGGATCTGTTCAAACGGATATATAGACAAGGACTTGTGATAAAGTTATTTAAATCATATCTGTTACTTCATCAACGTGACATTTTAATTGCATTTACCATAAAAATAATTAGAATAAGTGATAGTTTGTGTTGTAGGTCGTGCCGTTTGATAAATTGAATAAACATGTTTCCTGTTTTATAACTGAATATTAATTAGTAACTTTTAGTTTTACAGAGATTTGATGCGTTTTTCTGTTTCTCGGCTTCTTTATGCGTCTAACATGTAAATATATTTTTAGTCTTCTAATTTTGATGTTTAACAGTGTTATTAACGGCCTGGGAATAAAATCTAAAATATTTTCAGGTTAGAACTTTCTCATTGAAAGTTTTGTGTAACCAATAGTATAGAATATATATTTTATATAATATATTATAACTAACTGATTTGATAAACTACGCATTCTAAAAGTCATATGCTTTTTTATTCTTAAGTTTTAAAGATTATAGGGCGCCTAGGATTGATCAGTGAGAGAGATGCGCGCACGATTAGTAAGAATTATACCGAGTCATAATCAATACAGCCATCTATCCCAACGGTAAAGCACAGCACACCACTGAGCAATACAATTCTCTTACTTGTCAGCTTACAGCAGGAAGATTTTCAACAGTGTTTTGAAACTTCTCATCTACTTAATTTCGTAACGATGTCAACGATAGATAGGTTTAATTAAATCTAAATCAGCCTTCTCCATCGTTTCAATGCTGTTACTCAATTTCTATTGTGCTGACCGAATTGTGATAAGATGATTTTATACTATTAGTGATACACATTCACATTTGCATTGTTAGTGGTCGTGAGCTTCAAATTTGAAGCTGTAGATTCTTTGTTTGTAGGTAGTTGTCCCATTTAGATATAATGATACATTAAGCAAGAGTCTTAGCTTAATTTGATTAGATCAATAAAATACTTTGCGAAAGCATCGATAGAAGAGTAGGTAGAACACATAGTAGAACATGATCTGAAAAGCTGCGTGGCACGGCCATGAGTCCTTAATTAAACCTACAACTCAGCGTATTTTGAAAATAGCCCATATTGTAGGTTCATTTACGAATATTGTAACTAGTAGGGAATAAATTGATAGAAAACCCTCATAATGAGTATAATGTAGTCATGTCACAGTTTTTTTTGGTGAAATACACCTATATTATAACCTCCTATTACCAGGACAAACACACAGATAAAAAGTTGTTGCTCTGAATTCGATATTTTGTTAATTTACTTTATTTTTGTAGTATTTTGTTTTTGGTAAATGGTCTTTAATTTGTCATAATCATTGCCCATGTCGCCAACGAGTCAGCGCCTCGCCTACAGACTGAGAAGAGTGCTTGGGGCATATTCCACCACCCGGATACTATCAGTATACTAGGTCACCAAACTTTTCAATCTTTTGGGGACACCTATGTTTACTTATGGTGGATCTATTTCTATATCTAAAATCACCAATAAGAAAATCCTAGATTACGTAATAACCCGGCTACGGTGGAAAGGTCACTCCTCTGCAAGTGTAGCCAGATACGCGTAATACTTTCACCTTTCGCCGAGTTCAATGGACTCTATAAAGCAACAATATCAAGACGTCCTTTACTTCATAACGCGAAAGTTTCGACCACGAACTTTTTAATTAAAACCGCATTTTAATTAAAGTGCTATGTGTAATCCAGTTCGATATTCAAATGTTTCGAGATGTTGCGATAGCGATTAATATTGAATTCAGAAACCTCATGTGGGGATTATTACTAATAAATAAAGGAAAGAGAAAATTCGACAAAGGTAGACAAGTGGCCTTCCGAAATAGTTAAAATTCGGAGGTAGGAAACGCAAACACTACTTAAACGTGTAAAAGAAATAAAGGATAGAAGAATTTCGCACTGGCAGCCAATTGACACGGTGGCTCAGTTGGCAGAGCGTCGGGGCGTATACCCGAGGTCGCGGGTTCGATGCCCGCCTGTGTCAAAATTTTTCTTTCCTTTATTTATTCTTTATTCATGGACACAGTTAAGCAGAAAGAAATCAACCAACTTAAACTTAATTTTGAGATATGAACGTTTGAAGTTTGACATCAACTGCTTTTTCCATAATGTGTTTAGGTTGAGTGTGTAAAATAATCAGTTTGCGTGAACTGTTCATAAGTAGAGTTTTCATTACTTCATAGATCCGACCCTCAGCAATACATACACGACACACGAAAACGACCTCGCCTTATGTTCAAAAGTAGTATTAGGTCTGCTACTTCTTAGGGTGATGACGTGATAGCTCAATGGGTAGAACACCGGTTAACGTGCAAGCGACTAGTGTTCAAATCCCGGGTCGGGCCTACACCAATTTGTCTTTTCTAAAGACATATGTGTGCTTAATTTATCATGGTTGTTACCGGTGAGGGGAAACATCGTGAGGAAACCCACATGGCTGAGTTGTACTTAGTCATGTGACAGTGTATTCGTACAAAACGGTGATAGGCCTGCCCCCTATCACGTGAGTACACTGTCCATGCAAAACGTGGGTACTCTGAACATTAGGTGACAAAGTCACGCGATGTTCAGAAATATTAGTACCTCTGCATACCCCTTCGGGGATATTCGGCGTGAACGTTTATGTTTATGTTATGTTATGTTTATACTTCTAAGGATATATACAGCGCAAACGCATGTCGCGTGGAGATCAATAGCCACTGTGTATCCCATGGGAATAGGGTCTTGGAATAATGTATGTAAGCAAATACTATTTCATTCGATTGCAAGTGCAATTACGCTCACATTAATTAGAGGAGCGACAGTACCGCCCCTCGTTTGTAAACATGTGCTGGGCAGCCTTTGTTTGCGACGTGATGACTTGCAGGGTTGCCATCGATTTATTTTTTATATATAGTGTAAGTGAAATTAATATATACTTTTAGTATTTAATAAACAAAATGATTTCGGTTTTATAAAGTGGAATAAATATCTATATAGCACACTAAGGGCAACTTCGTGCAGTTTTAATAAAAGAATTACAAAAAAACAGTACTTTACTTTTCTGAAAGTTAATACGCCTTTAAATTTAGATCTAATGTGATATTAAGTAATTTTGACAGTTAAACTAAATAAAATGTAGCATTTAACAAGTAAGCTGACTGATCGATTAAAAATGACTAAATTGACCTAATGTAATATTACTAATAGTAATTCTTCGCTGCTTTTTTTCTTTTTGCAGACTTAAGTAACATTTGCTTTACAACATTTGCTGTTGCTATTGCTAGTACACAACTTTTGAATCAACTATAATTTAATTTTATGCCATGTTGATGGTCAAATTGATTGCTTTCAAACTTTATATCGTTATATCAAATCGTAAATATAAAATATTGATTTTGTTTAAGCAATATATCACAAGAGACAAAAATATGCACGTAATATAGATTGCTCACAGAATGATCATTGTATCACAAATAACAACTGAAAAAGTATTTTATTTTAATCAAGCTTTGCAAATTCAATTCAAATTTTGAATTTGCATTTGAATCAAATCTACCTTATAACATCGGAAATTTGAACTTGGAAAACTTGAGTTAGACTAGTTTTGGCTATGCCTTATATTATAAGGTTTGCTTGTCATTGCATTATTGAATACATGTTTTCTTCTTTCACACTTGTACATTCTCAACAGTTTGGCAACCCTACTCTTGACAATGGTCCACGAGGCTAGCTAGCCACTTTCGTCCGCTCTCTCTCACGACACACTGCCGACCCGGTCGGTGTGTCAGACATACACTGCTATTATGCGCTAGGTCAGGTTGGAGCTGTTTAAACTAGAGTAATTCCCGCTAACTGCTTGAAAGGAGGCTTTATGGTCGTCGTGTACGTATGTTTTGAGCTGCTGGATTGTCGAAATTAGATTTATGTGGCTCTTTTATAGAGCTGTGTAGTATGAAGTGGTCGGTTTTAGAAAATAAATTGGCACCTTTGACTTCAGAAAATCCCATTTATTATTTCGTTTGCAATATATTAATCTACATTGCTACAAGACAGCCTAATAAAAACAATTTTCAAAAAACTGATAGTCTTAAGAAGCTGTATGATATTTCCAAAGCGTAAAAATATCGACTGCAACCTTTAAAAATATTTTAAATTTTGCCACTCAATATAAAAACTCATGAATTCAAACGAAAAACAAATAAAGTTCTTCTTGCCCACACAATAATAAAAAGCTCTGCTTGCCGTCGGCATAATAGAAGTTGTCACATTACGTTGTCATTGTAATCCTCTCTGATCGAAATTGTGTCCAACGACCACCTTAGGCTACAACTTGTGAAGACTTTCTAATAGTAACAACATTAAAAGTAAAAAACTTCCTTTCATGTGTCATTCCACTATTGTAATGTTTGATTGATGTGAAATTAAACATAGATGGAGATATTGATTGGCGTCGAGTTGTTATTTCTAGTCGATGATTACTGGCGTTCAATTGTTTAGTTTCGCGATACATCATTTCATAGTTCTTTTAAATTGATCACTTAAGGGAAAATCAGCTCATATAAACTAAGTTTCTAATAATTACAATATATGGTTAAAGGGGATCTAAAGTTATCCGCATGAGAGTTCGACTTTCCTTGTGTTTTTTTTCAAATTCACCACCCAAGTGTCTTGCCAACTCAAGCTAAGAAAAAAGAAGGGTAATTAATGTATCATTTTGGCATTTATCAAATTAGATAAAACGAATAGCGTTTCCATATGGTGATAAAAAGCATTATTGTCGTTGATAGGGTATCCGTTTTGGACAAGATTCGAGAGAAGAGTATGTAACAAATTTTACAACAGCACGATCAAGGAAGTCTAAAGTGCAAAGAGCGAGAAATGTAGTGAAAATATTGAAGAATTTCCATAAAGCGCAAGAGGCTTGCCAAACTCGTACTCAGTGGGGAAAAGCACTCCCTATTCCGAGACTGTAAAGAACCAAACGTTAACGCCATGTATCCTCTAAAACCGTACTAATAATCATTTTGAACTTTATGTGAAACTCACGCCTGCTGTTCAGTATACCCACGTTTTGCTTGGAAAATACTCACGTGACAGGGGTCAAGACTATCAACTACCCTAACCGGAACTATAATGGCGTATGTATATACTATTTGTGACGAAGAATGTTAAACGCGCAAACACAAAGCAGCTATAAATAGCGCCATTGGTTTCACATAGCGCGGCGCATGCGTGACATAATACGATTATGTGTCTGAATTCCGGTTCCGCCTTTAATAAATACTTGCCGAGACGCATCTGCATACATCGCACGTTTATTGGTGAAAGCTTAGCAGATGCTGTGAGGCTGGTTTGCAACTCGCTTGCTTATCTAAATTAAATAAATTAATTATTACAAAGTCTTTGTGTTTTCCTCTCTTTTCACCGAAAAGTTTCACCGGTTTGGATTAAACATTTCCAAAATCATAATTTATAAATTTCAAGATAATATGAAACAATGTAACCTTACGGTTAAAATCTAGAAAATTATTGTGAGATATTTTCTCATGCTACAGATTAATCTAGTTAAATAGACGCAGCAGTAGAACTTGGAAAATGCTCTTAACCTTCACTATATATTATAATAGCAAGAGGAGGACCAGAGCCGCTCACACTACACTACAGTTTATTATGTTCACGCTTCCTTAAATGAACTTGCTCTAACTTATAGGAACATACTTCAGAATGTATGGAATGCAACTGTGAGTCTGCCAGTCAAAAATAAAATTGCAATACTTTAAACGGTTAAAACATTGTCGAGAAAGTATCGAGCCAAAATTGTAGAACCCGTTTCACGGCAATTAGTCTTTATGTAATTTCTGAACAAAATCGAAAGTGCTGGAGTAAAGTGGCCCGTTTTCCGAGATCAAGCAATCTCTTTTTAAATCGATCGGTCGAAAGTAAAAGGACTTTGACAAGTCTCTGCGAGGAGTGGTGATTGCTTCAGTTTATTATTATTATTACGTATTTTAATAGATGTTTGTATTACGTGAACTGTTTAATAAGAATTGAGATCAATGGCTTTAATTGCTTTCAAGTCGAATGAGGAAGCACTCTTTGCAAGATTAGTAAATATTTTACTGGACATATCTAAAAAGGCTTTAAATTATTATGATTTTGGCAGTTAAAAGGCCTTTTCTTTCTATCAAACAGTTGTTTTTCTATCAGAAATATTTTTGTCATAGTAATGAAAATGTATCAAATGAAGGCATATGCTCGTCCTAGTCATGCTTCCAACTGAAACAATACATAAAATCTTAAAAAATCAACCTCTGACAGTGGTGCATTGCCAGCTACATCTACTAGTACTCACTCCAGACAGCGGTGCAGGAAGTGCAGGAAGGCGACGTCGTCGCAGCGCGCGGCGGACGCCAGAGCGCGGGAGCCGGGGCGGCGCTTGCGGCCTTTTGAGTTGGTGATTGAGCGGGGGCAGCCCTTCGCGTCTAGAGCGGAATATATATACTTGTTAATAGTGCTCGTATACCTATTAGTACCGTTACTTACAGATACAATAATTATTGTTTAACAGCCTTAAAATAGGAATAATCCATTTGACCGCGACTGTAATAAGAAGCGACTTGGAGCTTTTAAAGTATTGAGTGAACCATTTGGCAGGAACCAGCAATAAATCCCATTAAATCCCAAAAGTATCTAAGGAAAGCCATCGCTTTCAAAATTTATAGCTGGGATGTACATATTTTATTCTCAAAATAAGATTAAGAGTAAATATGAAAATGGAAAATGTTTGTATATGATTCTAAGGGGTTCAATATTATTCTTTTAGACAATAGATCAGTCAAGTGTAACTTATTTTAACTCTTTAAAGAAATAACGATCTCTAGCAACAAAGTTTTATCGCTAACCAAAGAACAGTCGTTTCCGGGTGGCGTGCAGCAGCAGGTCGGGCGGCGGCGCGCCGAGCAGCTCCATGATGCAGGCCAGCTGCTCCGCCTCGTTCTCGCCCGGGAACAGCGGGTAGCCTGTGTGCAGCTCCGCTAGGATGCAGCCTAAGGGGAACATACGTACTGTTATAAATCCTTAGAATTGGTAGGGAAAATATTGTTAAATTAAGGTTTTTGGTGAATGGTTTCCATCTGCATTGCCCAGTTATCTCTGGAAAACCAACACCCTAAGTAGCTGCTTACGACACCCGCGGTTAGAAATGGGTTAGAGCTTTGCTAAGAAAAAGAAACTAAAAATAAAAAAAACAAATAAAAAGAAGACCATAACAATTACAATTATAATTTCATATCTTTGATTTTACTAATATTACCATCAAAAATGTCCAGGTCAGCTCTAAGTCTATTGCATGTGTTCTGAATACGAGTAAGGGGAGCGTGTAAGCCTACATTTGTGCGACAAATATTCGTTTTGAATGGTAACCGGTTTTCCAGTCTAGTTGTAATGCGAGGAACATTTACATGGATTTTTTGCAGTAAATCGGGGCTTTCAATGTCGTTATTCAAAATTTTATGCAATATGACAAGGTCTTATTGCATAAATTAAATTAATGTTCACAAAATCGTAGGCATGTTGACTCAAAAGTTTTTAGGTTCTACAATGCGCATGTTGCTATGAAATGTATAGATTTAATTTGTTATCTTGTTGTAAGCAACCTGTTTTTTGAGCAAATAAATAAATAATAAAAAAAAAGCCGACACTACACAGCGTAAAGTGCGGGTAACCCTAGTAAGATATCTATGTATGGGGGTTTTGAACTAGAGGCATATTTGTAATAATAGAAACAGCGGTTATCCCGTGTGCAGCTCCGACAAGATACAGCCTGTGGGGGACACTTGTCAGATATCTATGTGGGGAGGGTTTGAGTTGGTGGCGTTTCTGTAACGGTATGAACAGCGGGCAGCCCCTGTTCAGTTCTGCAAGAATGCAGCCTGAGAAATTGTGAAAAGTTAGTTGATGATGGGTCTCCAACTGCATTGCCCAGTAATCGCTTAAAACGCTCCAATACCCTGAGTACCTCTTACGAACACCCGCGGGTTACATATCTATGTATAGATATATACCCCGGTTTGAATTTGTAACCATAGCAACAGAGGGTAGCCTGTGCGCAGCTCTGCCAGGATACAGTATTAGGGAGCACTAGTTAGATATCTATGTATGGGGGGTTTATGTTTGTAACACACAGAACTACCCTGTAAGAACTAGTTGAATATTGAAAGTGAGAAGAATTTTCATTGATGGCAAGTAAGTTAAGTAAGAAACCTTTAATCCTTATTGTACTGATTGTAAGCTATTTGAAACAGTTCTAATAACACTTAACTTTATCTTCAATTTACAATCAGGGATATCAAAGAAGCATGTATTGCCAACCCTACGCACACACATGAATTTTAAACTTAAACTAATTTCAGTGCCCTTAGATTTTGTTATTGATTGCTTCGTTGATTTTAGTTATTCCCTCTGAAGCTCTGGCAACCCCTTTTTAGAATTTTCAGGCATGAGTATAAGTATGTTTGTAAGCAAAAGAGTTCATTAGAAGACTTAACACTAACTTAGTTAACACATTAGTACGCCCGATAGTGACGGAGCGTGAGTCGTGCTAATATGCACTCAGACCCTAGCAATGTAAATTTAGAGACATCACCAAATGGGATATAAAATGTTCCTTGCCTGTTTCACTATGTGTAATGTGGTTAATGTTCTAAATTATTTCATCTACGCTCTTTTACGTCCACAATATGCGTAAAATAAAAGCTCAAATGCCGATTCTACCCATCCATTTATTCTCCTGCCATTTACATAACTGGCTGCGTATAGAAAGTGAGATGAGAGTGATGGCCGCCGGTCAGGCCTACCCATAGTAAACATACGCACATAATATTTGAAACCAGTTTGGACGAGACGAACTAATGTCATCGTTGTGCAACCTTATACTTTTACTGGCTTTACGCGATAGTTGTTGACTTTTGATTACATTTTATTGATAGTTGAAAGCCCATTATAACTTTATAACATTTGTAGTCTGTAAAGGATATTTAATATCTTAAGGAGGTTTAGAAGTAGGGCAGTAAAGTGCAAGATGAAAATGTTGAAGATGCCTTATGAGGGGAGAACCAATTACGCTAGGTGTTTCGCATCATTGTTATAATCATAAAACCTTTTAGTCACACATTTAAATGTTTTGGTCATCACTTTGATTTCAGTAGATAATAATATATAAAATGTTTTTTTTACGCGATTATATATTACTCTAGTTTGTACAATTCACGCCATCACGTCCCCAATCAACTTTCGAACGTGGCTGAGGAATCGTAAATTTCCAAGCTCTGACTATCCTTTTTGCATTTTTTTGGCGTGAACGCACGTAGCGGGGCGCTACTGCGTGCTATTTTGTAACCGCCGCCGCCGGTTTATTTAAATTTGTGTGTAGTGTCTAGTCTGCTCTGTAAGCTTAGAACGTCACTACTTCTTTCATGGAAATATTTTCGGGGTTTACAAGTGACAGCTGGATGATTTTTCTGGAAACCCAAAACCAACGGCGCTTTTACAGCCTGCCCTTCGCTACATGTCCAATACAGCAGAGGAATTAGTATATTCAACAGGCACTGATTCTTGCAATTCATAGCCGTAAGTTCTATTTCTCAAGAGCAGGTTTACATCATAGATATACTATTCTATACTTATGGTTTATACATGCAGTGTCTGTACTAACTAATAAATCAAGGAAAGAAAAATTTCGACACCTACAGGACTTGCACCCGCGACATCCCGGTATACGCCCTGATCGCTCTGCCAACTGAGCTAAGGTGCCAAGTAACTGCTGTTGCGAAATTTGTATTTCCTTGTTTCTTAACACCTTACTGGTGTCAGCGTTCTCTACCTCAATTTTTTTACAAGTTCGGAAAGCCACTCGAATAGCTTTGCAGATAGAATGCAGGTGTGTTACGAAGGCCTAAATCTCACATAATTAGACTTTGTTGTGCATGAAACCTCATGTAAATATTATTTTACTCATGACCGAGATGTCACGGGTTCCTGTCCTGCTGGTGTCGATTTTTTTCCTTGACTGATAAGTAAAATAATCCTTACATGAGGTTTCATGCACAACAAATTCTAATTAAGTGTCGGTACTCACCCATGCTCCACATATCGATAGGCGTCCCGTACTGCAGCCCCAGGATGACCTCCGGGCTGCGATAGAACCGCGACTGTATGTACGTGTAGACGCGCGCGTGCGTGTAGCACGAGCTGCCGAAGTCAATCACCTTGATGGAGCTGCTGCCTCGCGCTTTTAGCAGGATGTTTTCCTGAGACAAATAAAAATGAAAAGATGGTAACAATAAATGTTTTTGGTGACGGGTCTCCAACAGCATCGCCCAAAAACCACTTAAAAAGCCCCTATGCCCTAAGTCGCCTCTTACGATCACCCACGGGTAGAAAGGGGTAGTGTTATTCTAAGACCACACTACACGGCAATCCCCAATCAACTTCCAAAAGTGGCTAACGAATTTCTCATTCCAAAGCTCTGGCTACCCCGTTAAGGGATTTATAGCCGTGAGTATATGTATGTATGTAAATAAAAATGATTGTCAGGTCGAATAGGTAGTTCGAATGAGTAGATTTAAGTGAAAATGGTCACGTGACAGCATGATGCCACAGAGGTCTATCGAAGTTTCAAAATTGGTCACTTCTCAGTATATCATACGCCCAAAGATGTTGCACTATCCACAACTGATGTTGGTAATTCTTATTTTTGGCCAGTGCCAACCTTATGACTGCCTTATTTATAGTTGGAGAATTGAGCTTGAAACCTCTTGATTGTGCCACCGGAAACAGTTCACTCACCACGCTCTTAGAGCTTTCTGTTTTTAGAACGTCTGAGGTTGCTAAAATTAACACTTATTTATTGTACTTTTAGATATATATAATATAATAAAGAAGAAAGTACTAACTGGTTTGAGATCACAATGAATGATGTTTTCCTCTTCCAATAGTCGGAGACATCTGAGCAGAGAGCTGGCAAATCTCCGAATCAGACTTAAACTAAATCCTTGGTAGTTATTCTTCTTAATCAGCTCGTAAAGGTTAATACTGAAACACAAAAAAACAAAGGATTCAGTTTCTAAATAAAAATAATAATACTCATATTACACTATCTGTCAGTTCGGGGTAAAAAACGTGGTCTTTCTAAGATAATAGTGTTTGATGAATTTAAGAAATTTTGTCGATACTTCTGGATTACTTGCTATCACGTATTTTTATCCGAGGCATCCAGAGTACCCACTTTTTACTTGATCTGTGCATTTACGTCATTACAGTTTAACCACTATACGTCGCTTACCAACGTAAGAACTTGTGAAATTAGTGAAAGACTCATTTTAGGGCTTCAACTCACAAATAAAAGGTAGTGCTTTTTGCAATGAGCTATCTAATATGATAAGGTACAGCCATTGCCTTTTATTCTTCAGAAGTATTAAAATACAGCTGCATAGTGTTTGTAATCTACTACAATATCTAAATACTATCCAATTTCTTCCAGTAAGTATTGTAATACGCGACTAAGGGTATTGTGGCTTTTAAGCGCAAGTGCATTCAGGATTTTAACTCACATATAATACGCAGTGCTTTTTTTCATAATCTACGTAACTTGTAGACCTTAAAGTACGTAAAATTCAAAATTAAACCCACCTCATCAACTCAAAACTGATGCACAAATGATTCCTAAAATAGAAGTAATCCAGCATATGGATAACATTGTGCGTCTGGTCTTTGTCCTTCAGCCTGAGATGGTCGAGTACCCTCACTTCCACCAGCGCCTGGTGGTGGAATCGCTTCTTGTTCCTGATGATCTTGATGGCCACCTGACCCCCGGTGCGGTGGTCCAAAGCTCTGATGACTTGGCCGAAGGACCCTTTGCCTATTACTTCTAGTATTTCGTAGCGATATGCTATGTGGTCGTGGGTTGGCTGGAAAATAAAGGTTTTAATGTGAAAAGTGTGACATTCATAGTGTGCTCGTTACGTTATATATATATGACAATACGCACTGTGTTGGTTTAGCAAAACACTATCTCAAGTATTTTAAATAGGAAAATTGCTTATTTTTGGAATAAATTGGCTCCTAACACATTCCACCGAATTTAATTATTCTTTAACAATATAATTCTACAACTTTAATAGATAATATCATTACGCTTAATATCATAATAATAAAACATTAGCAGAGCTCAACTATTTTTTTATCTTTCAGACCCATCACCAACGATCTTTACGAAGTTTTTCCCGTTTGTAGGTGCTGTTAGTCTAATTTTTTTTAATTTACAATGGTTGTTACATTTCGTTATGAAACATATGATTACAGTGTTATAAAATAACTGCTTCTTTGTTTTCTTAAAACAAATACCTAGAATGACTTCGTAATAAATCCAAAATGCAAGGAGATGATTTTTCAAATGCCAGAAATGTGTGTTAGCATTTTCCATCACTGTAGGAGCACTTAAAACACTTAGCAAACTCTAAGAGAATGTAAGAATTCCCAAAATTTTTTAGAAAATAAATTTATGTAAGAAAATAAATGTTTTAAACATCAGTGTCGTAGCATCTAAATTGTGGATTTCAAGGCCCTGTTTTCCCCATTTGGAATAATAGCTGTACATATATATACTCACGGCTTTATATCCCCAAAAGAATAAAAAAATCATCAAGCAACTCTAGAAGTTAAGTGGGGAACAGATTATAAAATTAAGAATTGGAATTGGTGATGTTTCAACAGCCACACCGACATCGTCCAACAATCACTTAGCCCTTATATACTAAAACTACATACATACATACATATACATTGTATTGTATGTATTGCTGTGTAGTGTCGGCTTAGAATAGCACTACCCCATTTCTTCCGGTGGGTGTACGTAAGAGGCGACTAACGGTATTGAGGCTTTTAAGGGATTGTTGGGCGCTGTGCTTGGAGACCCATCACCAACAACCTTTATTTTACCATCTTTTCCCCACTCAACTTTCTAAAAGTGGCTGAGGAAGTTTTAATTCCTTAGCTCTGGCTACCCCTACTAGGGATTTACAGCCGTGTGTATATGTATGTATTTATGTATACATATATGCACAGCGATAAATCCCAAAAAGGGGTAGCCAGAGCTTTAGAGCTAAACTCTTCAGCAACATTTGGAAGTTAAAAGGGGAGAAGATGTTAGAATTAACCGTCGTTGGTGATGGGCCTCCAACCGCATCGTCCAAAAACAAATTAATAAAGCCCCATAACCTTAGTCGCATCTTACGACACCCTAGGGTAGACTAGAAGAGTGAGATTTTAAGCCGCCACTACACGGCTAACACTAAAACATTATTAGATTAAAAGATATAGCAGATGGAAAAAGATAAAATCTATTACAATCTCTCCGTACGTATAAGCTGGCCATAACATATCATAACACTTTAAACCTTTATAAGGCAGTGGCCAAATAGTGGCCACCATAATTTCAACCTTACCTACCTTCAAATAGAAGTAAAAAATACGATGAATTTCTTATTATGCGTCTGCCTAATAAAGGGTTAATTATATATTTACCTTAGTATAACTCCCGTTCTCGTCATCGAACCCACAGTTATTGGGCAGGTTGGCGCGGGCGTTCACCTTGTCAGCCTCCAACCCCAGGAACCAGATCTCGGAGTACTTCCTGATCTCACTCCTCTCCCATTCTGACAGCTGGTCGCAGTACAGCTTCAGGGCTTCTGGAATATTGAAAGGGAAATTTGGGTTTATCTTCGTTTTATTTATACCGCAACTTACAACAACTTTTGTGCTGAAGGAAGTCGCTCATTTCGCGGGTCAAGCTATCCCTTTTAGGATTAATCTGGGAGTCTAAGTCTAAGTAAGTAAACGCAGAGAAAAAACTGTTTGAGGATACTATTTAGTTTTATGTTTAGACGGTATGGATATTGGATAGCAACCGTAATAGTTCAGTGGGTAGAACACTGCTTATCGTGCAGACAATGATAGTTCAAATCCCGGGTCGGGCATACATCAATATGTTTTGTCTAA
Organism: Bedellia somnulentella; assembly: GCA_963576735.1. Classification (NCBI taxonomy): domain Eukaryota; kingdom Metazoa; phylum Arthropoda; class Insecta; order Lepidoptera; family Bedelliidae; genus Bedellia; species Bedellia somnulentella. The sequence goes on along the minus strand of OY755175.1, from coordinate 17,313,407 downwards.
AGTCATATGTGGGGTTAATTTATCATGGTTGTTAACGGTGAGGGAAAACATAGTGAGAAAACCCACATGGCTAAGTTGAACTTAGACATGTGACTGTGTAATAGTTCAAAACGGCGATAGGCCTGCCACCAATCACGTAAGTACACTGTCCAAGCAAAACGTGTGTACTCTGAACACCAAGTGACAGTATCACCTGATGATCAGAATTATAAGTACCTCTGCCAACCTCTTCGAGGAAATACGTCGTGAACGTTTGAGTTTGAGTTGTATGTATACGTAAATAAACCGATGACCTCTTGGCAACATTAAAATGAACTGGAGTGTTAACACGAGTGATCGAGAATAGCTCGATTACCGTATCGGTAAGTATCCCGATTATTCCCGATCGGGTGCCAAGGTCAGCCCACGCGTTTGCTATTCAATAATATATATATTATAAGCTTGGTAAATGTAGTAAATACACTATAACTAAGACGTCATTTGATTAGTAAGAAACTTTTAATTCCACTTAAACTTTATTTGTTTAAGAAACATTGCTATCAAAACTCTTGTAGGCGAAATATTAGCATTAGCTGGTTTCGCGATGTAATGAACGATTATTGTAACACTATTTCAGGATTATTTATATATTTTTCAATAAACAATCTAGTTTTTGTCCTTATTAAATATTCTTTCATAGTTACTTTTAAATAAAATCAATAATTCAGAGGGCATATTTAAAAGATTATTTTTATTTTAACGTACATAAATATTTTCAATGACTTAATTCCATAATTCGAAGCTCACAATTTTTTCTGCTTGTAACTCCGAATTCTTGTTATTTTGAAACATTTTCGAGGAATTCCCAAAGGAATTAATGCAGAAAGAAAAGTTTTATAAAACTATATATTACGAACCATCCCAGCTAGCAACCTTTATTAATTCAGTGGAACGGCATACATTTTCCTCGGAGGAGCGCGAAGCACTTTAAGTATTAGGTCAAGTGAGTCGGTCGACTGAAAAACTATTTCGCTTTTACACATAGATGTTTTTACACTAGCATAGACAGGGGCTAAGGCTAACATTACGTCCACAATACGTCTCAGATATTATGATTCAATGATTCGGAAAAAGGGGCTAGTTTAAAAAAGGGAGAAATTTTGTTTGGTGGACTTAATTTTATTGGTGGTTTTATTAAAACAAACAGTTCTATAATTTAAATCTTTTTGTTCATGAAAACCTCATGTGGGGATTATTACTAATAAATAAAGAATAAATAAAGGAAAGAAAAATTTCGACACAGAAGGGGGCGTATACCCGAGATCGCGGGTTCGAATCCCGCCTGTGTCGAAATTTTTCTTTCCTTTATTTATTCTTTATTTATTACAAACAGTTCTATATTATCAATGCTGCATTCAAAAATGCATGCATGCAAAAACTTGATTACTATTGGTATAACATGTCTAAGAATTATATTTTAGAAACAAAGGAGCAATTTGAAATTAGGGGTAGTGGGAAGAGTTACGTAGTGCACGTGTCGAGTCATCTAGACTAGATCGACCTTTACTTAATTATTTTAGTATTATATAAATAGGATAAATGCAAAATCTAGTACACTTGGGTCAGGTACATATCTATAATAGAGCTGCTTGCCACTATGGCATGTGTATTGAACAGGTGAAAAGAGGGATATTTTTGAGAACGGTTTACCGATTGAGGTATTTGGCGTGAAATTTATTGTATTAAATTATGATGTACCAATCTACGATTTTACCGTGCCTTACCTATTTTTAACGGCTTTAACCCCGGTCCAAAAAAAGGTAGTCAAAGCTAGGGAACTACAAAACCATAAGCAGTTTTGAATGCTTGATATCGGTACTACGCTAAAAAAATATGTTTACTTATTCGAGTTCTTTGTCAACTCGTCAGGACAATCGGGACACCTACATGATTGTGATATACCTGGTATAGGTAGTATTATACTATTATATTGCTGTGTAGTGTCGGCTTAGAATAGCACGACCCCATTTCTTCCGGTGGGTGTACGTAAGAGGCGACTAACGGTTTTGGGGCTTTTGAGGAATTTTTGGGCGATGCGGTTGCGGAGACCTATCACCAACAACCTTTATTTCACCATCTTTTCCCCACACAACTTCCAAAAGTGGCTGAGGAATTTCTGATTCCTTAGCTCTGGCTACCCCTTCTAGGGATTTATAGCCGTGAGTATATGTATGTATGTATACTATTATATGTGATTATATTTAATTACCAAAAAAAAACATCTTTTATTTATTTATTTAGAAATAATCCCCAAATGAGGTTTTCATGAACAAAACATTATAATTATATTTAGTTAGTCTCCATTTAGGTGACAATGTACACTAGCTTCGATAAGTTACTATTAACTTTATAGGCAACAAACAACAAAGGCAACAAAGGTTGTTGCGAACGTCAAATTCAAAAGAAATTCCGAATATGCTACACTTTTGGGATATGCATTGTGAGCGCTAAGTTATAATGTGTCTAAGTAAAATCCAAAATGCTGTAGCTAGACAGAAGTTTAACTTTAGATGAGTTTGCATAGTCTTCTAATTGTTATAAGAGAAATAGAACTATGCTCTATCTCGGATAAATGTCAAGGTCAGGGTTGCCTTCTTTCTACCCACGCATTAACAGGTCGTTAAAGATTACCGACTATTGTATTATTACTAGAATTTATTTTATAATATTCAAAACTCTCAACTCAACAATAACGGCGCACTGAAATTTCCGAAGGCTTGGCAGAGTTACTAAATACTCTTGAATATTACGTACCATTTTTTGCAGAGTACCCACGTTTCGCTAGGACAGTGTATCACGTAATAGGGAGCAGGCCCGCCGCCGTTACACTACATAATCTGTCAAATTATTAAGTATATTCAGCCATGGGGGTTTCTAAACGATTGTTCCCTCACTATCAATACATAGTATAAAACAAAGTCGCTTTCGCTGTATGTCCGTATGTATGCTTAGATCTTTAAAACTACGCAACGGATTTTGATGCGGTTTTTTTTAATAGATAGAGTGATTCTTAAGGAAGGTTTGTATGTATAATAAATGCATAATATAGTAGAGAAACACTGATAAATTTAAAGGTTTCTAATGTGATGTCGTAAATAAGCACGTTTTTTTGCGCTTATATTGCAAACGCTGGCTGAACCCTACGAGATAGACCAAAATAATGTACTACAGTATTGTTCACCTTAAAAAGTTCAACAAAAAAGTCCGCGATGGTATATGTCTATCTCTTAGGGATAACCCAGCAGCATAACCATTTTTATTCTTTACTATAAAATTGTTATTTACGAAGTGATTTTAAACAATACAACATTAATCCTTATCCAATTAAGTACCTTAAATAAATTGTGCATTTATTATAGATCAATATGCTTTTTACAGCATGTAATTTAAGTGAAAATTACCGAAGATATTACAAATTTAAAATGCAGGGTCGTAGTTGTTTGCGCCGGGCAAAAATTATCTAAAAAAAAATCCTCGACAGTTTATGTCTATCTTTTACGGTTGACTCACAATAACACGTGTAATTCCTGATAGCTTAGCAGTTCGGAACATTCTGATTATATTTGTTTACTCTTACGTTTGTAAACCTCTCACTCATCCCTAATTTAAAAAAAGTAACATTTTATTACCTATTCAATAAAAAAATAATCATAGAAATCGGTTGAGAAACACCGAAATTATACATAAAATAAGCCATCGCGCCCGTGACCAAAACCAATCGTTACTAATTTACATATAACATACTAGATGGCGCCAGTAGTTGCATCCTACAACACGTAATGATTTATTTTTTAGACTAGTGGATCGTCCCAGCTTCGCACGGGTAGCGTTGTTTTTTTAAATATCTGAGGTTTCTTTCTTCAGTCACTACTCAAGCATTGTAAAATTCAGCGCAATGTTTTCAATTTATTAAATTTATAGCACTCCCTAAACAGTGTAGTTTGGTGATTTTGAATGCGCTTTAATGATGCGGTTCAGTATTTCCGTTTAATAGCAAATTTTGGTCTAAAACGCTATGAAGTATTTATAACAATCTAAAAAATAAATCATTACGTGTTGTAGGATGCAACTACTGGCGCCATCTAGTATGTTATATGTAAATTAGTAACGATTCGGTTTTGGTCACGGGCGCGATGGCTTATTTTATGTATAATTTCGGTGTTTCTCTACCGATTTCTATGATTCTTTTTTTATTGAATAGGTTATAATGTTACCTTTTTTAAATTAGAGATGAGTGAGACGTTTACAAACGTAAGAGTAAACAGAATGATCCGAACTGCTAAGCTATCAGGAATTATATTTCAATGTTACATCCTCAAGATTTAGTAAACCATGTAGTCCGATTCAGGATACACTGCATGGTCACACCATTTCAGAGCGAAAATAACGATTTTTCAACTCATTCCGGTCATCAATCGGTCCCTCATCCTCCAATCTCATTCCTTCATTCTTTTTAGGTGTGCTGCATTGGAAACACGTCTCGTCTCCGTAAAATAGAAATTGTTACAATCATACATTTTCAGCTTTTCAGCTAGAAAATGCCAGTGTATAATGACTGTTCAAGTAAATATATGAATTGACAAGGACCTACCTCCGAAATACTATATATGTAAATTCATTTTTGATAGTTGGCGGCAAAAATGGCGGTGAGTAATATAATCATTTTATGTTCTTAAGCCCCTTAATGAGTTATTATACTTATTATACAGTTTTTTCTTCAATCCACTTTTTTAAGTGATGGTGCGATACTGCGCAGAAAGTGACAAATTTCTAATTAACTTTATCAATGACCCACTTTTTAGTCTTATTAAAGTGATAATAAGTAATGTAATATTACCCAGAAGATTGAGGTAATGTATATCTAAAGTGGTTTTACCTACGCGATACAGCGTAGAAAGTGTCATGAATCATAAAAACAGTAAAGATGTTCAATATTAAAATTTTCTTAAAGAGATAATAAGGAATATTAACCAGAACATTGATTGTCATAATGTATTTTCTTGAACTGGTTTTACAAGATATCCCCCAAAAGGTGACATGATTAATATGTATAACCAACTACTAAAATTTCAAAACGTGATAAGGCGTTATACCAAAAGGTTTTTTTTTTTTAAATAATTTTCTTTTGTACGAGATACCTACTTTCCAGAAAGTAGCTTTATTCATTTCAGCATTATCATCAATCAGTACAGAGTTACTACATGTATATTAAATAATACAATGTGCACCTACCGTACGTTGTCACAATGAATAACATTATACATCGACAACTTTTTAATCTTCTTAAAGAGGTAATACGAGTTGTTATCCAGAAGATCAATTGGCATGCGCTTTCCTAAAGTGGTTGTACGAGATACTTACCAGAAAGTAGCTTTATACATTTCAGCATTATTATCATTCAGTACATAGTTACTAAATGTATATCAAATAATACGGTGTGCACCTACCGTACGTTATCACAATGAATAACATTAAACATCGACAACTTTTTAATCTTCTTAAAGAGGTAATACGAGTTATTATCCAGAAGATCAATTGGCATGCGCTTTCCTAAAGTGGTTGTACGAGATACTTCCCAGAAAGTAGCTTTATTCATTTCAGCATAATCGTCATTCAGAACATAGTTACTTCATGTATATCAAATAATACGGTGTGCACCTACCGTACGTTATCATAATGAATAATATTATACATCGACAACTTTTTAATCTTCTTAAAGAGGTAATACGAGTTATTATCCAGAAGATCAATTGGCATGCGCTTTCCTAAAGTGGTTGTACGAGATACTTCCCAGAAAGTAGCTTTATTCATTTCAGCATTATCATCAATCAGTAAATAGTTACTACATGTATATTAAATAATACGGTGTGCACCGACCGTAAGTTTTTACTATAAAAACGTTGAGTTGTCGGAAAATAATGTGTCATACGAACCAGTACGAATGACATACCCAAGCAAGAACAACCTAAAGGTCGAGACGACCATAGTTCCCATCACTGACGAGTTCTCTGAACATTGGGGTTATATATCCCAGCAGGATTAACATGAAACAGTATGATGGTAAGTATATCGACAGATACCTGATAATCTACTCAGTGAATTTCACTTGAGGTGCTGACTTTGCCGTAATAATAGTTTGGAAAAATCACAAACACAATATCAGCTTTGATTGCCTTTTGGCTCTTAGTTACATATCCAATAACCTTGTTATGGATAAATCAACATCATTATTTTGAATAATCACATGGTAATAATGTTTTTCATTATTACTCACATATGAAAATTAAAATAGTTTTCATTATTACCCACATACGAAAAACGACGGACTATCTTGCTGTCTAATTATAATGCCCACATGGCATTACAAGACCGCCGCCGCAACTGTCCCCGCTCGCTACGGTTGTGCTTGTACCTGCCGTGATGAAGACCGTGATGGACATGTCGCGTCACTGCCGCCGCCGCCACCGCCGCCGGCCGCCACCTGCTAGACGCTCACAGGTACACTCAGTGTCGTCACAATGCACATAGGTGCTGTGCTGATGATGCTGATGATCCATTCATATCTTTGTAAATTATAACGTCGTGGAAGGGTGTAAGAATTTTTTTTCATAAAATTCATTATGTCAACTAATTTTTGAAATTTTTGAGGGCCACGTACCAGAAACGTTTTATTCATGTGTTGTAAATGAAATATATGTATTATATACAAATATTCATATATGTGTGATTGAGATTGTAGATTAGTTCTTAAACCGAGAAATTCATTCAGAGATCATAAGGGAATCATCTCGAATAACACAATAGATTCAAAGGAATCTTACATTTTGTTTCTTTTAGCAATTGTACGTATGCCTTTACCAAAGGTAAAGAACACGAAAAAATTCAGTTTTCACAAACTTGACAAATTTTATCGTTTTCCTTCTAGACCATTACCTTTACCGTTTATCTTTACGAATGTCTCTGTTGATATTTATATACAGGGCTCCAATAGCATAACCGACACAATTGAAACCTCTCCATCGCAAAACCACTTACATGATTGCAATTGCCAACATACAAATTTGAATTTGTTACTTGTTCATATATTTTTACATATTTAAATAAAGAATTTTCTAATATAAAAATTATATATAAAAAGCAGTTGGTCTTTGGAAGTTTTTACACTAAACTTATATCATTACATTTTATCTGAATCGTCTTTTGCTAACTGCTTATGGATCCGCATGCAAGGGCGGTTATTTTTATGTCTATGGTCTTGTCATGGTCATACGAGGAAAACGAACTGAAGATAGTTCCCTTTTATTGGGTTTGAATCTAGTTGGTTTTAGAAATATTACTATACAAAAGCATATCGCGGGTATGTAGCAGGGTAGGTATGAAATTCCCTTATATTTCTTACGTCAATAATTTACTTTTATTTAATTGGATATTACGATCAAGAGCATGCTATCGTTTTTTGTTTTGTATGTATACATACAATCATATCTCACGCCATTGGTTCCCGTTTGGGTGTGCAGTGACTGTCGATCGCCGCTTTGTGCAACCGAACAATATTTTCGTATAATTAAAGGAAAATACTGATACAGGCAAAGATATGGTTTTCTTTTTAAACACATATTCTGTCAAGGCGAGTCATAAATATACCTATTTACATCACAAGCAAAACATATTGTATAATATTCATACATATGTTATATTTAATTTTATTACAGAAATATTCTTGATTGCAACATGATCTTCATGCTTATAATATTTTTTCATTCCATTTGTACCTTGAAACTGCAATTCTCAATGTTTCCTTTTTTGAACATTCGACATATATTAGTAGAAATACAGACTTTTTTTTGGCCTTAACAAATTCAAAGGCTCTCTCATTAAGTCAGAAAATATCTTTAAGAAAATCTTATAAACTTTAAAGATATTATAATAATGTCTATTACCTAAAGTTTAACAAAAAGAAAGCATTGTTAATTCTATCTTGTTCTGATTATTTTTCCAGTCGAATTAGTTAAGCAGTTTCTACTGAAATCGTCTAAAATATTGTTAGCTATGGTATGGTCATATATATATACATGTATATATGGTTGGCAATAGTAAGTACTATTTTACCTCTATAGGTATGGTGTATCAAATACAGAGTGCACTCATTAATAAGTTTTATGTCTTAAATTAATCAACCAACAACAGTTTGGCGATTTTTTGTGAAATATAAATGGGTGTTAGTTTTGTACCTAACTTATGAATATTGATTTATATGCATGGAACGCAAATTCAAATCAAACCTTTCCTCTTGGTTTGGACTTATTCCTATCCTAAGCATATAAATATAACTGTGTTTTAATCTCGGGAGTATAAGTAATTTAGAAATATTATTCTTAAAAATAAATTTATTAAGAAAAGCATTCTTATCTTCTTGTATAGATCTCAAGATATAGTTGCTACATGTATTTAATTCTTCTTTCAAATACTTTGGCTACAAAGATTCATCTTCTATTTTGAAAGAAATTTTCGTTAATCATTTTACATTTGCAATGACATAAACACTTCTTGGCTGCGTACTGATCAGGGATGCCCATTGGTAGTTTAAGAAAGCAAGTAGATAGACTGGCTAGTCGACCTGTTTGGTAAAGCTTTATTTTTTATCATCCTATATGATAAACAAAATATGTATTTTGACTTTTGGTATTATACTAGTTTTAGTAGTAAATGACAGTTTTTAAATACTTTGAAATTTAATGGGAAATGGACTTTCACCAATACCTTTAATTGTAATAATTTTATTGTTTGCAATAATTTATTTAACCAAATACATGTTATCATTTGCAACCAGAACTCTAAACATCTACATGGTTTACTAAATCTTGAGGATGTAACATTGAAATATAATTTATGGTTAAAAGAACTTACCTAAGTGAATTTCTACCAAAATTATATGAAATGTTACATCCGAAGAGATTTAGTACCCACCCTAACCCAGAGAAAGGTGAACCTATCTAACCCTTCAGTTGCAAATTCACAGCTAAGATACCTCTAAAATAAATGAAGGAATGAGATTGGAGGACGAGGGACCGATTGATGACCGGAATGAGTTGAAAAATCGTTATTTTCGCTCTGAAATGGTGTGACCATGCAGTGTATCCTGAATCGGACTACATGGTTTACTAAATCTCTTCGGATGTAACATTTCATATAATTTTGGTAGAAATTCACTTAGGTAAGTTCTTTTAACCATAAAATACACGTGTTATTGTGAGTCAACGGTAAAAGATAGACATAAACTGTTGAGGATTTTTTTTTATGTAATTTTATGAAGAATATTTCCGTCATACATGATTTCTATGTAAGTTTAACCATTAAGGCTGCACACGCGACGGAAGCTTAAAAAATGGAGTAACTTCTCCCGTTTTCCCAAAATTTCCCAAAATTCCCCTTTACTACTCTGCTGGAAAGTATACAAAAACCTGCGCAGGTGTATGAAGAATAATTGTACCAAGTTTCGTTAAAATCCGTCGAGTAGTTTTCGTTTCCATAAGGAACATACAAACCGACAGACAGACAGACAGACAGACAGACAGACAAAAATTTTACTAATTGCATTTTTGGCATCAGTATCGATCCCTAATCACAACCTGATAGTTATTTAGAAAATATATTTCATGTACAGAATTGACCTCTCTACAGATTTATTATAAGTATAGATTGTTATAAAAACGTAATAGCGTTTTATTCCATAATTTGCTATTAAACAGAAATACTGAACCGTTCATTAAAGCGCATTAAAAATCACGAAACTACACTGTTTAGGGAGTGCTATAAATTTAATAAATTGAAAACATTGCGCTGAATTTCACAATGCTTGAGCAGTGACTAAAGAAAATAACCACAGATATTTCAAATACAACGCTACCCGTGCGAAGCTGGGACGATCCACGTATTGTGTATGGGCTCGAGGGAAATTAGCTCTGTGATGGCGTCACGCGGCCAGTCTACGGTTTAGGATCCTAAAAGTGTAGCGAACGTGTGGCGATCTTGATCTGGTTGTGTTTGTCGTCGAGTCTTGACTTGATCTTGATTGAATTCTTATGCCTATGCGGTGCTGGCTGAAAGTCAGAGCTGTAATCGAAAGCTTACAGAAAATGCTGAGAACCGAAATGCTGTTGCAGTGGCGTAATAAGTACTGTAAATAAATATGTATTTTATACTGTTGCGCTGTTGTATTGTACATGAGTATTTTTGTATTTTTTTCCTTCCTTGCATTTAAAATGGAAAAATAACGCCTGTCTTTCTTTCTTTCTTACTTTTCAACATGGTCACAGTTGTTTGGGAGTTATTGTACAATAAAATATGGTTGGTGTTGGGACTCAAGCCACATCGCCCAACAAGCACTAAAAAAACCCAAAACTCTAAGACCAAAATTCATACGACACCTACGTGAGGAAACGAGGAGGAAATTCATACAGTTCAGAATAGGCTACAACAATTGTTATCAGGGTTGTTTTATAGTGAGGAAAAATAAATGTTTTAGGTGACGGGTCTCCAACCACATCGCACAAAAATCACTTAGTAAGCCCCTATACCCTTAGTCGCCTCTTACAACCCCCGTGGGTAGAAAGGGGTAGCGACATTCTAAGCCGGCTCTACACGGCTATAATGTATATACAAAGATTGTAATTAATAGGCTCAAAAACTATTAGACTGATTTTAAAAATTCTTTCACCATTAAAAATCAAAGTTTTTCACAAGTAACGAGACTATATTTTATTTTAAAAATAGGGTACATACCCCTACGTCACACGGCGATTCGACGCCCACGTAGCGTGCTCTCGGATCCCGACGACGACACCACCCGCGAGCTCGAGGCCTCAGGGGCCACCGGCGCTCGCGGTCACACCAACAACAACTATCACTCCAGACACCGACCCCGCCGGCGAGGTCGTAGAACTTAACACTAATGTTAGAGTCACACCAGACTCAACTAGAGTCTATTTTATTTTTATACTCACCCTATCCGACTTAGCTTAGGTACACTCCTTTTCGCCGCCAGGGCGGCCTTCAGCCGCCCGGCACACAAGTCATGGTGACGCCGCACAGGCCGCAGGGCCAGCAGCACCGAACCGGTGGGGTTTTATTCGGTAAAAGTCCGACATACCTCGAGAGAGCGACGGGGGATCCTATGAGGATTTCCCCACCGGTAAACAAAAAAAAAAAAAAGCGCTTCGCCTTACAGCACTTAATGATTTGCAGCGATCGCACGCGTTTATCGGAGCTCTCTAACGAGGAAAATATCAAGAATTAATTAAACTGAATAGAATAAGTATCTTTTGTTGTTGATTATCTTTTAATTTTTATTATTATTATTATTAGTAGTATTGTAAGTACATTAGGTTAGATAGGATTAGCTTAAAACCATATTTCTTGGTTTTTCTTCCATTAAGACTTTGATTTGAATTTAGAGTTAAGACAATTTAGTATTAGGGCGAGCATTTTCAATTATTGAAAATTATAGTTAAGTTCATAGAAGAACTGAATAGAATAGGTATATTTTGTTGTTGATAATCTTTTGTTTTTAGTCGAACGAATAGTAAGTAAATATTTTTTACTCCAGCACTAACCAATAATTAGTGCAATTAGTGTTGCGCTGTCAAGAGTAACGTCTAAGCAAAACATGTTTGTATTGGCTAATGACAAAAAAGCTGTGAACGTTGTGTATAAGGACATTCTGTAGTAGGTATATTTTGCATTGCACCCGTGCGAAGCCGGGGCGGGTCGCTAGTTAACAAATAAACCACCAAAAGACTTAGGAAAATACCCATTGGTATAGGCCTCTTCAGCAACCATCGCTTACTTACTATCTTTTTTTCACTCATCTTCCAGATGTATCTGTAAATTTTCGACTCTGAAGCCCTTAAATTGGATTCATAGAAGTGAGCATATGTATGTATGAATGTCAAATATATCACAGTGTTTCACTGAAGCTAGATTGAAGTTAAATTTTCAACGTGGGTGTTCAACACGGGTGTTTGTTGAAATACGTTGATAGTATAACAGCTGTGAGGTAAATAATTGAACTATGATCTATCTCGGATGAATGTCAAGGGCAGGTCTGAAGGGCCGCCTCCGTTCCACCCACGCTTTGCTGATCGATACAGATTATTGCCAGTTTTCATCTCCGTTACAGACTAAGAACTGAAATCTAATTCTGATAGCTATTTTTGTTAAGAAAAAGGGGATTTTTTTGTATTTATTACTCATTTATATTTAACAATTGATTACTATCTCTCTACTAGGCTCTGGCAGTAATTATTGATAACCACTTTATACGATACTTTTAAACTTCACACGTTCCTCAACTATTTTTTTTTATTATACTCACGTCAGTTATCCACATTTTACAAAGAAAACTATCTGGTTAAAGCGGGATAAGTCATGCATCAGGTGGAGGCATTAGAATTATTTGTATTCTATTGAAATATAGAATAAAATAGAACAGAAAACACTTTATTGCACATCAAATATGGAGAAACATTTACAAATATTTAGAATAAAATTTAACAAAAGTACAATTGGGTCTCAGTGCTAAAAGCGATCTCTTGACAACCTTTAAATATGTAACTAGTATGAATTGGGTTGGGTTTTAGGAACTGAATTTGTAAGTTTATCCACAAGGCTAAACCGTAGAGGCAATGACTTCACTCACCTTAATTACTCTAAAACCAAATACCATTTAAAACGACATTGAACATAACTCACCAGACGGAGTGAGTGACCTGGCGCGCTGCGAGGGCGGCGGCGGCGGCGCGTTGTGGTTGTCATCCCTCAGAGGCGTGACGGCCCCGGCCGGGATGCCGTTGTTGTTGCCGGGAGGGCCGGGGCCTTCGCCGGCGTCGGCTTCTAGCTGCAACTGGAAGGAAAGGCTCTGATTTAATAAATACATATATACATATTCTCACGCCGGCGCCGTTGGTTCCCATTGGGCTAGGCAGAAACTATCCGTCGCCACTTTGTACGATCCTGGCAAACCTCTCTGGCTTCGTTCACATCCATCAATCTTTTCATACATGCTCTTTTATTCTTCATACTACGGTCACCTGCCTTTCTGAGCACATTTGCTATAATAAATATACTTGAAACATGTCGTTAGCTTTTATAGTAATATTTATTTCTATGTTAGAATTTTTTTTTATATTTTCATAAAACAAGTATTATTATCAGTACAGAAGATACATAGCTAAATTCCTGCAATATTACATTTGACTATCCATCCTAATATTACATTAGGAAACCAGAGATGGAAGGAGAATTTGCCAGTCTATCCTTTTTACGTGGTATTTATGTTTGACCGTAGTCCCGAAACTATAGAACCGATTAGAAGGAATTCGGCGCCAATACATTTGTAATAAAGACCTGAGTATGTGTCGTGGCCACATCGCAAATTTGCTGACTTCATGAAATGCTCGAATAGTTCATGATATGGTTCCATTTCATGATGTGGGCAACTAAATTGGACCAAATCAATAAATCGTCTTCGTTAATCGATTTTATCATCCACGTTTGGCCAAATCTTATATACATTATAGTCAAAGGTCGATAGGCAGTCTCTTACAGAATCAGTGGCTTAAATAAGTTTTAGTTGACTTAAATAGTTTTAGTCAAACTTAGATGTTTCTGACTTTTCAGTCAAACGTTGAAAGTAAAATAATAGAATAGAATATATAAAAATACGACTTATAATAAAACGACGTGATAGCTCAATGGTTAGAACACGGGTTAACGTGCAAGCGACTAGTGTTCAAATCCCAGGTCGGGCCTACACCAATTTATCTTTTCTAAAGACATATGTGTGGTTAATTTATCATGGTTGTTAACGGTGAGGGAAAACATAACATAACATAAACATAAACGTTCACGCCGTTTATCCCCGAAGGGGTTGGCAGAGGTAGCAATACTTCTGAACTCACATGGCAGCGCCATCTAGTGTCCAGAGAAGGTACCCACGTTATGCTAAGACAGTGTACTCACGTGATAGGGGGCAGGCCTATCGCCGTTTTGTACGAATACACAGTCACATGACTAAGTACAACTCAGCCATGTGGGTTTCCTCACGATGTTTTCCCTCACCGTTAACAACCATGATAAATTAACCACACATATGACTTTAGAAAAGACAAATTGGTGTAGGCCCGACCTAGGATTGGAACTCACGTCCTTCTGTTTTCGGGCGGGTGTTCTACCCACTGGAGTATCATGTCGTCATGTGGGGAAAACATCGTGAGGAAACCCACATGACTGAGTTGTACTTAGTCATGTGACAGTGTATTCGTACAAAACGGCGATAGGCCTGCCCCCTATCACGTGAGTACACTGTCCATGCAAAACGTGGGTACTCTGAACACCAGGTGACAAAGTCACGTGATGTTCAGAAGTATTAGTACCTCTGCCAACCCCTTCGGGGATTTTCGGCGTGAACTTTTATGTTATGTTATGTAATAGAATATAATTATCTTTATTGCACATCAAACACAAGTTTATAAAAGAAAATATCATATAGTTTACAGTGAAGCACAATTGGCGGTCTTATCGCTAAAAGCGATCTCTTCCAGACAACCTTTGGAAGGTGAGATCGGTAAATTAGTTATCTAGGTAGATGCACAAAACAAGCTTACTTTAAAACTAACTTATTCAATTAATTATTTAATCTGTATCAGGCTTTGCCTAGTCGAACCTAGAAGCGACTGGCAGGCCGATGCGAAGCGGGAGCTGATGAATATAAACTTAAAATGGATGTGGGTGTGCTGGCATTAAGTAAGAAAACTTAGTTTAACTCAGTGGAAAGATATTTATAGAATGTCAAGTTAAAGGCTACTTCAGCTAAGCCAATCTTTTCGTTAGCTATTAATTCAGTAGCCAAGTATAAAAAGTCATTTTTCATTAATAGCGTAAAATTATTATGGTGGTAACACTCAGACTATTAAAAATTACACACGAGGGAAATTAGTTTATTTTATTGCTAACTAAGGAAAATAAATGCTGTCTTTGAGGAAATAAACAATTAAACTGTACTTACAATATTGCTACTTTTACGTATTGATTACTCTCGATTTACTCCTTTTTGGAATTTACAGTAAGGTAATTTAGATACGTTAAATGATGATGACTTTTGAAAGGACTGGCGACTTGAAGGAAACTTACTCAAGTGCAACTTAAATTATTAAACAAATGAATGATCGGTGAGAAGGTAGTAGTAAAACTTTTTATATGTTATAAACTTAATTTTAATTAGTTTTTTATTGAAAAGGTATATTTGTGGGGTTACTATGTTAAATCTCTTTATGTTATTTACATATAAATAAATATACGGACAAATTATACACAGATCAAGTTGTCAAATCTTGTATTATGGGATACTAACTCAACCAAATATTTAATATGTTATAATACACATATAAATAAACTCTAAGATTAAGAACCCTCATTTATGTTCATCGCATATATGTTGCTGTCAGCGAGAATCGAACCCGCAACCTCCGGAGCGAGAAGCTGTCACCAATCCACTCGGCTACGGAAGTCGGAATTCCGGTATCCTATATCAGGTCTTGTAAAGCTTAACAAGGGATCAAAATAAATGAATGATACCTACTTGGCTTAGCAAAGAGTATATAGATTTTGATAAATAAAGGAAAGAAAATCTCGACACTGCGGGGATCGAACCCATGACCTCCGGGTATACGCGGGTATTAGAAATAATCCCCACATGAGGTTTTCATGAACAAAAAACATTCTAATTGTACAAAGATTTTATTAATTTGTCTTGATGACAATTGGGCATTTCTACGGGCAGTCTCAATTGAGCTACTGCTGTGCAAAAAGTATCTTATAATTATAATGACATACTTCAAAAAAATCACACGACTTTTAAGGGCTTTTGACTCCATGGAGAGCATTTCTAAAAGATTGTTATACTTTATATAAACTCTAAAAAAAAAACCTAAACTTTGAAAACGGGGAAAATTTGGCCAAAAAAGTCGTGTCGGGATTCCAGAATTGACTCGATATTGCTTCATAACTTTTTTTATAATACCTTCATAGTTAAAAATCTTACATTCCCAGAACATGGAATAGACAATAAAGCTATATAAGTAAATATATTTAATGTAACTACTTGGGTTTTAATACAATAACACTTTGTAACTTTGTCGGAAGCTTCGGTCTCAATTCGCTGAAATTTACTTTTGTCTACCTACATCACTAACTAAGCGCAGTACGAACGTCACTAGCTGGTTCCCACAAACTGCCGGTAGCGGCCGAGCGGCCGAGCAATATGTGCAAAGGGACAGCATTATTGAGTAGCATTTTTCAAAGGTACGAAAGTAGTCGGTAATTTTTGGATCGTGTCATTTCTTAAATCGGTGTGTTACATAAATTATGACTATAAAAGTATTTACAACGATTATTGCTCAATTTATCGACTAGTTTAGTGATATCTTCCTATGTATTTTGAATAAATAGCTTCAAATTGTATAATTTATGAGTTATTTGGTGAAATGTGTTATTTCCCCAATTCGATGGGTCTCAATTACCTGGAAAATTGAGCACCGAATTGAGAAAACTTACACCGATTTGAAATTTTACTATGCTTTTAAGAATTCACTATAAAGATTTGATGAAAATTAGCTTAAATAAGCAAAAATTACTTTACCAATATATGCTTCATGTTTCTAATATTATATCCCAAAACACGTACATTAAAAAAATCAAAGCTGAACTTGCTTATGACCAATGCATAATCCACTGTGACTTTGGTCAGAACTATTGCACGAAGTACGCTAACGAAATAGCAGGAATGGGATACGATGGAAGTACCAGGCAACAAATATCCTAACACAAATCACTTATTTACTATATACATACATACATATACTCACGGCGGAATTATAAATTCCTCAGCCTCTTTTGGAAGTTGAGTGGGGAAAAGATGGTATAAATAAAGGTTTTTGGTGATGGGTCTTCAACCGCATCGCCCAAAAATCCAATAAAATGCCCCAATACCCTTAGTCACCTCTTACGACACCCGTGGGTAGAAAGGGGTAGCGACATTCTAAGCCGGCTCACACGGCTTACTTACTATATGAAACATGTAAACCTCGTTACCCAATCATTCTGTACTGTAAGTGAATGTCTTAGGTACGATGCTGTACGATTTTTAGAAGATGAAATATCTGATATACATTCTTTTTTTTATATCCGATTCACCTTCAGCTCAGTATTGCAACCGAAAAATCATTTTTATCATGACTTGTCTTCACTAGCATTTTCTTAGCCTTGCGTCGGATGGAACTATACAGAGCATGGGCATGGTAAAGGAGCGCCTGATGGCGTTGGAGGATGCCTTAAAAGTACGGCTGATAAAATAGTATGACATCCTGGTTTTGACAAGTTTCGTGAATCTTTTGAAAAAACATGTCAATAACATCAAAATCGAAGTGGTCGATGAGTCTGGCATTTTGAAAAAGGAAATGCTTGATTAATCTATAATGTAGGTAGTATTGAAATATTATTGATATCTAGATGGTCATTTGTTGTACTACTTAAGTAATCTTTTGTTAAGTACAGTTTGTTAAATTGTTAAACTAGTTCCTGGTATTTTTGTAGTTCCTGGTATAACACAACGGTGTTTTTATTTTGTGAAATTTCTTCTTTATATGAAAATTAATGGTATTTAAGCTATTCCAGTTACTTAAAATGATGATCTCGCTATGTTAATAGTGATAAAACGAAGTTAATTTATTAAATAAATAGCATTTATAAGATTGTCTTCTTTTACTTTCATGTTATTGCTGCAATAAATTAGTTTTATTTCTGATTATGTATCAGTATTTTCAATATAAAATTACACCGTCAATAAATAAAATCAAGCATGTTTCGGTATTTTTTAGTAACCATTACATTATTTCTCTAATAGGTGACAGCGTTTCTTATTTCGCTAGAACATTTTCTGAATTTGTTGTACTATATTCCAATTCGGTTGTTCATTTTCTAAATTCGCTGCCATGTATTCCAATTCGGTGACCCATTTTGTCAATTCGGTGCTTTCTCAATACGGTGATTAACTTTTCTCATAAACCACTTTACGAAAACTGGTGCCAATGCTATATTTATATTAAGTATACAATATACTTCAGACTTCATTATAAAATTACTTTATAAAACCTTATTTCAATTTCAGCACCGAATTGAGAAAAACACGGGCCTTCTGTAGAAATGCCCAATTAAATAATCCGCAAAGCGTGTCTGTCGACTGCATTTCCGCATTGCGTGTCACAGAACTGAGATCGCATGTCCCAGAGAATCGGCCGCGCTTCATGCTTATTAGCATTTGTACATTTTATTTATCGTACTTTCGGGAGAGATCGATTAGTAAAGCAAATGAATGCAGGGAGATTAGTATTAGTAGTTTTTTAGGTATTTTTAGTGAGTAAAAAGTTATAGTATAAGTAGAAAGGGGTAGCCAGAGCCAGAAATTCCTCAGCCACATTTGGAAGCTGATAGGAGAGGAGATGGTAGAAATTAAGTATCGATAGTGATGGGTCTCCAAATGCATCGTCCAAAAGCCACTTAAAAAAGCCCAACACCCTTAGTCGCTTCTTACGACACCCGTGGGTAGAAAGGGGTAGTGACATCTAAGCCGGCACTACACGGTACTAAAATAAAAAGTTATTTTTATATTGAATTGAAACGACTGACTGAAATATTAATGAACTGGCCGGATGAAAAATAGTTTAATTTTAAAAGGCATCAGTTGATCTCCCGAGCTTCGCAGTATTACATTTTTAATATATGGGTGGTGATGGTGATACAAAACATAGCTTGTTTCTTTTAAAAGTCAAAGTTCTTCTATCGAAATTATCATCCACATTAGCTCTATATATCACTTTTACAACTTTTCTGTAATCCATCCTCCAAAATATACATAAGCATAGGTGGTATATAATTTCCATACCTCAATGGGAAAAAAAGTATTGTTGAAGGCTGTTCGTCTTCTCATCTTCACAAGAATAGAATAGAATAACTCCTTATTGCACATCAAACACAAATTTACAAAAATAATAATATGATCAAACAGTTTACAGTGGGGTACAATTGGCGGTCTTATCGCTAAAAGCGATCTCTTCCAGACAACCTTTGAAAGGTGAGATCGATAAATTAATTATTTGGGTAGATGCACAAAACAAGGCGAAAAAAATAATATAGATATTTAATTTAAATAACAATATAAATATTAATCATACAAAATAATATAGATATTTAACGAATATGAACATACTTTTATATATACTACACTTTTATATAAACTACATACTTTTATATATACAAGCAATACAAATAACTAAATAAAATACACATAGGTTTTAGAAATATAATTAATATATAGTTTAAAAAGCAACAGTATTACAGCGCTTCTTGTTTCAGCAGATCTTTGAACACTTTCAGTGATTAAGCCAATCGCACCTCCACAGGAAGTGCGTTCCACAATTGCACAGCGTGTACAGAAAAAGAAGGGCCATAGAAATTCAATTCATTGAGCCCTGTTTTTCTCAATTGTCACACACGATAAGATATGAGAAAGCGATATTCAAACTTAACAAGACTAACAAAAATATAATAGCACGATTATGGTAATAAAAGGCATACATCCCTAGCCTACCACCCAATAAAAAGTTGATTGCATAAAGTCAACAGTAGTTCATTTATCATCTTCGCTTATCTACACTAATTGTCATTTCCCTGTTTTTACAATCAATACTAATATCTACTACGAATGGAATAGTTTCTGCTCACTTTGGGTTGCAAACCCATTAAAATTATATGTGATTTGAATGACTGTTTTTTAACTTCGTTAATAACTTACTTACTTATACTCACGCCCATTGTTCCCATTGGGGTAGGCAGCGACTATCGATCGCCACTTTGTACGATCCAGGCAAATCACTTTTGCTTCAGTTACATTCATCATTCTTCTCATACATGCTCTTTTATTCTTCATACTTCGGACGCCGGCCTTTTTGAGCACACACTCTATTTGGTCCAGGTGTGTCCTCCGTGGTCGTCCTCTACTCACATTACCTTCCACGTTGACTCTATAGACCTCTTTCACCAATTTAGTGTCATCCATCCTCACTATGTGCCCAAACCACCTTAACATTCCTTTCTCGTAAATAACCTATTTACAAATTTAATTCTATTTGTATTTTTGGTTTTGGAAGGTGCAAAGTCATGATATAACCCGTATCTCATGAACACATATCCGTTCTAAGTCAGATTACAATGTTGTTTGCAATTCTGAAAATATCCCGAACAGAGCCCTGTTGTCACCAAGAGGTTTATCTATCAAATGATTTTTAATGTTGTAATTTAAGAAAGGCAGTAAAGTGCGCTGATCCATCATTTATTTAATCCACAACTTTCTATTAGTTACACCATGGGTTCGTGACAATATCAGAAATGTTAAGTTAGTAAACCAAATACGCCAATAAAGCACAGTACTGACAACCCCAACCCCCTAGCTGTCATCCCCTAACCTATTTACGTAACATTTAAAACGCTTCCTGCAAAGAGCAATGTCCTCCATTGCCCCCATTGGATTGTTGACACATGCAATATCGTAATTTCGAAAATTAAGCCACCGATTGCATTACCTTTTTTGTACATGAACATAAAATCTAAAAGTTTTGCTTTATTAAAAGTTGGTTGATAATTATGAACATAAACATGCTCATCATCAATGCGATAAAATAACGTTGATTCATAAATATTTTTTGTCGTTTATTATATCGACTTAGAATAACACTGTTCCATCTTTTTCTTTAGATGCCTTTGGAGCCGATTAGGGTATCTTGGGTCTAAAAGGTCGTTTTAAAGCTTTCACTAATTTCAACACTCTGGCTGTTTTGCAACTTCCAAAAGTGGCTGAAATATTTCAAAGCTCTGGCTACTCCTTTAGATAATTACAGCTGTGAGTATATGGAAGTATGGAAGTTCCCAATAATATAACGCGGTAAATTGAACGAAGGAATTTATAAATTGCCGTGTAGTGCCGGCTTAGAATAACACTACCCCATTTCTACCGTGGGTGATCGTAAGAGGCGACTAAGGGTATAGGGATTTTTTAATTGATTTTTGGGCGATGTGGTTGGAGACCCGTCACCAAAAACATTTATTACTACCATCTTTTCCCCAATCAACTTCCAAAAGTGGCTGAGGAATTTTTCATTCCAAAGCTCTGGCTACCCCGTTAAGGGATTTATAGCCGTGTGTATATGTATGTATGTATGAATTTATAAAATTTCGACATAAATACACAGAAATAAATATTTGTAATGTACACGCAAACACACAATTATCTCCTTTGTTTCGGGTAAGAGTCAGAAAAACATATTCCATGATACGCAACTATTTGATTTTATTAACTAGTGGACCGCCCCAGCTTTGCACGGGTAGTGTTATACATTGAATAGACGCATGATGATGCACAGCCTGTGTTTCATTTCAAGGTAGTAGGTTACATTGGTAAAAAATGGGATAATAAGTATCCTACGTCCTTTTCTTGGTTTTAATAGACCTCCCTAACAATTTTCAGCTACATTTGTTCAGCCTAAATTGGTTATAAATAGTGTAACTAATAAAAATTTCTTATGAATATAAAAGATATAATCGAAGTGTGACACCTACGCCATTATAAAATCCATTTACACCTTGGTATTAAATTTAGCCGATTAGGTCGATTTGTTTAGCTGCTATGGTATGCTCAAATACTTACAAACACACAAACACTGCAAAAATGTACTAAAGTTCCCTTTAGCGATGCCGTAGTCGGGTAGAAAATACATAGAAAATTGCTACAAAATAATTTTCGAATGGGCAACAGTTTGAAAATTCGGAAGTAATTCGGGAAGCAACATTTATTTTCGTTAATTACTATGCTGTTCTATAATAAAGTTTTAATGTTTGATTACCAGGATTGTTTTCCGCAAAATTTGCGGAGTTTAGGCGTACATTAATTTGCAACATCTAGTATTGGTTTAGAACAGTAGGTAAAAATAAATGTAAGTGATTCGGAAGAATACTGACGGAGCAAACGTACATTCATGTCTATCCATTATATTTCTTCGTCAAAGTCAACTTCAGATTAATTTATTTGTCTGAGTAGTAATAAAATCGAATGAAATTTTAGTAACTATTACTTTGATTTGCAAATTCAGAACTTCGATTATTTATTTTAATTTCAATGAATTTTCTCGATATGCTAGATCACATGGAAGTTTCTATGAAATTTGAAGAGATGTTGTAGTACCACTCGGAAATGGCACGCTCATGATATAAATATTTTTATGTTTTATATTTCTTTTAATCGAAATATGAGTTTATGAGTTGGACGCAGGCCTACGGCAACTACGAGAATAAACTTAGCGTCGCGCTCAACCAAGTTAAGAAACTGTTTAAAACTTTCTTGGAATTTCGTTTTGGTTCGTCACGTTGGACAGCTCACGAAGTCAGGTTGTGAAACATTTCGATTATAAATAAATATTGGTTATAGCTTACACGGATTCAAAAATCAATGTGGTCACGTGCTGGTTAATGGTCCCCACAAAATCCTATTTTGAAAAAACTATGCCCAACTCCGCTGTGTAGTGTCGGCATAGAATAGCACTACCCCATCTCTTCCCGTGGGTGTCGTAGAAGTCGACTAAGGGAAAAGGGCTTTTTCATCTTAGCCCCCACACCAATCCAAGGTCTGCCGTGCCGAGGGATGCGTGGCCAGGGGTGAGCCTGGTCGTTAGCGTGCCGCCGTCCCGGAGCCTGGTGAACTCCGGGTACTAAATAACCTTACCTAGTCAAGCGGGGCTCTGGCTAGGCGGACAGTATATTTCCCTTGCTTTCCGTGGGAACCAAATGTGTTTACAAACAATTAAACGCGGTGGCGGCGATGTGGCTCGCCACTCATCACGCCGTGGTTCCTCACGGGGCGAAAAGTGGGCTAAAGAGACCCGCTTTAGTACGATGAATGTGTGTGGAGGGATGCATGAAAAATTAGATGAAGTATGTTTGATTATGGAAGAAAGAAAACTAGATTTTCTTTGTGTAAATGAAACGAAGCGCAAGGGAAAAGAGGTTTCACAACTTGGCCCATTTACAGCTATCTGGTCAGGAGTTGCCGAGAGTGACAGAGCTTGCCAAGGCGTGGGACTTCTGATATCTGAAAGGATGGCTAAGTGCATGAAAGATTATGCGTGTGTGAGTCCAAGGCTCCTATGGATAAAAGTGAAGGTAGGGCTTGTCCGGATGCGCATAATTTGCGTGTATGCTCCGGACATGTCTAGATCACTATCCGAGAGGGAGGAGTTTTGGAATCTGTTAGACGATGTTGCGAATGGGTGTGATGAAAATGAGAAAATTGTTATGTTAGGAGATTTTAATGGTTGGGTTGGTGTGTCACGCAACGGTTGTGAAAGAGTTTTAGGAAAGTTTGGTGATAAAAGAGTGAACGAGAATGGTGAGAAAGTGATTGATGTATGTTTGGAGAGGAATCTTTGTGTTACGAACACGTTGTTTGAACACAAAGTAATCCATACGTATACTAGACAGAGGGGAAGCGAGAGAAGTATGATAGATTTTGTGGTAGTGGATGAAAGGCTAAGAGCAAAGGTTGTTGACACCAGAGTCCATGGGGGCATTAACGTTGGCACAGATCACTTTCTCGTTATATCACGATTTAGGGGTCTGTGCACGCGTTGGCGTCACAGGCCTAAAGTGTCAACAACGGATTTTGCGAGAATAAAAGTGGAGAAATTGGAAGAGGATGAAAATATTAGAGATGAATATATGAAGAAATTGGACGACAGGCTAAGTTGCGTGGAGATGAAGGATGAATTGGAAATAGAAGAAGTATGGGATGTGCTCAAATCGTCAATGGTTGAATGTGCGACGGAAGTATGTGGATTGAGTAAAAGAACAAATAGACCACCAACAAGTTGGTGGGATAAAGATGTGAAAGAGGCAGTTGGAGATAAGAAGAAAGCTTGGTTAGATTTACTAGCGATTAAAGCTAGTAAACGAATGGATGCGAGAGTAACAGATGATGTAGTGAAGAATAGTGAAGATGAATATAAGAGAGTTAAGAATGAGGTTAAGAAGAAAATAGAAAAGAAAAAGCGTGATCTGATAGAATGGTGTGAGAGGAAACTCTCCGATAATTTCCGGAATAACCAAAAGTTGTTCTGGAAATATATCCGGAAAGAAAAGGGAGTTTCCCAAAACACGAGAGTGAATGTTGTGAGAGATGAACAGGGTGAATTGGCGACGGATGAAAGTAGCATAAGACGAGTATGGAAGAACTATTTTGAGGGACTCTTTGAAAAAGAGGATACATCCATTTCTTCGCCAATCGGCAGTAATGTTGATTGGAACGACGTTATGGGTGACTTTAGTGACAGTGAGATCAGTATGGAAGAAATAATGAAAGCAATGAAAAGTATGAAACTAGGGAAAGCGGCAGGGTATGACAGGATAAACACTGAAATGCTGAGGGCTGGTAAAGGGGTGGTGGCTTCCTGGTTGTACTTCCTTTTCCAAAAATGCTGGTCGAGTGGCAAAGTGCCACAAGATTGGTGCAAAGCGGTAATTGTGCCTTTATATAAAGGAAAGGGGTCACACCAGGAGGCTAGAAACTACCGTGGAATTAGCCTACTCAGCATTGTCGGTAAATTGTATGCAAAGGTTTTGATTGAAAGAGTGATGAATGAAACGGAAGATAAAATTTGGGATGTGCAAGCAGGATTTAGAAAGGGAATGGGATGTATGGACCAAATCTTCTCTTTAAGGAGCATCACCGAAAAGTTCTTAGCTAAGAACCGAAAGGTGTATTGCTCCTTCATTGATTTAGAGAAGGCGTATGATAGGGTGGTAAGAAAGTGTTTATGGGAGGTGTTATCCAAGTTCGGTTTGGGGAGTCGACTTATACGTGCACTGGTATCACTCTATGAGGATTCCAGTGCATGTGTGAGAGTAAACGGGGAAAATACTGACTGGTTCGGGATCTCTCGGGGTGTCCGACAGGGTTGTGTAGCTTCCCCGTGGCTCTTCAATTTGTTCATGGATGACTGTTTAACAGAGTTGCGTGAAAGTGATTATGGATTGAGAATGGGTGGATTCATCATTAAATGCCTCTTATATGCCGACGATCAAGTGCTACTTGCATCATCGGTGGAAGAGCTGCAAGAGATGATGAATATTGCATGTGCGTCTTTTGAGAAAAAGGGAATGAGGGTGAATGTGGATAAAACAAAAACTATGGTTTTTGAGAGAGAGGTGAATATGACCGAATGCGTGATTGAGATTAATGGTAAGAAAGTGGAACAAGTGAAAGAGTTTGTATATTTGGGAAGTTTGTTTACTAGGGATGGAAAGTGTGATGAAGATATCGAGAGAAGAGTGAAAAAGGGTAATGCGGTAAATGGAGCACTGGATAGTCTAATGTCTAGTCAGTCGGTGTCTGCAAAGGCCCGAATGGCTGTGCATGATGCTGTCCTCGTTCCTACGCTTATGTATGGCAGTGAATGTTGGGTGTGGCAGAAGAAGCATGAAAGTAGAGTGAATGCAGTAGAAATGAGATCCCTCAGAAAAGTGTGTAATGTAAGGTTATGTGATCGTGTGAGGAATGATGTGATTCGTGAAAGGTGTGGTGTAAAAGATGATATTGTAAGAAAGATAGAAAAAGGAATGTTGAGATGGTTTGGGCACATAGAGAGGATGGATGACAGTAAATTGGTGAAAGAGATATATAGAGCCAATGTGGAAGGTAATGTTAGTAGAGGACGACCTCGGAGGACACATTTGGATCAAATAGAACATGTGCTCAAAAAGGCAGGTGTCCGCAGTATGAAGAATAAAAGAGCATGTATGAAAAGATTGATGGATGTAAACGAAGCCAGAGAGGTTTGCCAGGATCGTACAAAGTGGCGATCGATAGTCTCTGCCTACCCCAATGGGAACTAACGGCGTGAGAATATGTATGTATGTATGTATGTATGCCCAACTCAAATGTCAAATCAAGAATGACTCTATGACACACCATATTCTATATGAATGCTAAATCCAGCATGCGTCCAGATTAAATTGCTACCCTACATTAGACAGCTAAATAGGTTCAAATAAAATAAAGAACAGTGCTTATTCAGCGACAACAACCGTGAATAATCTAGATGCGATATTAAACCTGAATTAAATGATGAAACTGGCGCGTAACTGCAAAATTGGGCGGATAATCGCCTTGGCTGGCGGTTAATTTTCGCGGCAAAACAAGAAATAAAAATATGGCTTCATATTTTCCTTTTTTGCTTGGGTGCAGGATTGGATACGATGTTATTATGCCCTCGTGAAATAGCAATTTCATTTTCATTTTAGTCAACAAAAGGAAGGTTGATATTTAGGCAGACTATGTATGTAAGTATGTTGCATTGTAGGGCTTAAATGAACTGATTTTACTAAACAAGGTGTCAATGGATTTGTATGAATGGCACGAGTGTCTTAAGCTATATATAATACCAATACAATACTGAATTTCTACCCGAATTGCTTTCTTCTTTTGAGACTACGTGTTACACCTAAGTGTTCGGGTCGTAGTTATAATGCTATATTTTTATTTAATAGTAAAATTGATTATTATTTTCTCGTTATTTTAGATGATCCATTGCATAAACCGTACATAATATGTACTACATAAACATAGTACATATAAACAGATTATACTGTTTCAATAAAATTGACAGGTTAAGATGCAATTTGTGCCACCCTTTAACATGCTTACTTTATAATTTATGCGAACATATTTCCCGTTTAGAAATTTGCAATCAAGATTAACTGGCTAGCTAGACATCTGTCCGAAGGTTAATATTTACTGTAAGTTTTATACGAAAGCTGACTTTATTACA
This sequence comes from Bedellia somnulentella, assembly GCA_963576735.1. NCBI lineage: Eukaryota > Metazoa > Arthropoda > Insecta > Lepidoptera > Bedelliidae > Bedellia > Bedellia somnulentella. The sequence continues at coordinate 17,286,384 of OY755175.1, read as the reverse complement.
AAACTTCCTAGCTAAAGTTGGCCAATGTTGGATGATCCTGTCATGGGTAATATATTACTCCTAGGAGTGCAAAAGTATATTTGTCGCTGTCTGCCCTACGTAAGCTATAACAATGATATTAGTGCGTCTGTCTAATTTCCCACATTTTTGTGTGCATTAGAATATACCTATAGCAGAAGAAAAGCCTCTGTATTTGTTTAATATAAATTTAATCTATACAGTTATATAAGTTAATAAAAATGTGCAAGTGAAAGAAAAGCTTTAGGAAAGTAGATGCGTTTTTTAAAGTTTTGAATAAAGATAAACTGGTGGTAAAAATTCAATGAAACTAGACGAAACATTTCAAGGCTTAAATGATTATAATTGTTGTATTAAATTATATTACTCTCTATAATTAAGTAACTTTATCCCATGATTTATATATTTATTTTAAAAGACCTAGTTTATTTTTTATTGATTCGAGGATATACAAAATAGTTCTTATTTGATTTATTATTACTTTGAAAACAAAATGGTTTTCATTCGCATATATGATTTTACAAAGATATCTTTCCTGGAAGTGATGTACTTTGTTTACTAACCGACGAAAAACGGAGGATGTTATAAATTCGACGCTTATATTTGAATATTCATAATTTTCTGTTATAATTCATTAACTAACTATTAACTAATTATTAATAAACTAGGTTTTCTTGCCGAGTAGTGTCGGCTTAGAATAACACTACTCCATTTCTACCCGTGGGTGATCGATTTTTGGGCGATGTGGTTGGAGACCCGTTACCAAAAACATTTATTATTACCATCTTTCCCCAATCAACTTCCAAAAGTGGCTGAGGAATTTCTCATTCCAAAGCTCTGGATACCCCGTTAAGGGATTTATAGCCGTGAGTATATGTATGTTTAATTAATGAAACAGCAAATGAATCCTTATCTTTTATTAATATTTACAACTTATTGAAATTTCTTGCACCATAAAAGATGACGAGAAATTTAAGATAAAATATATTTATGTTCCCTTAAACAATCGAACGTTACAGATCTTATATTAACTATTACTGTTATTAATCTTTAGTCTGATTCTGTTGGATTTGGGTAGTCACAAAGGATTCTACAAGATGTATAGTTATAACATGACTTAGCAACTTTATTTACAAGTAAGCCCGTATAAAATAGAACGCAATTCGTGTCAGGGCTATCTCCGGAAAGGAGGAAAATCTTTTCAGTTATGACGTAAGACGTATTTTATCGTAGCTTATTTTATATTTCTTTTTAATCCTTCGCAATGTAATTTGACGAAATATAGTTTTTTTTTATTATTTTTGGATCATGATTTGCGGATTAAAGTGTATCAAGACATGGCTATGAGATGTCATTCTTTGTGAGTGACTAAACGAGTCCGCAGGTCGTGGGTTCAAATGCTACTGAGGAGGGCAACATAAATATTATACATACATACATATACTCACGTCTATAATTCCCTAGAAGAAGTAGCCAGAGCTAAGGAATTATAAATTCCTCAGCCACTTTTGGAATTTGAATGAGGAAAAGATGGTAAAATAAAGGTTTTTGGTGATGGATCTCCAACCGCATCGCCCAAAAATCCAATAAAAAGCCCGAATACCCTTAGTCGCCTCTTACGACACCCGTGGGTAGAAAGGGGTAGCGTCATTCTAAGCCGGCACTACACGGCAAATATTATGCATTTAGTTATTCGTTTCATAGTTGTAGTGGTTATTATTTTTTGTATTTTATCTAATTTAATTTAATGTAATGCGGCTTAACGTCGTTTTGAAAAATAACTTACTTTATTCCCATGGGTGTCGTACGAGCTGACTTAGAATTTTGGGCCTTTTTAAGAGATTGTTGGGTGATGTGGTTGTGGAGTCCCATCACCAGTCATCCTTTATTTCACTGTCTTTTGCCCGCTCAACTTTCAAAAGTGGCTAAGTAGTTTTAATTCTGAAGCTCTGACTACCCCTTTTTGGGTTAATATGAAAGTTTACGTGTGTATGTAAATTTCGTAAGCCTAAGCCTAAGGTACACAATCGCCTGTTACCCCAGAAAAACCAAGTTGTGGAGTTTGTGACCGAGTGTTCTACAATGTTCAACCTGGCGGAATGTAACTATTTTTTTTATTACAATACCATGGACTAGTTTTGATTATTTCCAATATATGTAAGAAGGTAAAAAAATATTATTTATTTATTATTCCTTGCTAAGGCCGAATGACGGAGATCGTGCCTCCCTTCTAACTAACTCGTACGATACCCCGGAGAAAAAAATGGCTAAAACCAATTAAAAACAAAGACTGCACCACATATCAAATAAAGAACACGATATTGTTATTTACTTTGTACTCTACCCAAGGTGATAGTAGCCTAGGTTTTCTTATTATAGAACGACATTTACAATAAATAACACGACCGTAACAGATTTAAGTAGGGTAAAAATTTTAATTGCGAAATATTTCTCTGAATAAGAAATGTTTTATTAATATATTTTAATTTCAGGTTCTGAAAACTTAGCTCAGATTTACTTTAAGGCCTCTTAATAATAAGATTCTTTTAATATTAAGGTTCTTTTAATATTGAATAAGCAGAATTAGAAATTCCTTAGCCACTCTTGGAAATGTGAATGGGAAAAAGATGGTAAGAATAAAGGTTGTTGGTGATGGGTCTCCAACCGCATCGCCCAAATGATCCCTTAAAGGCCCCAATACCATTAGTCGCCACCGGAAGAAATGGGGTAGTGCTATTCTAAGCCGACACTACACAGCATAAACGTAAATAAGCAGAAACGTAATATATAAAGAGAAAAAATACTGTGAAACGCTAATTAAGCTGTTTTCTAGAAAATGACTAGAATGCTATTAGAATTAATAAAAATATGAAGTAATTGAATAACCAATGCAATGTCAGGGCATAGTCGCTAGTCATAGAATATGCTATACAAAAATTATTATTTGAAATGTAATTGAATCGCAATTCTAAATTTCAATTGAAATGCAATGAGAATTTAGTAACTGAACTGAGTGATATATTCGTACCTAAAAAAAATTCAATCAAATCTAGTATTTCCTAAAGATCTATGCTAAATCAGTCGTAGCCCGTAGCACCTGCTACGGGTTTTCGTAGTTCAAATTCAAGTTAATACTTAAAGGGCGCGACGACGAAGCGGGGGCGACACTAAAAATAGTGTAAAATTTCATTATAAAACTAACATACATTCAAACGCAGACTATGATTTAGTGAAATAACATTTCAACTCAAGAATATGAAATATGACTATATCCGTGGTATCAGAAAAACAAAAGAAGGGTCAGAAGAAGGAACTTGTGGAAAAACATTGATTTGGTTTGGATGATTTTTTTATCGTTCAAGGTGTTTTTATGGACAAAAGCTACAAGTGTTCAAAAGCGAGTGGATCAAATAAATATGTGCAAATAATTGTATATGTAAAAGTTCTCTTATCATTTGGTGTTTGTTTAATCATTCTTAACTAATCAGCGCATGGACTTTGATACTTAAATTAACGTTATTATACTTTTGACTCTCAAGCCAGTAAATGAGATTCATAATAAAATACGTTCCTAGAACGAGCGCAAATTGTATCAATTTACTCAATTTTAGACGTGAGTTTAATCAAATACACCACAACAGCAAGACATTGGCAAGCTCGTAAAAGAATATTCATTTATTTTGAATATCACCTGATCGTAACATACCTTCCACCTACCCGGCGACGTTGATATAAATTATATTAGTCTACTATTCCCACACGATGTTTAAGAAACCAAATCAGATATAAGAATTTTATCGAAATTGTATAAAGACGAGATAAATATAGAATCCTCAAAAAAATGTCGTCAGATTATTGGTATGAAAACTCTTTAGTTAATTATAGCTCATGATGATAGATTTAAAATGGGATCACATCGATCAGTAATTATTTAGAAAGTTTGAATCCGTTGGAAGATATGGGAGATGTGAAGCATCCAGGCCAAATATTTTTAACTGAAGTCATGTCCGCTTAAAAAAACTTAAACTAAAACTTTGTCAACTGTATAAAAATTGAGGTTTGCATATAAGTATATTTTTATTCTATTCGTTAATTTTAAATGGATAAATTAATTGGGGAATAAAAAAGGGGAAACATTATTTTCTTGCGATCAGACTCACAGATTGCATTCCCTACGAAAACCTCAAAAATCTCATCAACATTTATGAAAACTATTTGCCTTAATTATCAATCGGTAGACTTTATGTTGTAATATATCAAATTAAGCATTCTCAATGTTAGGAGTGTAGCTTTAAAATTGCATAAACTGAAACAAAACTGAAGAATTTGAGGCCCAAATGATTATTTAGTACAATTGCAGGTCTCTGTATTCCCTAGAGTAATGCTAGATGTCAAACCGCATTAACTAAATTGTGATTTACGTGAATTCAACATGTATTTACAAGTAAAAATGTTTAACTACCCACAAAACTTACATTGCCTCGTAGCGGTGCGCCCTCCACACCCATATTCATTCAGTTGCACCCAAACATATTATTAGTAACCACTTTGCAAAAGCAAGTATTTAAAAATAGAATAAATTACTCCGGGCTCGAGCGAATACAGCCTCCCGGAGTGAGGGCTCGCTCGAAACTGCTAGTGTTGGGATGTGAACCGACCCAAGGAAAACTTTATCTTAGTATTATTTCTCTTTTATCGATATTTTTAGATGATTGTAGTTGACTTTATAAAAAAATCAATTTTTTTTTTCTAAACAGGAAAATTCTTTATTAAATTTATGATTATCAACGATAGTTTCTGAATTGCTATGATAGTCACAATGCCGGTTTTTGTTATTATTTAGACCAAGTTTTTAAATTAATTATCTTGCAACAAGTACAACTTAAATTAATCAAATGTTGAGTATTAGTTACTTGGTCAAATTTTGCTACACTTTGATGGCAAAAACGCTATTTTACATGAGAGTATAAACATACATGAGTAAAGTATAAGGGAAAATTATTCAGAAAGAGGTTGGTATAGTTTAAATATTTTTTAAGATCAACCGGATCATTCACTGTAAATTTAAATGAGTCTAATAGTGACAACTGTTAAAATATACTATGTATTTTTTTTATTTCGATATCAGCTGAGTTTTTTGATATGAGAAAAGTTCACGCACATCACTAGCCGCTGCACAAGGAGTCTGCGCGGTAGATCTGAAACAACACCCCGTCCATCCTAAATGGTGCAAACCGTTTTGGACCTTGACCTGACTAAATTAAGGTTGAAAATTAATTATCACTCTTTGGCCTTCGGTTTAGTTTTGTTGTAATATAAGAGTGGTTATTTTATTCAGGACTAAAACAAAAAGGTAGTACGTCTGTTAACGCACTAGCAATTACCTTAATTATCAAGCATTACAGTTACTACAACTAATATTTAATAGACTTCGTACTAAAAATAGCTACACACCCATCGCAAAAAATAATGGCAGTGTTACCAATCTAACCCTATCTGTATTTTTACAAATTATAAATCTCCAATGATTAAAAAGACATTTTTCTTTAAGTCTGGAGTGGAGACCCATCACCAACGACCAACGATACTGATAAATTTCTATTTCTGAAGCTCTGGATACCCGTATTTGGGATTTACTGCCGTGAGTATATGTATATGCATGTAATTTTTTCTTCAAAACAAGCAGTTTGTTTTACATCATTGGTTCTTGTATTATGATTATGAATGACTGTTTTCAAAATTAAGCAATGTTTTACAAATCAAATCAAAATCATTTATTTTTATCAAAATTTAACATCAAAGGGAATCAACAGTCCTCACACTAGGTTATATCCTGTATTGCAGGTGACATTACATGATTGGCTTAAAGATTTTTAAATCAAAACTATTATAACATACAGGAAACTAAATTAAAAAATTAAAATTAAATTTCTACTACAACTGTTTGTGTATTGTGTGAGGGTTTGTGTGTTTGTAGGTGTGTGTTTGTGTGAGTGAGTGACAGAAAGAGAGTGTAAATTTATTTTAGTTAGAAGGACCACTTTTCACATACGGACCCTGAGATTCATAAGCCCGAATCGATTACCAACTTTCTAACATCCAACTTCGATGAATTTCTCAAGAGACCCGAACAGCAAATATTTGTTAAGAGATTTCGACATTATTTACGAACTCGTTAAAGAGTTTAATGAAAACTTTTCGCAAAAATATACTTTGGCAAATGAGTCAATTTCTGGGGAAACGTTTTATATCTTGTACCTCTGAAACGGTTGGAAGGCTCAGTTTGGTAATTATTTAGGAAAAATAATTTAATATTAAGTAGGAGTATATTGTTTTTTCGTTCAAACAAATACATTTATAGAATGAAAAGCTTATTTAATTTAATAACAGATCCGTGTCATAATTAATTAATTTATAAAAATCTGGCTACCCTTTTAACTTTTAAATATATATACAAACTATACTCGCGCCGTTAATTCCCAATGGGGGACTATCGATCGCCACTTCGTACGATCCTGGCAAACCTCTCTAACTTCGTCTACGTCCATCAATCTTTTCATACAGGCTCTTTTATTCTTCATACTTCGGACGAGTGCCTTTTTGATCACTCTCTCAATTTGGTCCAAGTGTGTCCTCCGTGGCCGTCCTCTACTAACATTACCTTCCACATTAGCTCTATAGATACCTTTTACCAATTTCCTATCATCCATCCTCTCGATGTGCCAAACCATCTCAACGTGCCAAACCATCTCAACATTACTTTTTCTATCTTTCTTACAATATCATCTTTTACACCGCACCTTACACGAATCACGTCATTTCTTACACGATCACAATAACCTTACATTACAAACTATTCTGAGGGACCTCGTTTCTACAGCATTCCTTCTGCTTTCATGCTTCTTCTGCCACACCCAACATTCACTGCCATACATAAGCGTAGGAACAAGAACAGCATCAGCACATTAGACTATCCAGTGCATCATTAATCGCATTACCCTTTTTCACTCTTCTCTCGATATCTGCAACACACTTTCCATCTATAGTAAACAAACTTCCCAAATATACAAACTCATTCACTTGTTCCACTTTCTCACCATTAATCTTAATCACGCATTCGGTCATATTCTCCTTTCTCAAGAGAAGAATAATTGATTAATTTTAATTATTTATTAAATAATAATCGAAACTATGAGTTTGCACCAAACATTAAGATTAAACGCATTTGTTTTAAATCTTGGATAAAGTGTGTTGTTCTGTCGATTTAATAAAGGTAACTTCCAAAAACGGCTGAAGAATTGTGAATATTTTTATTAGGCTCTCTTTTATTGGGGTTTATAGCTGTGAGTATATGTTTGTATGTAATAGTAATACGGTTACTTAGTCATCTTTGATTTATTGATTGTTTGGCACCGACTCACAATTACCAAATCGGATATAAAGGTAAAGCAAAATATATATGGCATTGTATTAATCTTCAATGTAAATATAATAGTTAGGTAAAAGTAGTATTAAGTATTTTTAAGGTGTCTAACATAGTTGATAAGTCTTGTTACTAACAATATGAGCCCTGTTGCTTTGAATAAAGATTTATTATTTTATATATAAAAACATTGTTTATCATTCGGTTATTGGTTTTTTTACAGGGCTTTTTCGGTTTCGGTAAAGGCGGCTTAGGAATGGATGGAGATCCATTCAGATCCATCACGAAAATTCTTATTTTTTTTATCTTTTCCCCACTCAAGTCCCAACGTCATAGTGGCTGAGAAATGTCCATTTCTGAATCTCTGGTTACTTGGGAATTAAAGTCGTGAGTGTATGTATGTATCTTTTTAAATAGGTGATATTTATATTATAATATATTTGGTTTCAACAATTTTATATTGTTTTTATAAATTAATGATTTATTAATGATACTCGTATAAGCTCGTTTAAATAAATTGCTAGTGCTGGCAGTGCGTGAAATGCCGGCAGGAAAGGAATTAAAGATTAATTTTGAGAAATAGCCACAAACACATGTGTTACATTATACATACACATAGTCTGTAGTTTCCTTTGGGCAGCTAAAGATTATCGATCGCCACTTTGAACGATCCTGCAAACCTCTGGATCTTCATTTACATTCTTCAATCTTTTCATACATGCCATTTTATTCTTCTTACTCGGACGCCTGCCTTTTTGAGCACAATCGCTGTTTGATATAAAGGTGTCCTCCGTGTTGGTCCTCTACCGACATAACCATCCACATTGGCTCCAACATAACGATTTTTGGGCGATGCGGTTGGAGACCCATCACCAACAACCTTTATTTTTACCATCTTTTCCCCACTCTACTTTCCAAAAGTGGCCGAGGAACTTCTAGTTCCTCAGCTCTGGCTACCCCTTGTAGGGATTTACAGCCGTGAGTATATGTATGTATGTCTCAATCTACCCCTTTTTGGGATTTATGACCGTGAGTATAAATATGTATTTTTTAATATTTATATGTTTAAAAAAACCATTAATGCTACCTTATGGCTAGTTGAAGTATATTTAGAATGTATCAGCCGCTATATTCTCACACAAGTTATATTTATATAAGAATAGCGTACTCACGTTATAGAGAACCATATTGGATGTCCTTGGTTGCGACACTTGTTGCACTGCGGTCCTACTTAGCTATCTGCACTTGTAAGATTTTACCGTCCACTACTTATATTGTATTTTTGATTCAATCCTTTTAGAGTTTATAATCTAATTAAATAAATAATGATACAGATTTCTACCAAAAGTTTCTTTTAGAAATACTGATCTTCAAATGTATTGAACTAATGTAGGAAAACTTTGTTAAAAGTAAACAAGAGAACGTTTAAATTTCATAGCCATCATTAATAAAGTAAGTATTTTAAATATCATATATTCGCTTTCTAAACAATAGTATTTTATAGTGAAGTCGTGTATCCTCGCTTAGTGCGCGTAGTAAACTGATGTAGGGCGGCGAATCCCGCCCGCCTTGAACCAGGGGCGGGCGGGCGTATCGCTAATTCAGTTAGAATAATAGAATTGCAATATAAACCTTCTGCTTGAATTGATTTTAAATGAAGCTTTATTTCGTATTTATTTATTTTATGTTCGTATTTTACAATTAAATCCAATAAAACCAACTATATACGTTTAAGAGGCTTTGTCCTCGCTCATTGTTGATTAATGTTTTCTTTGGTCGATAGTAAAATATTTATAACTAAGGGATTGAAAAGAGGTGATGAATTGGGTGTTTTATTAATAAATCTTAAGGTCCAACTTTGAAGTTAGCAGAAGTAGAATTAACTGAGAGATGTTTTTAAACAATCAGGTATTTGTGTCCAGTCAGGTATACTATCACCGATCACCAAAAAAAAAGTCAAAAAGTTTATTCTTCAAAATTAAGTTAAAAACTAACATTTTTTGAACGTCAATTTTTTTAAATTTATCATTAGTCCGTTGCTTCGGAAGGTGTTCGTAAAGAGAAGAAGCAACAAAGAAACTCTTTACATTCACATTTTTTCATTTTTTTCATCAAAAGCAGCCCATACATAAAAAAAGGAAGATATTGAAAAAAACATTCTGAAAAATCCTTGTCATAAACCAAGTAAGAAATTTCTGACCCCTTGGAGATCGAACCCAAACCTCTGAGTCGTGAGCTTGACGCCCAAAGACTAGAAATCCACTAGAGAGTCCTAGACCTTGAGCGAGGCGAGGTAAATGAATCGATTCTACATACTTAATAACTTACTTTCACTCATGCCCATTATTACGATGCGGGTTGACAGAGAATTTCGATCGGCAATTTGCACGATCCTGACAAATCTCTCTTGCTTTTCCCACATTCATTATTCTTCTTATATTTTTTTGTTTATTTGTTGTTTAAAAGCACATTATCCTCGCCCATCTCTGTTAAACGCGCAGGCTCTCTTGGCCGTAGTATGCGGCGTACAAGTACTCATTCTGTTCTTTTTATTGAGGACGGTGAGAAATATTTTACATTTTATGCCACCCCTTAGCCTACCGTATACTTCGATACATATACTCACGGTTATATACTAGAAATAGGGTATTTCTATTTAAAATTATAAATTCTTCAAAGTTTGCTGTGTAGTGTCGGCTTAGAATAGCACTACCCCATTTCTGCCGGTGGGTGTACGTAAGAGGCGACTAACGGCTTTGGGGCTTTTAAGGGATTTTTCACCTTCCCCACCCATCACCAACAACCTTTATTTTTACTATCTTTTCCCCACTCAAATTTCCAAAAGTGACTGAGGAATTTTTAATTCCTTACCTCTGGCTACCCCTTCTTGGGATTTATAGCCGTGAGTATATGTATGTATGTATGTTCGTCTTCAGATGTCTTTGGAAGTTGGGGGTGGGTCTACAGCAATATCGACAAACAATAACTTAAGAAGACCCAATATCCTTGAACGTTAGACATCCACTGGGACAAATAGATTAGTGCTATTCTAAGCCGACAGATATTGTTGACAGAAAGTTTTTTAGAAACACTGTCACAGAAGATTTTTCATGATTAAGATACATATACATATAGTACTTCGTAAGTTCATATCATTTCTTTCAATTTACAACACTCAAATTGAGACAAATATTACAGCAGTTTTGGGGGTTCCTCAACTATGTAATATCTCCATGGTTCCCACCCACTTGAATAAAAATATTTCATTCAGTCATTCATTACAGAACATAGCCATATTGAAAATCGTTCACTTCTGGAAAATACCTGTCCTACAACATTCATGACTAATGCAACAACATACATACACCACACAAAGTACTCTTGAAACATCACGTGACAAACGTGCGGCCCTTTGAGAGAGAATTCCGCGCATATTATTAATCCTTTCCCCGAGCACGTTTCAGTCCATAACACGGCGGTAATTGGACTAACTCCGCGTGACGTGGTCACGTGGTAGCGGCACGGTGCCAGCTACGCGTAAAGTTGCAAAAAGTTATTTCAATAACATCTCTTTGGGTTTGGATATGGTTTCCCGCTGCTTATGCCCAAAAATATCAGCGTTACCATGGATATACTAACGCTTTTAGTTAACATTGGGATAAGTAGAGAATATCGATCGCCACTTTGCAGAATCCTGGCCAAGCTGTCGAGCTTTATTTACATACATTAATCTTTTCATAAATTACACTTTGGATGCTTCATATGATGACGTCGGTGGTCGAGTGGATAGGTGACTAGGTGCTGGGTCCGGAGTTTGCGGGTTCGATCCCCGCTGAGAGCAACATTTATGTGATGAGCATAAATGAGTGGTTCTTAGTGTTGGATGTAACTTATATAGGTAGGTATTTGTAGTATATAAAATTTAATTTATCGTTTAGTTAGGATCCCTTTTTTTACGTGGGGAAATCCTCCTAGATTCCCCGTCGCACCTCCAATAAGGCAAGTCTTACTGACTAAAATTTTACGGTGGTCTTTCCTGCTGCCCAACTGCGGGGTCCCTGGGTACTCTTCAATGCAATGTTTCTGTGACCCCACGCACGTAATGCTTCGCGGCATTCCTTCTTCGGTGAGGGACAGAACCCCACTCTTATAGTCACGGACGCTCAGGATCACCTAGGCATCCGTCTTTCTCGGGTAAGGTTAGGTAGCGCGCAAATAGCGAGTTAATATCCCATGCCACAAGTCATTAAGTTGTACTTACTTTGGGGCAAACTTGATCTGTGTAACATGTCTGTATATATTTTATAATTATAACATACATAATATAACATAAACGTTCACGCCGAATATCCTCGAAAAGGTTGGCAGAGGTACTAATACTTCTGAACATCACGTGACTTTGTCACCTGGTGTTCAGAGTACTCACGTTTTGCATGGAACGTGTACTCACGTGATAGGGGGCAGGCCTATCGCCGTTTTGTATAAATACACTGTCACATGACTAAGTACAACTTAGCCATGTGGGTTTCCTCACGATGTTTTCCCTTACCGTTGACAACCGTGATAAATTAACCACACATATGTCTTTAGAAAAGACAAATTGGTGTAGGCCCGACCCGGGATTTGAACACTAGTCGTTTGCACGATAACCGGTGTTCTACCCATTGAGCTATCACGTCGTCTCATTTTATAATCACTCCTTTAAAATCAATGTTTTTAACACATCACATTCACACAATCATCGTACAATTTATTTTTTATTCTTTTAAATTTGGAGTATGAGCGTTAGTTCACTGCAGTTAGTTCCCATCATGCATTAAAAGATTATCAATGAGATTTCTACATTTGAAAATGTGTCTTCAATTTTGTTGCCTTTCAAAAGTTGAAGATTTAAAAAAAAGATGTTTTATATTTTGTTGATTAAATATCTCGAGAACAACGCATCAGAAATCGAAACATCTATACTTATAATATTATAAAGAGGAAAGGTTTGATTTTTTGTTTGTTTGTTTGTTTGTTTGAATTGAATAGGCTCCAAAACTACTGGACGGATTTGAAAAATTCTTTCACTGTTTTGATGCTACACTATTCCCGAGTGACATAGGCTATATTTCATTTTCAAAAAAAATAGGGATCCTTACGTAAACTTCAAAAATGTAACCCAAGGTGTTAAAGAAATACCAAAAAAATCCTTACATCGCGTGCGTTGCGAAAACTATTGACAATAGAATAAAATTATGTACTACAATTTTATAGAACACATCATTATCTAAAAAAAATGCCCGGACAGCATGTCTCTAACTATTATAGTTATCTCACAACAAGCGTCATTATATAAAATTATTTAAAAATTAAATTAAAATCCTGCTTTAGAAAAGGCTCTTTATTTGTACCTATCTAATCCTTATAAAAAAACGTATATGTTATTTCAGACTACTTCAATACCCTTATATTACTTTTTGAATTATTCGATTCGAACATTCCATTCGAAAGTTATCTCGAATTAAAAAAATAGATAAAACTCCGCTCGATTAGCTATGCATAGTAAGTTGTTGCAGGCGTCACGAAGGGGTACGGGAGGCTGCTTATCAAAGAGTTAAAGCAAAATTTAATTGTAGCGACTATTATCACTGGCCCAGCAGCCGGTCAATTAGCTCATATACCGAGGATACCGATGATCCCAACTGATCTGCCAATTCCATTTAAACGGCTACAATTTCCGGTTAAAACATCTTTTGCTTTAACAATTAATAAGTCCCAAGGCCAAACCTTCAAATTAGTAGGGATTGACCTGCGAAAGAATTGTTTTACTCACGGTCAACTGTACGTTGGCCTGTCGCGGGTGGGAGCCCCTGAACATCAATTTATTTTGCTGCCACAAAATAAAACAACGTCAAATATTGTTTACAGGGAAGCTCTAACTCTATAAATTGAATGGCTTTTGATGTAATTACTCATTATGAAAATAAAAAAAAAAAATATATCTAAATATAAATACAAAAAAATATAACATACATACAAACATATACTCACGGCTATAAATCCCTAGAAGGGGTAACCAGAGCTAAGGAATCAGAAATTCCTCAGCCACTTTTGGAAGTTGTGTGGGGAAAAGATGGTGAAATAAAGGTTGTTGGTGATGGGTCTCCAACCGCATCGCCCAAAAATCCCTCAAAAGCCACAAAACCGTTAGTCGCCTCTTACGTACACCCACCGGAAGAAATGGGGTAGTGCTATTCTAAGCCGACACTACACAGCAAAAAAATATAACATAGCTTAAAACTTAAAAAAATATATTAAAATAATAATACATGTAATAAAATTAAAAACAAAATGTTAATGATAATTTATGCCCGAGCGAAGCCGGGACGGGCTGCTAGTAATACATATAACAATTAGAGAATTTTACGTACTTAGTATACCATTTAATTGTATTTTTGTATATTTGAATTTATCTAAGCATGGTGAAATGGGAAAGCCTAATTTTTGGGTAAGAGTAGATTAACTTCGCGCATGCAAAAGCTGTAAGCAAATTAGTATTGTAGTCAGTAATTAAGTTTTCGGAAAGTATAAAAAACTATCAAAAAAGTTTTTTTTATCGGAAATAAATATCAATAATCGTTTCGTTATCTGGCAAGGACGAGGGGGCCCTGCGCACTTGCCCAGGGTGCCCAGTCGGAAAGAGGGGTTTGGGGCTGTCTCTTCCCCTTTTAAACTCACTCGACCACCTTTGAACTGTAGAAATCGGACCGCAGAATCTCTGTAAACAGTCAACATCTCTTCGTGGATACTTTTTTGACTTTTACCTTGTATGGCTTTTGTATGGTAAGAAAGTTAATAACAGCGCGGTGTTCCAATTTCATCAACATTTTCGAGTCGGTCATTTTAGATTATTAAAAATGTGATTATGAATAAACTAGCGATCGTATATCAACGCAAGTTTGAACCTGTCACCTGAGATAGTGTCACTAGCTAACTACAAACAACAACTACCCTCATTATTCACAAAAAGTATCCGATACCGAGAATACATTGAACGTCCCTCGTTGTTAACGATGACCGTATAAACATTTAATACATGATATACGGTGGTTTAGTAATATGTATACGTGAGGCATGAATGGCTTCTATCCTCTACATCACACGTCACAAAGAACCCGTCGAAGGTTATGTAAGTTAATAACGTCATCACTAACAACTAATAGAACAAGTCGTAAGTGAAATAGGTTCACTTGTAAACTCTCTGAATGCATACACATTGCACGCTACCACCATCTGCGCTACGCTATTGAATGATTGCAAGGTTTTAAACGATCAACAACCGCCCCTGACTTTGCAAGGTCAACGAATAATACAGAGATGTTTTTCCTTCGTTCGTTCGCGATGCCTCGGTTTTATAGGGCAGTGGGAGATCGTGTATTAGTCGTGTGGTCGCATGTTATCAATATAACATGCGTATATAACAGAAGTTATTATACCTTCGAGAGACTTATCTTATATAGGTGAAGATTAAATCGCAAATCTACGCTATTGTATCTCAACTATCTCAAGGTTTTAAACGATCTACCACCGCCCCTGACTTTGCAAGTTCAACGAATAATACAGAGATGTTTTTCCTTCGTTCGTTCTTGATACCTCATTTTTTCCAGGGCAGTGAGAGATAGTGTGTTAGTCGTGTGGTCGTGTGTTATCAATATAGCCTACGTACAAAACATGCATAGGCTAATATACCCTCGAAACACTTATATAGGAGAATGATCATTCGAAAATATAATATTGATTAGGAGAAAATGTCCATAGCAGTGATATCGAATCTTGCCGAAGACGGTGGTGGTAATATACTATAGTCACAATTCCTGCACAATGGGGGTACATTGGGGTTCAGTACAGTCCACCCGATGGGGCGTAAACCTTTAGTATAGTCGTAGTACCTGTATAGCATAACCTATATACACTTCGTACGGAGCCAATCTTACATGCCTTAACTATGCGTTCAATCATAATAATAGTGTTTCTATGATGATGTAACACACGGCTAAGAACCTTGACTCATAGGGCATCGCCAAGGCAATGTTCGATTTCAGGCAAATCTTCTAAATTAGCTACAGCTTTAAACGTAACGAAGTAGGCTAATCCTGTTTTTTTATTTATGAAATCGATTGTTAATAGAGAATTAAGCTTAACCTTTACTTACTGACCATTATTATCTGTACTTTGTTGCCGACTCGGCAATGCCGAGGTTAGTTCATGGTGCATCTTATTTTATTGAAGTGACGAGTATACTATAACTGAATATAATGCGATATTACTTGAAAAAATATGGAATAAAAATATAAGGCTCCTACTTACAGCAATTGAACATAATTTTTCACATCAAAAATTATTAGTGGCATAGTTTTGTGTCTTTACAAAAAACGAATTAGGAAGTAAAATGTACATACCTACATATACTCACGCCATTGTTTCCCATTGTCGTAGGTAGACACTGTCGATCGCCACTTTCTAGGATCCTGGCAAATCCCTCTAGCTTCGTTTACATCGATCAACCTTTTCATACATGCTCTTTTATTCTTCATACTTCGGACGACTGCCTTTTTGAGCACTCTTTATTTGGTCTAAATGTAGCCTGCGTGGTCGTACTCTTCTAACATCACCTTCCACTTTAGCCTTATAGATCTCTTTCACCAATTTACTGACATCCATCCTCTGTATGCCCAAACGATGACCTTTATGACCCAGTGTTATTGACGTCTTCATTTAAACGCCGTTTAATGAGAAATGTTTTGGCTGAATGGGTAGAAAAATCCTTAAGCGCTGCAACGAAATAGTTAAACCACAACTATAGCCAAAACATAATAAGGCTGTATGGTCCAAGTGATCTTTGCCTGCCGAATGGCGAATATATAAACGACAACAACAACCAAAACAAAATGTCAATTGACTCGTACCCTATATTGTCTGTGGTCAATTGTCAATGTCAAAACAAAAAATAGTAAACACTCTGGGTGTCGTTAATTTTTAATGTTTTTTCATAAATGAACACAGAAAATTCCATTGTTTTCAAATGTATAGTTCAAATTAAGAAGAAATATAAGTAAACATGACATTGGGACGTAAATATGTGCATACTTCCAGGTAAGTGACTTCCCAGCCCTTGCTAAGCAATTGGTTATCGAACCATGAAAGAGGGTATGTTCTGACCGAGAATAGTTTATTGAAACATTGATTTTTCTTATTTTTAGCAATGCTGGGGATTGTCGCAAGGTCTATGTTAGCCACTCAAAGGTTGGCTCTCTATCTGGTTGCTCGTCTTCTGTAAGTATTTTATTTGATATATTTGTTATAACATTCGTAACTTCCATCATATTTGTTCTGATAAAACTCCTTAAAAGAGTGTTGATTTTGATGCTCTGGTGTCAGCTTTGGGAAAATAGCTGTAAATGTTTATTGGAATTCATCATTGGAAGGAAACAATGAAAGTTAAATTACTAAGAATGGGCAATCAATAAGCTTGCAACGGTTTAGCCCTTGCCTGATTCATTAGTCCCAATATATAATTTAAGGGCTGCCAAACATATAACTGTATCACTATCGCTCTTCAAGCTGCGACTGTGTGTAGCAAACTAAAGTTTTCTACTCACAGTCATCAAGGAGACTCAGTGCTTTAATTCAAATCAAAGACTCAAACATTCACACCATATATTCCCGAAGCGGTTGGCAGAGGTACTTATTCTTCTGAACGTCACATGACATTGCCACCTGGTGTTCAGAGTACCCACTAGCTTGCTTGCTTAGACAGCATACTCACATGATAGGAGGCAGGCCTATCGTCTTTTTGTTTGAATACACTACACTGTCACATGATTAAGTACATCTTAGTGATGTGGGTTCCCTCATAATGTATTTCCTCACCGTTAATAACTATGATAAATTAAAAACACATATGTCTTTAGAAAAGACAAATTGGTGTTGGCCTGACCTAGGATTAGAAAACTAGTTGTCTGCACGATAACCAGTGTTCTACCCACTGAGCTATCATATCAATTCACTATTATTATCATCATCATTCATTATAATATAACAAATCATTATAAGACAAGCCTCTTTTTACACAAACTTGCTTTAAAATTAAGACTTAAGCACATGACTCGGTTACCATGTACAAGACAAGTAGACTCAAACAATTTAAATCAACTACAACCGAGATGACTTAGAGAAGCAGTTCTTTTTCTAGCAAGTGAGTTCTATTCCAGAGTCAGGCCTATGTGTCTCTTCTAAAGGGAAGGTTTCGTTAATTTTCAAGTTTGTTAACAGTGAAGTTATGTTCTTAGTAATGTAAAAGTGAATTCATACAATACAGTGGCAGGCTTGCCTTCCATTATTTGGATACTCTGTCCACGTGAAATGTGGATACTCTGAACTCCAGGTGACATATATGGCAAAAAAGTTTGAGTTTGAGATTTGCGATATATGTAAATTATTTTGAATGGCATAGTAAAATTAAGGAATAAACAATATAAATATTAACATTAGTACATTGCTATAGGCGGACATTTTCAATTGACAAAACATTATTCATGCCATATAACCCCAAAGGGGTTGCAGATCCTAATATATAATTAAGGGTTGCCATACACAAAACTGTATGAGGCTGTCACTCTTCAAGCTGTAACTGCTTAACAAACTATAGTTTTCTATATACAATCTTACAAGGACTGCCCGAGCTGTTAATTGCAAGATGTTTGCGGTTGTGGTGGCAACCAAAATCTTCAAGCATATGCTGGAGGTAGCTCTAGCTTCTTGTGTATGGCAGTCCTAGAAATATCAATTTACTTATAACCATTCAATCTTCCAGGAAGCTTTGTCTTATGAAATATATTTAGTTGCTAAAATAATATATCAGTGCCAGTTTAAATAACAACAAAGTTGATAAAGGATGTTTGGCTGCCACTTATTATTTAAACCTATCCCTTGTTGTAGTTGCCAACTTACTACTATTTTAACTAGGTAAATTAAATTTGAAACCCAAATTTTGTTTGAGCCGCGTTAATTACTTGCCTTAAAAATATAATTTCTCAACTTCTTTGCTTTTTTTAGTGACTATTTCAATTATACATTTTCCTAATCCCTTCCCCAGCTATCACTAAGCGACATGATTGAGCCTCCTGACTGGGAGGAGGTGTCGGGGCGGCTGCTCGGCGAGAATGACCCGCTAGCGTACCCTCAAGGAGATGTGGAGGTGATCACCGTGCCTAAGAAGATCAGGACCATTGGACATGTGCTGCCGGACGAGGATTTGTAAGTTGCCTTAGATGCAATACAAATATGTTGATAAGCTAATGGATGTACACTTTAATTTTACGATGTTTAGATCATCAAATAGAAAATATTAAAAAGAGCATTTTTTGGCAAATTTAATATAAAATAGTAACTAGCGATAATTCTTTAAATATTCAACACAATTTACCGCTTTGAAACATTAAATCTTGGTCAGAATTTCCGAAATTAAACACACAACGTTGTTAATCTTAATAACAATTAATTCAACGGCTCCCGCCCGAATCATCTCAAGAGAGATCCCTGAGTTCTATGGTGTTACTATAGCTTTTTACGATATATATTAAATTTACGACATAAGATATAATAGACGTATGGTCTCAGCATCGATATATAATCGCTCATTTATCGCAACTGCAATACCTACTACACTAAACTATCGATCGTTAATTTGTATCAGTCTAATAAATCTCTAACTCATTTCTACTCTTGAACTACAACAGTCCTCAATCCTTCCAGAAACCGCGCACCAATGTTTGTCCGCGACTGCGTCCGCAGCTACACATCCGACTACACGGTAGTAGAGTACAAACAACGGGTGTACTCTGGGTCCGTAGCTACGAGGCCCACCGTGGGAGAGCGGGCAGAACGACTACGGTCTACGGCACCGCATCGCTATGAGATCGATATGGATGAGAATGAATTAGTAGGGGAAGATGGACAGGTGAGTTTGTGATATCGCGTAGAAACTACAGTGTTGGAGTACAAACAACGCGTGTATTCTGGATCTGTAGCTAAGAGACAAGACACATCGCGGGAGAGCGCGCTGAAAGATTACGACATCGATATGGATGAGAATGAACTGGTGGGGGAGAAGGACAGGTTTGTTTGGAGTTCTTGCGTAGAAGTTCTGTAGATCTGTTGCTACGAGACTAACCGCGGGGAAGCGCTAAGTGACTACGGACTACGGCGCCACACCGCTATGCGATCGATATGGAGGAGAATGAACTAGTAGGGAAAGAAGGACAGGTGAGTTGTTATATAATATTCTCGGAATCCACTGTGTGGAAACGGGCCGAGCAAAAAATAAAAACATTACTACGACAAATGCAAGTACAATAAAATCGATAATCTTTCAATCTTACCTACATTCCATTTATGTCATTAAATTCTAAATGAATGAATGGTGTGATTAGCCTATAATTTGTGCATTTAGTTGATATGTTTCCTTTAAATTTAAGTACTTTCTAAGATTGTTTTCTATTTTCACTGTTAGCATAACATACATAACATAACATAAACGTTCACGCCGAATATCCCCGAAGGGGTTGGCAGAGGTACTAATACTTCTGAACATTACGTGACTTTGTCACCTGGTGTTCAGAGTACGCACGTTTTGCATGGACAGTGTACTTACGTGATAGGGGGCAGGTCTATCGCCGTTTTGTACGAATACACTGTCACATGACTAAGTACAACTGAGTCATGTGGGTTTCCTCACGATGTTTTCCCTCACCGTTAACAACCATGATAAATTAACCACACATATGTCTTTAGAAAAGACAAATTGGTGTAGGCCCGACTCGGGATTTGAACACTAGTCGCTTGCACGTTAACCGGTGTTCTACCCATTGAGCTATCACGTCGTCACGTTTCACTGTTAGCAATTCGTAATAAATAAATGAAGTCACTGTTGAATTCTCTTAGCGTTTTGTCTTTTAAGGCCCAATTTCATTTACTCAAATTTTACTTAAAATTAATTACAATTCATCAATTCCACAGCAACCAGAATCGCAGCCATCCAGCGGCCGCCAATCGGTAGCATCGGTCTCATCATCATCATCGTGCAACGAGGTGACCCCGCGCGGCTCCTGGGCCAGCCTGGACCTGCGCAGCTCATCATCAGACCAGCTGCTTCCGGAGTTGTTCGAGAAGAAACCTATTGAAGCTATCGATGCTGCTAATGAGGCTAGAAGGTTAGTGTTTAGTCAGTGTATTTGTAGCGACCTCTAGTCGGTAGACTCAATCGCACACTAGCAGCGTCTCATAATCCTGCATTGCGGTATCTAAGTGTTTCTCTAGCTAAGTCTAAATACAGCCTATATATTGGCCAGTATTTCTTTGCTGTATCGACATAGTCAATCAGTTCAGTCATAGTCAATCGGTGGCGTCCTCATCAACATCGTGCAACGAGGTGACCCCCCGCGGTTCTTGGGCCAGCCTGGACCTGCGCAGCTCATCATCAGACCAGCTGCTGCCGGAGTTGTTCGAGAAGAAACCTATTGAGGCTATCGATGCCGCTAATAAGGCTAGAAGTTGAGTGTTTAGTTAATGTAGCGACCTCTAGACGGTGGACTCACTCGCACACTAGCAGTGTCTTTCAATCCTACATCGCGGTATCTAAGTGTTTCTCTAGCTAAGTAAAAATACAAATTATAAGTTGATACACAGCGGGGTGTACTGGCCAGTATATCTTTGCTGTATCCACATAGTCAATCAGTTTAGTCGATCAGTGTCCCTATCATTATCATCATCTAGCAACAAGGTGACCCCGCGCGGATCCTTGGCCAGCCTAGACCTGCGCAGCTCATCATCAGACCAGCTGCTTCCGGAGCTGTTTGTGAAGAGACCTATTGAGGCTATCGATGCTGCTAATGAGGCTAGAAGGCGAGTGTTAGTCAATGTAGTTGTAGCGACCTCTAGACGGTGGACTCACTCGCACACTAGCTGCGTCTCATAATCCTACATCGCGGTATCTAAGTGTTTCTCTAGCTAAGTATAAATACAATTTTTAAGTAGGTACACAGCAGGGTGTACTGTCCCGTATATCTTTGCTGTATCCCCATAGTCAATCAGTTTAGTCGATCAGTGTCCTCATCATCATCATCATCTTGCAACGAGGTGACCCCGCGCGGATCCTGGGCCAGTCTGGACCTGCGCAGCTCGTCATCAGACCAGCTGCTTCCGGAGCTGTTCGAGAAGAAACCCATTAAGGCTATTGATACCGTTAATGAAGCTAGAATGTGAGTGTATAGATAATATAGTTGTAGCGACCTGTAGACGGCGGACTCACTCGCACACTAGCAGCGTGTTACAATCCTACATCGCGGTATCTAAGTGTTTCTCTAGCTAAGTATAAATACAAATTGTAAGTTGGTGCATAGCAGGGTGTACTGGCCAGTATATCTTTGCTGTATCCACATAGTCAAGTTTATATAATCAATTCGAGAAGAAATGTATTGAGGCTATGGATGCCGCTTATGAGACTAGGAAGTGGTTTATACGTTAATATAGATAATGAAATGATGTCCTTATGTCCTAATTAAAAGGGTTGTGCACCTCGTCTTTTAAATATATATGCACCTCTTATATTTTTTAATTATTAAAATTATTTATTCACATGTAAGAGGTCAAGCATGTTCACTATTATTAAGTTGACGTAAGTTTTCGCGAAAATTCCTCATTTTCCGTAAGTTTGAGAAATATAATATTATCTAATTGTTTTGGTATTATCTCCATTAGTTTGGTGAAATCACCAATTATTAAAATCACACTGAAACTTGTCTTTTTTTCAAGTATAGTTTTCATTCCGCAGGCTAGAAAACCGCGAACCAGACCTGCTAGGTCTATACGCGCCATACCTCGATGAAGAAGAGGCGGTAGAACGACGCCCGCCTGCTGAAATCCCTACAGAAATCATAGGACATCGGATACTGGTCACGTGTCATCAGCTTAAGTGAGTATTCGGTTATGAACAATTCGTTTTTAATAAATAATATTTCCTTTTCATTCACCAGCTAAATACAACAAACAAAAACAAAACATTCCAAATAACCACCCATAAATCTTCCACAGACTAGAACTAGACGTCGAGCCCCTCTTCGCCTCGATGGCCCTCTACGATGCCAAAGAGAAGCGCAAGATCTCAGAAAACTTCTACTTCAACCTGAACTCAGATGCCACACGCCAGATGCTCTCCAGCCATGTTCCTCATGCAGACCTGAGCACTCTAAGCAGGAGCGCCGTGTTTGATATAGCCGGGCCGCCTGGGGACGTGTTTTTTGTAGTGAGGCTGGAGAAGGTTTTGCAGGGAGATGTCAACGAGTGCATCGAGCCTTATGTTAAGGAGGATAGGGTAAGATTCCGTGCCTATGCCTATATAAGTTTCGTTTATAGCGATCTGCAGTCCACGCAATTAGAAGTCTCGAAACACGGACGCATTCACATGATAAAGAGATACTATCGAATAGCGATATAAAGAAAAGAAAATATTTATTCTTTATTCGTTGCTTACAAACTCATATCATATTCATGTTAAGTGTTAAGTAATATATATTTGTGCGATGAGGCTTGATATCACGAACCATCCTTTTGAAATTGATTGAAATGTGACAAAAGTTTACTTTCAAGGGATTCTGTTAAAGGCATTGTTTATTGATAGCTATTGCGGTTTTTTTCAAATTCTCTGTGAGTCCCAATAGGGACAGAAACGCCGATGCAGCAAAATTTAGTTTTACTCGAGTTTTACAATAACTATAATGTTTAATTCCTATAACACATATTTCCAGAACCGCGAGAAAGTCCGCGCCAGTGCCTTACAAGCATGCCAGCGGCTGGGCAAGTTTAGAATGCCTCTAGCCTGGACCTGCGTGTCGCTGGTGCAAGTGTTGCGTGGCTCCGGTACCGAGCGAGACGAAAAGGACTCTCTGTCTGTGTGCTCACAGAACAGCAATAGTTTGGGTGAGTAGGAGTTTAGTTGTAGAGATATAGGTAGTATATTTGTAGGACCGCGAGAAAGTCCGCGCCAGTGCCTTACAAGCACGCCAGCGGATGAGCAAGTTCGGCGGGACAACAAGGACTCTCTGTCTGTGTGCTCACAGAACAGTAATAGCTTGGGTGAGTAGGAGTTAAGTTGTAGAGGTATAGTTAGTATATTTGTAGAACCGCTAGAAAGTCCGCGCCAGTGCCTTACAAGCATGCCAGCGCCTGGGCAAGTTCAGAATACCTCTAGCATGGACCTGCGTGTCGCTGGTGCAAGTGTTGCGTGGCTCCGGTACCGAGCGAGACGACAAGGACTCTCTGTCTGTGTGCTCGCAGAACAGCAATAGCTTGGGTGAGTACGAGTTGTATAGTGCCGGCTTAGAATAGCACTACCCCATTTCAGTTCGTTACTGATCGTAAGAGGCGACTTAGGGTTCGGGGGCTATTTAAGTGATTTTTGAGCGATGCGATTGGAGACCCATCACCAAGTCCCTTTATTTTGCAATCTTTTCCATAAGTGGCTAAAGAATTTGTAATTCTGAAGTTCTGGCTACCTTTAAGACACTTACCTATTTAAGGGATTTACACCGTGAGTTTATGTATGTATGTACAAGTTGCGTGGTAGAGGTATAATGTCTGTCTGTGTGCTATTAGACCAGCAATGGCTTTGGTGAGTAAAAGTTGCGTAATACAGGTATTAGTTTAGAAATTTTGTGTGTTTCTCATGTTCTTTGAATTTAGGATTATTAGATTGGAATAAGCTTGTCACTTCTGAAGTGTGTGATGTGTTCTATGATATTTTAATTTGAGTATAACTCCAAATCAGAAGATGCATGCATCTGTCATGTGGATGCTGATTCAAAGTATTTTTGGTAATTAGTCATAATGATTTTGACGTTCTTATCTTTGTTTTTTATGCAATATGCCAATTTTTTTTTTCATTGGTTCATCTTTAAAACTTAGCACCATACTATTTTTCTTACCTCTAACGCCCGATTTCTGAATTGAGTATTCCAGCTGAGAACAACTTAAGTATCGTTTTGTCGCATTTAAATCTTAACTACTGAATGAGACAAAACGATACTTAAGTCGTTCTCAGCTTGAATACTCAATTCAGAAATCGGGCGTAAATCCTCTAAACACAATAAATTATTCTCCAGACCGCAAAGCATCAACCAGCAGTCTAGAACAACTTCGCCGCCGAGCTGGAGAAGTTGGCGGCTCACTAACCCGCAAGGGGTCGGTAGAGAGGAAGCCTCCCGACGAACTACCTGCTCTGGACTCCTTCAAACCCATCGCCATCACGCTTACTAGCTTCTTTAAACAGGTATGTACTAAAATGAGGCTATTGGTTCCTATAGGGGTCGACATAACTTTCGATAGTCATTTTAAAATAGGACTATGAATGTTTTTGTACTATCCTAGCTTATCGCTTGCACTTCATTTAAATTGTGTTATTTCACCTTTTGATAACAACCATCTTGCTTTGATCGTCTATTGAATAGAAGGGTAGCACGGTACCGTACTGTCTGCATTTTTAGGGACAGCTCTCCTGCACACATTGCACGCAAACGCGGCATCTCTCCCAAATAATTATAGAACATGTTAGGAATACATACCTATCTACCTATACTCAGGGTTATAAATCCCAAACGGTAGTAAAAGCTTCAGACTTAGAAATCCCTCAGCCGCTTTTTGAAGTTTATTGGGGGAAAAGATAGTAAAATTAGGGATCGTTGGTGATGGGTCTCCAACCTCATTGCCCAACATGCGTCTTAATGCTTACTCTAAATTTAAATATATTTTTATATAATCCCACAGGAGACAGACAAGCTTCGCGATGAAGACCTCTATAAGTTTCTGATGGAAATCAAACGGCCCAGCTCAGCTCCTAAGAAACTCAAATGCATTCCTGGAACTCTCAAGGTAGAGGTGGCTCCGTGTCCTGAGGAGGTGAAGAATGGCTTGACTCCAGAGCTGGCCAAGTTGCATCCGTATGGAGGTATGTTTGTATTTGTTATAGCCCATATAGGTCCCATTGAAAGAGTAGTAGTTGACTAGCCTGAATGGGTTGATTTGGTCAAAGTCCACTGCGCTGGTTTACTGCAGATATTAACACCTACTATGGTGGGTAGGCAGAGCTTACTGGTTTTCGGTATAAATTGGTGTTCACCGAATCAAGGAATCATTTAAGTTTTCTACGGGATCAGATCATTACAGCTTCGAACAGGGATGTGTGGGCACATAAATTGTGAGGCCCTTGCCCAGCAGTGGGAAACAAAATAAGCTAACAGTAAAAAGGGATCAGATCATTCATCCTGAAATATCCCTAGCGAAATGAGATATTTTATGAAAAAAAAACCTACTGGATACGTGTCCCGAGAATCTACGTTCAAATACGTTCTTAACATAAACAACCAACAGAATACACAAGTTTACATGGCTTATTAAAAAAAACATATAAATGACCACAATAATATAAACACACATTCAATGACTATTATTAATACATTCATCTTGTGTTTTTGACGTATAAAGTATCATATTGTCATAAATGTTACCGTCTTAACCAATATTTCATAAATTATAAACTATTCCAGATGACAACATCCGTCCCTGCAAAGAGATCCTCCCGTTTCCGCCTCACCCGCCTCTATCGCCTCACTACCAATACCGCAATCTGCTGTACGTGTTCGTAAAGGAGATCAACTTGAGTGCCTTCACTTCGAGGACTGGATCTGCTAGGAATATCTCTGTGAGTTTACAAACGATAGATAATATTATGAGAAAATATTCAGATGCTTATAAGCAACTGCAGGTCTTTCAGTGTAAAACTAAATAGTGAAATGCATTTTCGTTATATATAGCCGCACTAGATATGTAATGTTTATGCATTAATAATCAGGTGCGATTTTAGATAAGACACTTAGGCGCAAAACACGTGCGCATGCGCAAGCCGACTCACACTACCAATTTTTTAGCGATCTATAGTAGATAGATGTTTCTACCGCGCTAGCAACCTCGTTCATGCGATTGACATCATAGGTTTATAGTAGTTTCGACCACAGTACTGCCGCTACCATTATTTGTACGTATGCATAACTAAATTTCTTTCTTGTTTTTTCCATTTAAGATCCCTTTTTACGTAGTCGATTATAGTTTTTAGACTTATTTTCTCATTATTGTTCTATATGCTTAATTGTATAACATATTGGTCAGGTCCGAGTCCAGCTAATGAGTGGCGAACACCCGAGCGCGGCTCTACCGGCCGTATTTGGTCGAAGCGGATGTCCCGAATTCTCTACAGATATATACACCACCGTGCTGTATCATAACAAGTTAGTACAAACAAACTTTGTTTCAGTAAATAATTTACATTCATTGAAAATAACATTTTGAATAACCCCATTTAATACATTGGCTTGATATAATATTTTGTTCTTATTTCTTTCATTTTTTCATTATCATATCATACAGATGTAGATGCTGTGTAATGTCAGCTTAGAATAGCACTACCCCATTTCTTCCGGTGGGTGTATGTAAGAGGCGACTAACGGTATTGGGGCTATTAAAGGATTTTTTGGGCGATGTGGTTGGAGACCCATCACCAACAACCTTTATTTTACCATCTTTTCCCCACACATCTTTCCAAAAGTGGCTGAGTAATTGCTAATTCCTTAGCTCTGGCTACCCTTTCTAGGGATTTATAGCCGTGAGTATATGTATGTATGTATGTATGTTCTTCATTATCATATCATACAGATGTAGATGGGCTCGGGATTGGATTAAAAGGGTTATTTAGCCATAGTGTACTCCACTAGCTTAGTTCGGGTTGGGAGACTTAAAAAACTACAAGCGCTCTAGCCGAAATTTAGTGCTCTTTGCACACCAACCGTGATAGCCCAGTGCAAACGACTAGTGTTCAAATCCTGGGTCAGGCCTACACCAATTTGTCTTTTCTAAAGACATATGTAACATAAACATAAACGTTCACGCCGTTTATCCCCGAAGGGGTTGGCAGAGGTACCAATACTTCTGAACTCACATGGCAGCGCCATCTAGTGTCCAGAGAAGGTACCCACGTTTTGCTTAGACAGTGTACTCACGTGATAGGGGGCAGGCCTATCGCCGTTTTGTACGAATACACTGTCACATGACTAAGTACAACTCAGCCATATGTGTATGTAAAGACATATGTGTGGTTAATTTATCATGGTTGTTAACGGTGAGGGAAAACATCGTGAGGAAACCCACATGGCTGAGTTGTACTTAGTCATGTGACAGTGTATTCGTACAAAACGGCGATAGGCCTGCCCCCTATCACGTGAGTACACTATCCATGCAAAACGTGGGTACTCTGAACACCAGGTGACAAAGTCACGTGATGTTCAGAAGTATTAGTACCTCTGCCAACCCCTTCGGGAATATTCGGCGTGAACGTTTATGTCTTGTACACCTGTAAAGAATGCAATTATGAATTTGAACTTAGGACGCTTTATAATTGAAACAACTTTTTGATTTTCGGATATTTTAATCGCGTGTTATTACATTATTCAAAAAGTTGTTTCAATTATAATGTGCAATCGTGAAAAACTTAGAAAATATTAGGACGCTTTACCCGCTAAATAATTGTGTGCTAAGACATTGTGTGTTATAAGATTCTTAAACGCTTGTATAAAATAAAATTAGGGAAGGAATAACAAATTTTGGAAACACCTGATTATCAGAAATATAAGATCATTCCGTATCACGCAGGGCGTGTATAGCCATCGGTACCAGCTTCTCACCAATCAAGGCAGTACTCATTTACCTACCAACCCATTTTGGTCTAGTGTAATGAACTAACTATATCAGGACACATATGGGCTCTAATCCAACAATTCTCCAAATCTCACATACCAATATTCCCCACAGAACCCCATGTCTCTACGACGAGATAAAGCTAAAGCTGCCAGCAGATTTGTGCGACCAACATCACCTGCTGTTCACGTTCCTACACGTGTCGTGTCAGAAGAAACAGACTACCACCGACACTGATAATGTTGAGACTCTCATTGGATATACGGTATGGGATGTATTTTATTACTATGAGTTTATATCTTGCAAACAAAGAGAAATGTAAAACTATGCGTGTCATGCCTAATCACTGACCTCCATTATACTATATAAGTACGCTGGACTAATGATACGTATCAAAATGACAGCTATTTACTGTGCCAATTTGAAGCGCCCCAAATGAAGGAACGAGGAACTAAATATGACGTAAACTGCAAAATGGCCAGTGTTTTTTTACCATAAAGCATAATATATCTATGGTTTTTAGAAACAATTATAAATCAATAGTGCTGTAAAGTTTCGTTTCGATAAAACTTTATATATTGTCATTTGATATATTGTCTTCGTGTTTGTAAATGATTTTGGAGGTTTATTGCTATTAATTTTGCTTATTGTGTCTTAATATTGTTGTCCATACATAAATAACTTGTGGTACTTATTGGTCAACTATGAAAAAGTGCGTGTTATGCAAAACTCGTTACGAAAAGGGAAGTAGGGTTACATTTCACCAGTAAGTGTATTCACCGTTAATATTTTATAAATTAATAACATGTTTGCCTTTGTATTACTGCGTTTTTTCAAACTTTAATATCCAATAGTGCTGTAAAGTTCCGTCTAAACAATGTGTCGGAT
Source organism: Bedellia somnulentella (assembly GCA_963576735.1). NCBI lineage: Eukaryota > Metazoa > Arthropoda > Insecta > Lepidoptera > Bedelliidae > Bedellia > Bedellia somnulentella. The sequence continues at coordinate 17,257,217 of OY755175.1, read as the reverse complement.
ACATCGCAGGATTTGTGATACGTGCGATTCGAAAAAAAATAAAGTGTGATGACCACACGATCCCGTATTTAATCGCAGAAATGGTATAGCACTCGTTGTACAAAAAATAAGAGGTGGTTTGACGATTCCTTCTACAAGTGTCGTGAATGTTTGTTTGTTGGTGGAGTCATTATTCAGCAAGGCTTGCAAAAATAATAATGGTAAACCTCCTATAGAACCGAATTTCGCTTTAATATTAACTACAAGGGTTCTAAAAGATCTGATTGATCAAACAGAAACATTGTTTCCTGATCTATGGATTTTAACAGCCATTTTCATATTTTATTGAAACAAATTATCACCAAATATATAGACATCCGTATGTATGCAGCTGTAAAAAACTATTCTCAATATATAACAGGAGTAAGTGTACGTAATTTTTTGTCGCGACAAATTATTTGGGCTCGCCAATGATTAATTGACGGCAGAAAAATAACCTTTTTTTTGTTGTTTGTACTTAATATAATATATAAATAATGTGATTATGTTTATTTTATATAAATACCTCACCTACTCTATTGTTTTCAAAACAAAACCATATTTTCATTTAAAAATACGTTCCCTCCCTTCCCTTATTATTAGATCTAGCTAGCTGACACAGCCACTTTCTCCGGCTTCGGCTTATCCTACGATAACTCAATAATTGCTTAACCAAGGCATTAGCGATTAATTTGTTTGGACATTAGCCTTTCCTTTAAGCAGAAACATTTTATCGATATATTTTATCTTACTGTCCCATCTCTTTTATTAGTTCCTTGTTCCTTCACTGCTGCCGTAAGCGCCAAAATGGCAAAAATCAAATCGCCTCACTGTCATCCGGCCTATAATTAGTCCAGCGTACTTATCTATACTTAATATTATAAAGCTGGAGAGTTTGTTTGTTTGAACGCTAGGATCTCAGGAACTACCCAATCAAATTGAAAAAATCTTTTTGTGTTGGATAGTCCATTTATTGAGGAAGGTTTTAGGCTATATATCATCACGCTGCGACCAACAGGAGCAAACTATTAGCGAATAATGTTGCAAAAACGGGGATAATTATTTATACTAAGGCTTCCGTTGTGTGCGCTGCTTAAACGGTTTAATTTACCCAAAAAAATGTATTAAAGAATGATTTCTCTTTAAATGATCTAAAAAAATGACCGCGACAGTATATATCTAACTTTTAAGTTTCACTTACTATAACCATTTTTATGGTAAATAAATTTGGCCGAATTTAATGCATAATTACCATAATGTTTTATCAACATAATATTAATCTTTATCCAAATAAATATTTTGTTGATTGAGAGTATTTAATTGAGAACAAAATTGTCCTTGAAATCACTTAATTTAAATAAACATCATAGAAGATAATAGAATTTTTAAATTACTCCGTAACAAAATTTACACGCGTGCATGAAGCGCAAGAAAAGACGCTGCGCTAGCCGGCGAGCGAGGTCACCTGCGCGAGAAGCTTATGTTAGCCTTATCCTATTGATATTATAAATGTGAAAGTTTAGATGTTTGTGTGTTTGTAGCTAAATGAAGACTAATTCACAGAACGTATTTAAAATAAAATTTACAGGAAGCCAGATAATGATCCCAATTAACACAATAGGACACTTTTTATCCCAGAAAAATTAAGAGATCAATAAATTTTCTTAAAAAATGGTTAAACAGACTAAGAATCAATGCTCAGCCGAAACTACTATCCTTATAAACTTAAAATTTATTAAGTGAAAAAATTGTGAGGACACTATGAAAAACACCTTTTTTCTCATCGCATGACAGAGACCCTCAACAGGTCAGTTAAATATTTCAGTTTGACGACGTAAAAGTCTACACTTTTGACAGTACGAAGTCTGTGGGGTCAGCTAGTATAGTATAATGGAGGTCAGTGTGCCTAATACATAGTGTGTATATTAAAACTAGAAAACACTTGCTTTCTGTACCATGTATGCCCATGAAAGTGGTTCATAAAATAACTATGTAGTAACTGAGCAGTCTAAAAAATCTTCGATTTACATAGGGTTAGACAGACCGACGGACATATAGACGGAAATGCCGATTGCTATTCCGCTACAAAACTTAGTCTGTTGATAAACGTTCTTCATTCACAAATTACACATGTTTTTACATATTCCAGTGGCTCCCTCTATGTCGCGACGGCAAACTTTCCCGCGGTGACTTCTCACTGCCCATCATGCAAGAGGAGCCGCCCCAGAACTACTCTTACATCTTCCCAGACGTTCAGTTACCTGGGACCAGGTGGATTGACAACCATAAACCACTCTTCAATGTTACCCTAGAACCTTATACTACGGTGCATCCTATGGTGAGTAAAATTGTTAATAGAATATTATTAAAAAAATATGATAAAAGAGATATTGAGAGCAAATGTAGATGATAATGTCAGTAGAGGACGACACCTTTACATCAAATAGAGAATGTCCTCAAAAAGGCAGTGGCCGAAAGACTGTGAATGATGCTCGAGAGGTATGCCAGTATCGTACAAGGTGGCGATCAATGGTCTCTGCCTACCCCAATGGGAACTAATGTCCTGACTATAGGCATGTAAGTATGAATGTACTATGTTCTTTTTGAAACGATAAATTAGTTATGTTTCGTATTTGTTAATCGTAGTTGTGTGTTTCCAGGACAGCAATATAGAACGCTTCGCAAAAGCATGCGAGGCCGTCGAGGAAGGTAACATTCCCGCCAGAATCGGAGTGGCCAATATGGAAGCAGAATTGAGAGCTAGGTTAGTGAACACTATTGTATCTATTGTTCAAGAAGCTATACGATAAATGGTGCATGTTGCCATTGCCAAGACCACAAATAATATAAAATATTTTTTCAGTAGTTTTATGACAATCTATAAAAGCACAACCTCTTAAACATACAGACGTGTTTTTCTACATTCAAAGTTTTGAACTTAGAGAGAAAACATCATAAGAAATCGTTTTCCCACAATGCGGTAATTGGCCTGCCCCATAACACTCAATTCACTATGCAAGCAAATATGGGTACTTTGAACATCATGTCGTGAAGGAAACGTGCTGTTCAAATGAACATCTGCCATCCCTGCAGGAATGTACAGCCAATACCATTTGTTTCTTAATAAATGTAATAACGAAACTTAATCATATTCCAGTATATCGGAGCTAGGCCACGCCAGCGCATCCGCCCTATGTCGTTTGTTATCTCCCATCGTAGACCGTTTGCTAAGACTGCTACTGTGTCCGCCCGCCATACACGCCGCGCCGCTCAACTTGGCACAGGACTGCTTCAACACGCTGGCGCAGATATTCACTGATGTTTCGGTATGATACCTCTATTTGTACGATTGATTGTATTAGAGAGTGTATGTACTATGTCGTCTGTTATCGTAGTTGAGTGAATGAATAAGTGAATGGGAATGAAGCAGTAATGAATTGCAGCATTTTTCTTAATTTAAGAACTTTATGATTTCGTAGATTAAAACAAACCTTGAATTACTAATAAATAAAGAATAAATAAAGGAAAGAAAAATTTCGACACAGGCGGGAAACGAACCCGCGACCTTGGGTATACGCCCCGACGCTCTGCCAACTGAGCCACCAAGTCAATTGGCTGCCAGTGCGAAATTCTTCTATCCTTTATAAAAAAAAAACTTTCCTTCATTTATTCTTTATTTATTAGTAATAATCCCCACATGAGGTTTTCATGAACAAAAAGATTTAAACCTTGAATTGTATCATGTTTTTTTTATTTTATATATAAATCATTGATATTTATTTATTTATTTGAACATTTTATTGCATACCGAATAGATATAATGTTTTTACAAAAGTACAGAACATTAAAACTTAGTACACAAAGGCGGACTTATCGCCTTAACGCGATTTCTTCCAGTCAACCTTTATGGTGAGGAAAAACAAGTACACTACACTACACTAGAAATAAATGATAATCATTTTGCAAAACCAAACTTAACTAAACACAACCTATTTACAACCTTAAGCTAAATATTAATTTATATATATAATATGTATAATAATTATATTAAATATACTTCTAAAGTATCTTAATAATATTCAAATATATACAAATACCCTATCGTTATAAAATCTACCAACCTAAGGTCTTAAAAAATGAGATTTTAATTTATTTTTAAATATATTTAGCGATGATGACAGCCGTATATCAACTAGTAGATAGTTCCACAAATTAACCGCTTTGACTGCAAAGGAATCGCTATATGTAGTACTGCTATGAGGAGGTACGCTCAACATCTTATTCTCCTGCGATCGCAAGGCACGGCCGTGGGAGGACAAGTATGTGAACTTACACCGAAGATAATGGGGGGCAGCAGGATTGTTAAGGGCATTATTCAAAACACATAAAATATGAGTATTCCTCCGAAGTCGAATAGGGAGCCACTTTAGTTTATCCAAATATAAATCGGATACATAAATTCTGGAGACGTACGAGTTTGTTAAGTAGCTCCTCTGTGAGGTCAAGATAGCTTACGTCTGCGTAATCAAGAATCGGAAGCAGTAGAGACTGCGCCAGCGTAATCTTAGTGTGGTGAGGCAGGAAAAATTGCAAGCGCTTAAGTGAGTGACAAGATGCAAAGACTTTTTTACTTACGGCTTCCACTTGGGGCAACCACGAAAATGTACTGTCCATTATAGATATAAACATCCCCAATCACGCAAATGCACTATCTGAGCAAAAAGTGTGCTTTTCACCCTAGCTGATATTCGGTAGTATGACTACCGTTGTTACCTCTTCGAGGTTTTTTAAAAATGCTAATTAATGTTGTAAATAACACAAATAATAATTTCCTCCCATTCTCCCTAGAACATAAACGAAGGCACGACCAGCGAGGTCCACTCCCGAAGCTTGGTGCTGAGCTCGTACATCCAGTTCCAGTGCAACATTCCAAGGCCCAGACTGACTGACCGAGACGTTGGACTGCCTCTACCGCCGTCAGGTTCGTACAGATCTGTATTATTTTAAGAATAATATTTCTTTAATGTCCAGGAAAATGCATTCCTCACCGCCCATATACGCCCCACCAAGGGGCTCGACTCGAGCCTACCCTATATAGGGTGATGTGACCTTAGTCCACCACGCTGGACATGTGCAGGTTGGCAGACTAAAGACTACTACCGTAATAGTAGCCGGGACCGACGGCTTAACGTGCCCTCCGAAAGCGCGGAATCATCTTAATTTTCGGATAATCAGGTGATTCAAGCCTGCAATATCTTAACTGGTAAATCTTACAAAATAAATTGGTGAGTTTAAACCCCCCCCCCGGGGATCGAACCCGTGACCTCCGTACTTGAAGCCAAGCACTTAACCGCGCCACGAAAATACATACATAGTTTAAAAAAACTAACTACCGGGGAATCTCAATTTTTGTTCTCTTGTGCGAGTAGCCAATACCCAGTAGAATCCAAGCCTGTCACATAGTTGGCATGTTTCATGTCAATCTCACATTAAAATTATTTTTTAGTGATGCTGGACGGCTCTTGCAAGATCCTACACGAGGAGTTAGCGCTGCAGTGGGTGGTGGCCAGTGGAGCTACCAGAGACCTGGCGATGCATAACTCTTGGTATGTCACAATTGTTATGTTTTTCCATTTATATGAGCTTGGTGTAATACTACATTAGTTAACAATATATGAAAAAAAACTGACTAATTAGGTCACTGTAAGAGAACGCACAGCTGTAACTAGTCGCCGTAGAAAACTGAAGTTTGGCTCATTAAATGTAATTAAATATAATAATTTAAGATACTTAAGCTATTTTCTTCTTAGCTTCGATAGATACCAGGCTCTTTGCCTTGTTTGTTTTTAAGCACAACATTATCGTCAAACACCCATTTTTATTCAAAGAGGCGCGTCTGAAATACATAATCGGGCCGACACTATCGTGTCTCCCACTCCCTCCCCAAAGGCTACTTCTTTAAAATAAACGCCCCAAAGTAAAATTTATAACTTACCTACTTCGAAAAATATTTTAATCAGAAAACTAATTATTAATTGTGTTTCAGGGCATTATTCGAGTTGATGGTAAAGTCGATGGCGGAGTACTTGCAGTGGAGCGGCGCCGGCGAGTCCCCCCGCAAGGCGCGCTTCCCGGAACACTACACGGATGACGTCACCACGCTCGTCAACAATGTCACCGCCGAGATTATCTCCAGGTGACTACTTTGTCTTTGGCTAGTTTCTTGTAATCTCTATTCTTCTCTGCAATAGGAATGAGCACCTTGTGCACCGCGTTGACGATCTCGTACAGACTGGCCTGCATTAGTTCGTTTGCTGCATGTTCTAACAACGCCTGCATATGTATTCAACTCGGCATTCAACGTGCAAATTCACATTCACGAGCGTGTGAACATGAATGCCACTGATCGGGGTAGTGTCGGTTTTTTGGCAAAGTTCAAAGGATGAATGTGCGGTCGCCCGGTGACAGTGTCAGTCTCTCCCGGGCTTTCGCGATGAGTGGATCTTCATTCAACGTTGCTATGAAAATCGTTTTCTCCGTCATTCATTTTTGTTTCTTTTTCCAATAAAAATTAGTTATACCCAAGGATATGGCAGCAACAACACGGCACGGCGCGCGTGTGACCGTAGGATCAGTTATTCTGTACTAAACGTTTGAGATACTTTGAGCAATTAATATAAATATCCATTTTTATGTTTTGTATGCTTTATTGTGTGTTGATGTGTTGTTTTTATTTAACATCTTAAATTTTATTATTTTTATGCTGTTTTTCTGAATACAAAAAAATCAGAATATTCGAAGTTTTTTAATTTTTAATCATGGAAAAATAATGAATAATCTACTTGCTTATTCACACACTCACGTCAACAAACCGAATAGCAATTTTCTTTTATTTTTAAATCTTAAATATAAAAACATTTAAACTGAAAGCGTCGAAGTTCTACAACCATACCCAAACACCAATTAATATCTCATTCTTCCCCAGATACGGTAAAAACAGTCGCCTCACCCAGAACCTGAATAACAGTTTGGCGTTCTTCCTATTTGACCTACTAAGCCTGATGGACCGCGGATACGTATTGCTGCTCATCAGGACCTATCTCAAACAGATGTCGGCCAAGATTGCTTCGTTGCCTGACGCGGTTCCGCTTGTTCATTATAAGGTTTGTAGACATATTTAGATCATACAAAGACACACACATACATACATTTTTTTTCTGTTTGATCCACGAAGCCTGATGGACCGCGGATGCGTGCTGCTGCTCATCAGGATCTATCTCAAACATATGTCCGCCAAGATTTTCTCGTTGCCTGACGCGGTTCCGCTTATTGATTATAAGGTTTGTGAACAGAATTGGGTTATAAAAACACACATATATAAATATTCTTCCCATTAGATTTGTTAAGTCTGATGCACCACGATTAAGTGTTGAACGATCAGGACCTGTCTCAAACAGATGTCAGCCAAGATTGCTTCGTTGCCTGATGTGGTTTCTCTTGTTAATTATAAGGTAGACATTACGATCTACACATACTCATGACTATAAATCCCTAAAAGGGGTAGCCAGAGCTTCAGAATAAGAAACTTCTCAGCCACTTTTTGAAATTCCCCACGGAAAAGACGGTAAAATAAAGGTTATTGGTGGTATTATTTAAAGTCTGTCATCTTTTAACTCCGCAGTTCTTATTTCTCCGTATAATCAGCTCGCGCACTACAACCCTCTAAACCTCCCGTGCGACTGCCAAAATATCATCATCATCATCACCCTATAGACGTCCACTGCTGTACATAGGCCTCCCCTATTGATCTCCACAACGACCGTGGGGTGGGGCCGCGACCGTTAAGTGGGGAAAATATGGTAAAATAAAGTTTGTTGGTGATGGGTCTCCAACCTCATCGCCCAAAAATCCTTAAAAGTCCCAACACCGTTATTCGCCTCTTACGTACACCCACCGGAAAAAATGGGATAGTGCTATTCTAAGCCGACACTACACAGCTTTAGCACAGCAGAAGTCTTTACAATTATCACAAATAATCTTTTTAAGTGGTGCGCTCCGACAGATGCGTCCGGGCGCCTCTCAACCGTTGACGGAATTTCATCATTATAAGCAGACGCGCCCGGGCGCCTCTCAACCTCTGAAGGGTTAAGGCCCTTCAAAAGTTATTTAATACTGCTAGAAATTCGTATATAATTCGTATAGAATTGCGTTACCAAATTCGCCAACTTTACTTGCGGGTGTGCGCCCGGTACGCCCGGTACGCCGGCCGCGGCATCCTTTGTTCATGCAGCCTTTGAATCTCTGCGGCATGTGCCAAGGCGGCGCGATAAAAGAGCAACACTGTCTACGCGAATGAGCAATACCTGCACTGCAGACACATTTACTATTGCTCGTGCTGATCCAACAACTAATCAACATTTCTGGACTCCACAGCTCTCGTTCCTCCGCATAATCTGCTCGCACGAGCACTACATCCCGCTGAACCTGCCGCACGACAGCGCGCCCCCCGCGCCCGCGCCCGCGTCCCCCGCCACGTCCAGCTCGGGCGAGCGCGGCCTGGCGCTGTCACATGACTTCCGCTGCAGACACTTCCTGGCCGGCGCGCTGCTCGCTGAGCTTAGTGCGGCGCTGGATTTGCAGTTAGTATATAATATGTTATTACGTTGTACTAAAAAATATTTTCATATGAAATTCGCAGACTTTATATGAAAATATTATAGTATTTACTCACGGACATAAATCCCAAAATAAGACAGCCAGAGCATCAGGGTTAAAAACTCCTCAGCCACATTTGGAAGCTGATACGGGGGAAGATGGTAGGAATAACTATCGTTGGTGATGGGTCTCCAACCGCATCTCCCAAAATCCACTTAAAAAAGCCCCATACCGTTAGTCACCTCTTATGATACCCGTTAGTAGTAAGAGGTAGTGACATTCTAAGTCGGTACTACACGGCACGTTCTATGTATGCATTTAGATGTTTTAATTCATCTTCCATCTTTTTAGTTATTTTTACTATTTACACCAAATTAACTCAATTTTCACGTTGACCATACCATTTTAAATTTACCAGTGAATATTGATATTAATGTCCCCAAGGTTTATCACAATTGTTAACAATGATGTAAGGTTTTTTAAAGAGAGCCTTTAAAAGTGCAACCAGCAATAGTCTTGCCGCCTATCATGTGAATGTACAATCAAGATCAAAAGTTGGTATCCTGAAAAACCAGGTGACACTTTCACGGGATGTTTAAAAATAAACCGATGAATATGAATGATTGTTAACGAAGTGCATATTTCCTTAGGAGTCCAGTACTGCAATGCGCGGCAGTGAACGCAGTTTTATCACTTCTGACCTCACACGACGCGGACCCTAGATTAGCCCCGCCCGCGATCAAGCCAGGGTAGCGCAGATGTATCTACCCATCATCGGAATTGTACTCGATAACTGCCATCTGCTGTATAAAGGATATGAGAATAATAAAGGTTAGTGATTTGAATTGATGAATGAGTAAGTGAGTGAGGAAGTTTTTATAAAACTTTCATTCTTCTGAAGTTTGTTAGGGTGACAACGTTTATAATCGTAATAATTATGTTATTTTATTAATAGTTTAGTAAAGATTGAATTTTTGTTATTCATCAGTTAAAATCTTCTCATTTTAATGCATTGGTACATAAAAACATACATTAGATTTTTATAAATATAACTCCTTTTCTAAGCATTATAATAAACACTTGACAACGATTTTCAGACTTTCTTCAATTCGATGACGCGGAACAGTTTAGTCACATATGTTCACCGAGCACGCCTGATGCAGACTTTCAAAAGGTTTACATTATTTTAAGACTCAATGTAGTACACTACACGAAAGTGTTATTAATATAATCCCAACTCCTAGTTTTATTTTGTGAATTTCTATAGTTAGATGAATTTAAACTTATTTATAGTTTAAATCTAAAAGAGTATTCGTACTTCTAATACACAAATAGGTTCTTAATAAAAAAAAAACACAGCAGTTATCCTTTACAATGTCAGATTATCGTGCTAAGAAAACAATTGCCATTGTTGAATATGAGATTTATGGAAGTCAAAAGATATTCTTCTTTCTTAAAGTTAATACGCGTTTTTTGGTTTGACGACTTTTTCTTCTTTGCACGGAATAAAAAAAAACTGTTCTCCTTTATTTTTTTTAAATATGTTTTTTACCATTCCAGGTGGTCCGAGCCCCTTTCAACAGCGAAACAAGTCGTAACCTACTGATGTGCCTAGTGTGGGTACTGAAGTGGGTCCCAAGCAGCCGGCTGGCCAGCTGCGTGGCCGACTGGTCCGTGGGCACTTTGCGAGCGGCCTTCCATGCTATACGGTTGACCTTCTATTGCACGCAGTATAAGGTAGTTCATTCTTTGCAAGGTGAAATTTATTGAAACCAGTCGCAACATAAAAATGTCCCTAGTGTACCCAAAGTGATTCCCGAGCAGCGTGGGCACTTTGCGAGCGGTCTTCCACGCGATACGGTTGACCTTCTATTGCACGCAGTATTAGGTAGTTAATCTTTTGAGGTTGAACATTCTTATTGTGTAACGGTC